>JAGDYQ010000061.1:281394-561394 GCA_021962125.1 Bulinus truncatus
TGTGCAATGACTGTGGAGGCTTTTCGTAAGACATATGTAGGTGACTGGACACTTTGAAATTTTAAACCGTGACCTCCAGCATGAAGATCGGGCTTACAGTGTAACCGGGCCAGTGTGATAACTATAGGTCCTCGTGCTGAATTCATTTAGTAGGGCCATATAGTTGTTCGCAACAGTGCATGGTTCGATAGTGTCGAGATTCTTGGTTTGGTGAGTGTTGAGATTCTTGGTTTGGTGAGTGTCGAGATTCTTGGGTTGGTTAGTGTCGAGATTCTTGGTTTGGTGAGTGTCGAGATTCTTGGTTTGGTGAGTGTTGAGATTCTTGGTTTGGTGAGTGTTGGAGATTCTTGGTTTGGTGAGTGTTGAGATTCTTGGTTTGGTGAGTGTTGAGATTCTTGGTTTGGTGAGTGTTGAGATTCTTGGTTTGGTGAGTGTTGAGATTCTTGGTTTGGTGATTGTTTAGAGTGCAAGTTTAAAGAGTGTTGTGGACTTCTTAACAAAGTAACATATGAGAAACTTACCCACACTGGTCTCGTAACAATGTAACATCACTGTTGATATCCAACAAATGTGTAGTTGATTGATCTACTGACTCAAAATTGCCAATGTTATAAGTACATTGCTGTACTCTGTATTTTACATCATGATCACATATACATCCTACATGAGATACAGCTTGGGAAGAATAAAGATGTAATAATGGCTATCATATTTATTGATGATCTATGGAAAATTTAATGAATAGTTTCTTTGATACGTTACTTCAGAAAACATATAATGATAATATCTTACAAAAACTTGTGTTAAGTTCATTAACAATCTCTCTCAATCTGGCATATAACTTACATTGAAACGTTAAATAATGACCTTTAATATCCAATATACTATGTTCAAAGTACTGTCCGAGATACAATGTCAAATGTTCTGAGCAATATACTATTCCAATACACCGTCCAATACACTATGTCCAATGTACTGTCCAATATCTAGGTCCAATATACCGAGGCTGCAATGGCTATGCAGAGTATGTTATTGCCTTTGTCAATGTTTAAACAACAGTCTACATAGTTTGACAGTTACGTTCCAACAGTAGTTATATCAATGATATGTATCTAATTAGAACATCTCCCGTGACCAAACGCATCTGGTAGCTATGTCTATAGTTTAGTAAATATACAACTGTAATAAATATAAAATTGTAATTAATATAAAACTGTAATTAATATAAAACGATACTTACCAATCGAAATACACAATACAATATACTGTACAGTTGGGGTGGTCAATGAATGAGCCAATAATGTTTCCATGGTAACAACAACGAGTCTGTAGATTTATCTAATGACTGTATCACCGGAAATGCATCAACAATAGTGAATTGAAGAAAAAACACTCAACTTTCGATGTATGACAGAAGATATGCCATAAGTCATTCATTCAATGCATGTACAATGCAACACTTAAATTGTTTTGTACTTCTGTATTTGCACAGTAATACAGGCAGAAGTTAACGCCTTTTCACAAAAAAATGACTTGATAAACTGATGAAGAAATAAATCACTTTATAATTGAAATATATGGAAATATGGAAGTAAAAAAAGGACATATACAATTGTGGTCATTGAAGATTAAATTATAAACCCAGCTAATGGAGATTATTGCTTTGTTATCTTAATGTAGTAAAACTAAATGTTTGTTTCAGGCTCTAAGAGACAAATCACTTATTACGTAACCATATTCTCTTTCGATTTTCACACCAACCTGCTAAAAAAATTAGGTAACGTCTGGATTATCTCCCCTCCCCACACACACAGTTGTCATGGGCGATCAGTGACGGTCGTTGTCTTGGGTGTATGAGCGAGTATTTTACCCAGCCACGCAGTTCCACGTAATGTTTATTTACATGAAGCGACAACCATTGTGCCCTAAAAAAGGGCAAGTATCTTTATCTGCCGCCTTAACAATAATATCTTAAAAATAAAGAAAGACCGAATGGTCCCTGCCTGTGGTTGGTAGTTCTAAAAAGAACTCAGGGCGGAGCTGGTAGGAGTCTTGAGTGAGACATGAGGTAACTGTCATATATGACTCCCTACCATAAGGGAACCGTCTAAACTCTAAAAGTATACAAGCACATGGTCTGCCGAATTCCACCTAATCAATAAGAGGCTCTCCTGCCCATAGCGCACGACATTTTAACTGCTTAAGGGCTGAGTCCGTTGCCTCTATCTCATGTAGCTCACACAGCTCAGCTTGTTTTCCCAAGCCCAGGCTCAAGTCGACCCGACTGGCTCGCAGTCCGAGCTCAACTCTAGTCCCTAGTCCCAGCAACGCGCATGGCTCCCATCTCCCGCTTCATGCACGCGCAGACATCCAATCCGCTGACCGCCAAAGGCCTCACCCACTGCGCATAAGCCTCTCCCCCATTGCATCTACTAAGCCAAATTCCCTTCCCCTTCCCTTTTATCATTTCCCAGATTGCGCCATTTAGTCTGCCTGGTTGGCGTAGTGTTAGATGAAGCATAACACCGGCATGGTGCTAGATGAAGCGTAACACCGGCATGGTGCTAGATGAAGCGTAACACCGGCATGGTGCTAGATTAAAGTGTAACACCGGCATGGTGCTAGATGAAGTGTAACACCGGCATGGTGCTAGATGAAGTGTAACACCGGCATGGTGCTAGATGACGTGTAACACCGGCATGGTGCTAGATGAAGTGTAACACCGGCATGGCGCTAGGTGAAGTGTAACACCGGCATGGTGCTAGGTGAAGTATAACACCGGCTTAGTGCTAGGTGAAGTATAACACCGGCTTAGTGCTAGGTGAAGTATAACACCGGCATGGTGCTAGGTGAAGTATAACACCGGCTTAGTGCTAGGTGAAGTATAACACCGGCATGGTGCTAGGTGAAGTATAACACCGGCTTAGTGCTAGGTGAAGTATAACACCGGCATGGTGCTAGGTGAAGTATAACACCGGCTTAGTGCTAGGTGAAGTATAACACCGGCATGGTGCTAGGTGAAGTATAACACCGGCTTAGTGCTAGGTGAAGTATAACACCGACATGGTGCTAGGTGAAGTATAACACCGGCTTAGTGCTAGGTGAAGTATAACACCGGCATGGTGCTAGATGAAGTGTAACACCGGCATGGCGCTAGGTGAAGTATAACACCGGCTTAGTGCTAGGTGAAGTATAACACCGGCTTAGTGCTAGGTGAAGTATAACACCTTTGCTAATCGTTGGTCGACCAGACCCATTGCCCTTTTTATCTTCGCCTGAGTTGATGACGCAACATGAGGTGGGAGATGAGGGAGAGTGAAGATTTCATACAAAGCACTCACAGAAACTGTGACAATTACATCATTTCCTTCCATAAAAAAAAAAAATAACTGGGTGAGTTTGAGAGACTCTCCTGATGTTGAGCTAAATTTAAATTTAATAAAATAAGACAATAGTTCTCAGAATTTTAGATCTGCCACCATCTTAGGAACCTGTTCGGTTTTCGCGATCCACTTTCAAAGAAAGTAAAAGAACGATGCATTTTATCATAAAGCGGCTTTAATAGTTTACAAAAAATACTAATTATTTAGCCTTTCTGAAATTTTAATTCAACCCAGTCCACAAAAAAGAACCATCCGATTAATCATATCCACACGTAGATATTGAGTGTAATGTACTCTTGTATTTTTAAAATGTGATGTAGTGGACACTTTTATAGAAATGATTCAATTGAAGTTCGTTTTTTTTCTTGACAGTCGTCTTTTGAATTCTATTCAGTTTGGTCATTACAAGGTCAGCTTGGTCATCACAAGGTCATTTTGACTGGTATATATTAAATAAGGATTTATATTTTAGCTAATTTTAGACTCGTGGGAAAGTTTCATCAGCCAAACTCTACTATTTACTAATGAGATGAACAATAAATCACCAGTTCTCTTTAACGCAATGATATGCAAATTTAAACTCAAGTTTTAAACCTCAAATAAAAAGTCCATTATTAACTTAACCAAAAATTTTATATCGTAAAACTTTGTTCCTTTATAAAATTGTCAAAAGTTTTAATATCCTAGCAACACGACAGAAGATATCCACATTAATAATATACGTAATATATCGTTATAAAGCTTAGTTGATTTAAAAAAAAATTATGTGAAATACATTCAGTTCACTACCTACTTACCTACCTACTTTCTAAGCCTTTGCCAAACGTATAAAAGAAAATGTGATAGCCGATAAAAAATCTAGGAAAGTGTTCAAACACTTATATACCTAATATATATATATATATATTATTCGCCAGAGCAAGTAGCAGGACGCAAGTTGTAAAGCTTATATATATATATATATATATATATATATAATATATATATATATATATATATATATTAGGGTGCATCACCACAATAGAGGAAACAAGCAATTAAGCCTGTTCCATTCTGGACATAGGACGTGTTAGCGCATTTTCGTGTTATGTATCAGAACGTTTGTTAGCTTTCAGTAAATATTTGTAAATTTTGGAAATGTTTATAAATTCAATTGTGTAATGCATATATCTGTAAAAAAATATTATAAAGACGTTTCTTTATATTTGAAAAAAAATATTTTCTCTTAAATCTAACTACAAGTGGTTTGTGGTTACTGAAATAGGACTCATAATTGAAAACATTCGAAATTGTAGTCATTTAATCGTCCGAAAACTCCGTCAATTGTTGCATAGCTCTGATACTTTCAATTAAACTCAGAACACAAGCTTACTATTTCATTTGATGAGTTTCTTAATAAATCTTGGTGAATCTTCGTGCTGCAGTATTTCGCACCAAATGAATGGGTTATTGAACGTACAAGGTGTAGAATGGGGCCATAGATATAATATATAAGCCCCTTAGGAGCCCTGAAGCCCGGCCCTCAGAGGTCATATCGCGAAATGAACTTTTGATGTACAAATGGCAGGCCAAGACCTACAAAATGATATATACATCATGGGTCTAGGACTTATGGTTGCTGAGATATAGGGCGCTCCATTATTAATATAGCTTATATAGTAAAAAACGGTACTTTATAAGGCCCCTTTTACGGCCCTGAGAGGTCAGATCGCAAAATGGAAAAAAGTCATTTCTTGTCAGGCCAAGACCTACAAAATGATATATACATCATGGGTCTAGGACTTATGGTTGTTGAGATCTAGGGTGATGACGGACAGACAGACAGAAAGACAGACAGACACACAGACACACAGACAGACAAAACGGGGACAATAGAGCATTTTTTTTCGAAAATGCTCTAAAAATGTGCTTTACATTAGCTTGGTTTATTTAATAATGTGTATGCATATTGTTTCTATCGTAGATTTTAATTGATTTCAAGTTTAACATGTAAATTACAATTATATCTAAATGCGGCTCTTAGAGTCACGCGTAGCCCTTTCATATGTTTTATGCGGCCCCGAATAAGCCAAATTTTGTTCACTTATCTAATTCCCTGGTCTCACTAATTCTTAATACTATGATAGTGATTCAACTTTTTAATGTATATTTTACTAGTTAAAAAATAAAATGGCGGAACTTAACCACACTAGTGGTCACCTCTGGTATTATATTTGTCAAAGAAATATTATTTTTAAACATAAGTTATAGGCGTCAGACAGTAGAGAAAGGTACGGAGAAGGTGTACATTCTCCGTACATCTGAAAGCAGGCCCTGTTTAAAAGTATGAAAACGTTTTTTACCTAAGTACGGCTATAATCGACTTTGTGTTATACGTGATCATTACAAAAGACTTCTATCAGTAAATATTAAATATGAATCACGTTTGCGGAATTTTCGAATATCTTAAAATGGAATGGACATAACAATTTATAGAACCTTGAAAAATACATCAGTTCAGAAACATTTCTCTTTGGAGTCACACGGCTCTACATATCAATCAGAAAAAAGTGTCAATTTATTTACTGTAGCTAAGGTAAGGTAACTCTTTAAAAATAGATAAATAACCTAATTGATTGTGAGTGAAATGTTTTTTATGGCCCTAATAATGGTGTTATTAAGAGAATTAGCTTACTGTAAACAATTGTTAGCTACAAGCCTATATAGTTTTGGTATCTATAATTAAGTCAGTTTGATCATTTTATCTCAAACCTGACAAAGAAAAATTCTAATTTTTCTATTATTTTTTTAACTCCGCATGCAAGTTTTGATAATTGTATTTAAGTAACGATATCGATATTAGAAAGTCAATAATTGTATTATAAAATAATGTATTGAACATAATTCGACTGTTTGTGCTGGAATTTTAAAAAAGATCATTAGGTCTACATAGTAGCCTATCATAACCGAAAACATTCTGCCCATTTATTAAAATAAACTACTAAAGTAATGTAAAAAAAAATGTACACATAAATAAAATAGACACCTATTTTTATCGATAGTGTCTATTTGTTTGTATCAAAAGACGATTGTTGGACACAGGACGTGTTAGCGCATTTTCGGGTTATGTATCAGTACGTTTGTTAGCTTTCAGTAAATATTTGTAAATTTTGGAAATGTTTATAAATTCAATTGTGTAATGCATATATTTGTAAAAAAAAATTATAAAGACGTTTCTATATATTTGAAAAAAAAATTATTGTCTCTTAAATCTAACTACAAGTGGTTTGTGGTTACTGAAATAGGACCCATAATTGAAAACATTCTAAATTATAGTCATTTAATCGTCCGAAAACTCCGTCAATTGTTGCATAGCTCTGATACTTTCAATTAAACTCAGAACACAAGCTTACTATTTCATTTGATGAGTTTCTTAATAAATCTTGGTGAAACTACGTGCTGCAGTATTTCGCACCAAATGAACGGGTTATTGAACGTACAAGGTGTATATATAATATATAAGCCCCTTAGGAGCCCTGAAGCCCGGTCCTCAGAGGTCCTGTCGCAAAATGAACTTTTGATGTACACATGGCAGGCCAAGACCTACAAAATGATATATACATCATGGGTCTAGGACTTATAGTTGCTGAGATATAGCGCTCCTTTATTAATATAGCTTATATTGTAAAAAACGGTACTAAGGCCCATTTTACGGCCCTGAGAGGTCAGATCGCGAAATGGAAAAAAGTCATTTCTTGGCAGGCCAAGACCTACAAAATGATATATACATCATGGGTCTAGGACTTATGGTTGTTGAGATCTAGGGTGATGACGGACGGACGGACAGACAAAACGGGGACAATAGAGCATTTTTTTTCGAAAATGCTCTAAAAAGTTTATTCTAGCCTATATAAAAATTACATTAAATTATTAAATTATTTATTACTGTTCCATTTAATTCAGTTTCACTTAATTGCACGTTTGTTAGGTTTACGCACATTTGAGATGTTTTTGCGGTCCATTTCTACCACTTGAAGAATGTTTTGAAAATGTTCATCCGTTCGCGCTGCTTCAACAAAGTCAGATGCCAGTTTCACTCCTCTCTCGGCACAATCGTTAACAACGTTAATAGCAGCAACATTTTCTGCACTGGCAATGTACGAAGCTGTTTGGCAGCAATCATCAACATGCAGTTGGAGGAATCCTGTGTCCAGTTGAAGTCTGTATATAGTAAACCACGAGTCAACTCCAGATAGATCACACAACCGAGTTTTAGAATCAATTGATTGGAATCGTGGTTTTCCCCAACCATTTCCAAGTCGATTCTGTGGAGTTTGGAGGGCAACCACTGGTCGAAGCCTTAGCAGAGCATCTGCTAGAGCTCGCTTTTCCAACACAGGTACTTCATTGCTGAACAGAGCAAATGGGATCATTTCAGCAGTGAGGTACCACAGATGCCTATTCAGGGCACGGATTGCTGACTTGGATATGTCTCTGTTGACATCGTTGTAATCCAAAAGTCGCTTGTACAGCTGTAGATCATTCCATGGTGCATCCACACTCTTTTTGCAAGTGAGCCACCACACGACATAAACATGTGTTACAAATGTAGCAAATGCACGAATCTTTGGCACTTGATCACGTGTGCTAATAGTACCTGGAGGCAATAATTGAATTAGTTTCTCACACAGTGCAATCTTGAGGCAATATATCAGCTTTGCCATCCATCGTGCTTTATGCAGGGCACCTGGTCTTTTCAAGTTAACCTCCATATTTGTAGCATTCATGTAAACAAGGGACAGCTTAAGGAATTCGTGGTAGTCGTCTCGCTAAAATTCGGTTTGTTTATTAGAGTTGGCATGTGCAATTACCGCATCTCTCATTATCGTCAGTCGCTCTTGAGCCTTCAGATCATGATCAGCTAACGTAAACGAACTACAAACGTGAGACCAATCATGTGCCACCAACTCCCAATTACTTCGCAGCTTGGTGAACAAAGTTATATCCGGGGATTTGGAAACTTCTATGTTCATGTCTGCAAACACATGCGAGAGGATAACTTCACCAATGTGATGGCGAAAACCTGACCACAGAAGACCACGTTGCAGCATATTTTGTATGGCAATGCAGGCAGCAGTCTGATGACCAGTGTTTGATCTTGTTGTGTCGAATGTCATAATAACGATACAATCATTACAATGCCACTCTGTCATTAGCTTCATGGTTAATTCTGCAATTATTTCACCAACGGGTTTCTTTGTTGCCTTGGCATAATTTGTCACTCCTAGAAGTTTCAATTGCTTTGCATCACCGACAACAACTGTTATGCGTTCTTCAGTGACCCGATGATTTTTTAGAGAAGGTGTCAGTTTGCCATCCCAGTGGAGCGTGCAGAGTTTGGATGGTTCCCATGGGTCGTGGATCTTTGTAGATATCTCACTTACAACTTTGCATCTTGAACGATCTGCAGTGGCATAGAAAGAAGCCACCATTGATACATCACCCCCAGACTCGCTAATAAGGTCCTGTGTGAAAGCTGCCTGCTGTGTTGGTGTAATCTTTAATCTTGTCGCTAGTGACACAAGATTTGGTCGGCTTAAAACATCTGGAGGTACAAATACCAAAGCTCCTGTTGGCTTTCTTCGCTTTTGCAATGGCATTATATCATCCAAACAGTTATCAACAAACTCCATATTATCTTTAGATTTAGAAGTAGAATCATCGGGTTCGTCACTGCTACCCTCGCTGGAAGGCACTGATATCGTTGGACATGCTGCATTTTCTTCTCTTGCGCGTTTCTGACGTTCCAATGTTGCAACATCTCGTAAATGGCGTCGAGCGACTTTTTTTGCAAGTGTTTTGTCAAAGGATCCAAAGTTGGAAGACCTGTCTCCTTTCATAGACCTCAAGAATGCTAGATCTTCTGCATTCTTGATTATAGTCTCGACATTTGGTGGCCACAGTTGAAAAGTTGTTACCAACATAGATTTCATTTGTTCCAGTTTACATTTGGTGGCTGGTGTGTTTCGGCGACTTTTATCAATTGAACGAAGTTTATTGTATTCATCAAGAAGCTGAACAATCTTCTCACAAGCTCTCATCTCTGTCACCGTTGGAATGTTTGCTTTTTCGTAGAAAACAGTAACTTGATTCAGCACAATTTTGGCAGTTGTAAATGGAGAAGGTGCAACAAGAGAACCTGGACGCTCACTGTGTGCTGCTACATTGCAGTGATACATCATGCACCTCAAAACTTGTAAACAAGTTGGTAGTCGAAGAATTCCAGTAATTATAGCATCATCAACACATAATGCAGGGCCAATGCCAAACAATTCAGTTTTCAGAAGAATTTGTGGTTTCTTTGTTCGCGAGGCAGGAGACGCAGTAATAACTGGATATGCAACTGTTAAAGTGATGCCAGGGTCAGCCAGCCTTTCCTTAGAAGGTGTAAACATTTTATTGTTGTTTTTCATATCATTTCCATGTTCTGATTTTATAGGTCGTGTGTATCAGAAATTTAAATAATATAAATAAAGAAATTAAAATGCTTGCCTTGGTCATCAATATGTGGTAAGGAAAAATGTTGTTTTTGCTAATAAAATGTGAATTTTA
The DNA here is from genome assembly GCA_021962125.1 of Bulinus truncatus. Classification (NCBI taxonomy): domain Eukaryota; kingdom Metazoa; phylum Mollusca; class Gastropoda; family Planorbidae; genus Bulinus; species Bulinus truncatus. The sequence continues at coordinate 291,369 of JAGDYQ010000061.1, forward strand.
AATTTTATTTCTAGCACAACTGCTTATCAAAATCAATCATAGCTACCAAACATTATAAAACCAAAGACTATAAAACAATTTATATAGCGCTTCACTTTTTGTATGTAAGTATGTAAGACTTTACAAGAAGGATGGTTTTATTTAGTTTTCGCTTAATTATATGCAAACTTTATTGAAGTCCGGGGGACCTCTAAATATTGTCGAATATTTTTTATTTTTTTACACAATGCTTTTTTTGATCAATGGAACAAATTTAAATAGCAGACAGATCAATTATTAGAAATATATTATATATATATTAGGGTGGGTGAAAAAATTTTTTTTTGGAGTTGGGAATTTGAAACATATTCAAAAAGTTGCCTATGGTCCTACTGATTGTAAAAATGTAAAATTTGTAAAAATCAGATAATGTCTTCCACTCCCAACTGTTACTTCAAGGGGGTACGGGGCGAAAAAAAGTGCACTATGTCTAAAAAAAATTATACTTTTTTTTTTTTACATTTTTAAGATACTAAAACATGTCAATAATAACTATGAATTAATTATATTGCAGAAAAATTTTTTTTAGATCAATTAAAATGTATTTTCAGAATGTTACTCATTCAGAAACTTCAAAAATTTAAAAACTTAAAAGTCATTTTTCTCTGAAAAAATATTTTTGACATTTTGCAAGAAAATCTCAAAAACCACCTGTCAGATTTTGATATACTTCTAATTTTTATGTAGAAGAGGTGCATATATAGAATGTCAGAGAATTTTCAAGAAATTTTAAGTCCTTTTTTTTTTTAATTGTCAAAATTAGCATTTTTTGCTTATTTTCACCATAAAAAAATTTAAAAAATTCATAAAAATTTATTTATTACATTATCAAAAAATTATTTTGACATTCTTTAAAGTAAGCTTTTCTGATTATAAAATTGTACATTTTATATGAAACAGTCTATAAATATTTCAGAAATATTTGCCACAAAGAGGTCATAAATTTCAAGATGGCGGCATGCCGCACCCACAAATATCAATATATTAATTTTTTTTTAACAAAATTATTTTTAAATCTACTATATCATTACTAAGATATTAAAATGTCTTAATCTTTAATTATAAAAATGATTTTGCTTTGACCCGGGTACCCCCCCCCCCCCCCCAATATATGACATTTTAAAACATTTAGAATGTTTGGTATAAGTAATATGAAATTGTTCAAATCTAGAAATCGTTCATGCAAAATATACAATGTACATATGAATAATACTGTTTATGGATTGTCACAGGAAACTTGCTTTGCTTTCAATTTTCGGAAGAACATCCCTTGATTTCTTTGTTTGCAAAACCATCCCATGTCGAGAGCTATGTCCGTACAGTTTGAAATGTCCGTACACTTTCAAACTAACAGCAGTAACTTCTTTAATTGCTCTTTCAACAGCTTGAGAGTGATAGGGAATTTGATCCAGTATGATTGGGTTGTTGCGTTTAAGTTCATCATCACAAATATGTTCCAGCAGAGGAGGGGATGTCACTGCACAAAGATCCCAGTTAATCATCTGATCATATGATTTAGCTGCAATATTCAGGATTATGTCATTTTTGTTGAAAAATTCTATCTCTGCATGGAGCTGGTTTATGTCGTGCTGTTATGATTTTATTTACTGCATACCTTCCAATTTCTTCATACTTGTCCTAACTGCAGCCAAAAGAATGTTTTCTGGATGTGCATAGTAGCAGTTATTTTCCAATACAGGCAATATAATAGATTGATCAGCAGTATCAAGGTTCTGAAGCAGTTGTATCATATAGAAAAAGTTTCTAACCCCATTTTGACAAGATGGATCGCAAAAATCCTGTTCGCTTTTGTTAACCATCTTTGCTCTCATCAGTATGTTCCTTGGCTGCCCTATCTATGTCGACGCATCTTTGCTGGATCCAGAGCTGTAAATGGTGTTAACATGTTTAAGTCCTTCAACACAGCTTTAACGATAAGACATGTATCCCTATTGCTTAGTTTACATCGATCCACTGCTTCATATTGATATCTGTTTTGTTATTTGGAACATTCCTCATCGCTGGAGAAGTCTGCATCAAGTAGTTCATCATCTTCAGCATCCTGATCTGGAATATCATTATCTTTCTCATCATTGACGTTATCATTTGTGGTTCCTATCTGATCGCCACCCTGCATCGATGAATGTTTTCTTTTCTGTCGATTTTGTAATATTTTTGTTGTTTGCTTGTCAACATTGTCTATGAACATATTTCTTGCCATCTTTTGATCCACCCAAAATGCCCACTCAAGCACAGAAATTATTACTGATTGTGGACATTTATAGTCTCCTCTATCCCTAACACCTGCATCTTTTTACTCGAACAATTATACTGGTAATTTCATTTGTAGGGATACTAGCCTGGTTATATAATTGTTTAACTTCATGCGCTAATGCGTGCGCTCGTGAATGAAGGCTATGATTGTATTGTTCCATTTTAAGCATCCACCAATAGCCTTGAAAACATCTTCACCGGTTGGAAGTTGTCTTTTAGGCAATTCAGCTGCTGACCCAAACACAGAATGTACAGTTGCACTTCTTGTAGAAGAACTCATATTCATAGAAGAACTTAATAAAATAATTGAAAAATTAATCAAAAATGAAATAAAACAACCATGCGTGATCCGATAATGAAAACACGGTACACCAGTTATATTGAGAGAAAAATGGATGCAATGCTTATCCCAGTTGTCTGAACTAATTAGTTAATCATAAAAAAGATTATAAAGATAAAACACAAATTTTATATGCATATAATTTCTTTTTTGAATAACCTAGGTCACAAATTTAACATGTTCAGTCACAAAAAAACTCACAGTAAATATAGTTAAAATTTCGAACAAAAGTTGGGAGTAGTAAAACTATGTAGTTTTCAAATATTTGTACATATTCCATGTACTACCATGATGTAACAACTTTTTAATAATGTTTCAATAAAAAAAATTTTTTGACCTACCCTAATATATATATATATTTATTAGAGCTGCTGTTCGATTAAAAAATTGATCGAAATAAACGCATGATTAAAAATTTTATTGCAAATTAACGCACATTTTAATCGACACAATATAATACAATTGTTTGTATTCAAACTATAATGTCATTATAGCATAGCATAACATTGGCATACTAAACAAATCAGTTTAATTTACGAAAGGTATAATTAATTGTAACAGATTTATTAAGCATTAGCATATATGTCTATTGAATTAGTTATTGAGACCAGTTTATTGACATGTAACAATCACGTCAAGTGATGCAAATTTTTTTTTTAATCAACAACATTACCAAACATGTGTTTTTCTCGTACCGTAGTTTACGAACTAATGACGTATGTCAACCCCTCTTCCCTCCCTCCCTGTCAAATTTTGCGACAATTATAATAAATAAAATATTTTTTTATTATGTAATTTTTATTTAGCCTCAGTAGTACATTTTCATTCAATGATGTGGTGGCGCTGAGAAATTTCTTCTATCCTTCATGTTTCCGGTTTTTTTTATCAAAATACTCCAGGGGCTTGTCTATTAATCCAGGGCACTTGGCGGTAAAGTTGAAAAGTAGTTTATGAATGTTTCCTTTCTTCATTAGATAACGTCGCCTCAAACTAGGCAAGGCGGTGTCGGTGCGTGGGAATCACCTGTCCCGATGAATTCATATTTCAAGTAGTAATCATGGTATTGCCTTTTAAAAGTTTTATGTTTCTCTGATGTTGTTGGCTCTTATTCTGTCTATTCACTTGGCCTTTTCTTTTTCCTAAAGTAAACTTTATAATGACGTCTGTTTCGTACTCATTTTCTCTAATGTGCGGGTTAAATCTGATAGCTCATGTGGCCGAGATTAAAAAGGGGCAAGATTTAAAACACACAATACACATACACCAAGCATGAGAATATACCGGTGAACAGAGAAGAAAGCGTCGCACACCTACTCTCTACTAAAGCTTCAGTGACTGCCGCTTGCAGCCACTCAGCTCCAGGTTGACTTCTCGCCTATGAAAGTCGCACTATCCCGAGAGAAATACACACCAGTAAATAAAATAGAAATAATATAATGTTTCTTTGGCGGCCTGGTACCGCTTGGTCCACGGACCGGTACCGGGCCGAGGACTGGTACCGTTGGGGACCATTAGCCTAGGGAACCCACCCACATGTACCTTGCTGTGACGTGTAGAATTGCACTTCTCCCCCACCAACCCCAGTTCACCGGGTCAAGGTTGCAGCCGCCATATTGAATCGTTTCGTCGACGTCGCCTTCCCCCCAATCGTTTCACTGACGTTCTCCCCCCCCTCCAAACGTTTCGGTGACAGACATCGTCGTTCCCCCCCCCCAAACGTTGCACCAACGTATTCGCCCCAACTTATAAAAGACGTGGATAGTAGTAGTTGAGTTAGTAAGGCGCTCTGAGTTAGTAAGGTGCTCTGAGTTAGTAAGGCACTCTGAGTTAGTAAGGTGCTGACAGTCATAGTGTAGATAGTTCTAAGATTCTAAGAGTTAGCTGTAAACTTGTAGTGACATTTGTTTAAGTAGACATCATTAGACAAAGGACATATTGTATATACATATATATTCACCTATGTTTAGAAGCAATTAAAGTTAAATCTGTTGTGTTCATATACCAAGCCTTAGCGTTGATATATTTATTAGTTAGAAAAGTTAACGTTACATATTTGAAAATAATAACGTAACATTTGGCTAGCCTGCCCAAAGATATTTCTGGAATCTTCATCTAAGTCAGCAACAGCAGCCAATAGAGGAGTCTCACTGACTCAAATCACACTGACTCAGCAGCCTATAGAGGAGTCTCACTGACTCAGCAGCCAACAGAGGAGTCTCACTGACTCAGCAGCCAACAGAGGAGTCTCACTGACTCAGCAGCCAACAGAGGAGTCTCACTGACTCGAGAGCAGCCAACAGAGGAGTCTCACTGACTCGAGAGCAGCCAACAGAGGAGTCTCACTGACTCGAGAGCAGCCAACAGAGGAGTCTCACTGACTCGAGAGCAGCCAACAGAGGAGTCTCACTGACTCGAGAGCAGCCAACAGAGGAGTCTCACTGACTCGAGAGCAGCCAACAGAGGAGTCTCACTGACTCGAGAGCAGCCAACAGAGGAGTCTCACTGACTCGAGAGCAGCCAACAGAGGAGTCTCACTGACTCGAGAGCAGCCAACAGAGGAGTCTCACTGACTCGAGAGCAGCCAACAGAGGAGTCTCACTGACTCGAGAGCAGCCAACAGAGGAGTCTTACTGACTCGAGAGCAGCCAACAGAGGAGTCTCACTGACTCGAGAGCAGCCAACAGAGGAGTCTCACTGACTCGAGAGCAGCCAACAGAGGAGTCTCACTGACTCGAGAGCAGCCAACAGAGGAGTCTCACTGACTCGAGAGCAGCCAAGAGAGGAGTCACACTGACTCATACATAATCTAGGAGAGCAGAGAGAAGGCGACAAGAGGAGTCAGTCAGTCTGTGTTGATATATTCTTAAAACCAGATAAGTTTTCTTTTTAAATTTTATCTTAGTGCACAATCAAATGTCTCGTTTATTTTGAAACCTTATAGATATTTTGTTGGTAGTCTCACTGAGTACATCTTTGTTACTTTTGTAACGGAGTGTTTGAAAGCGGTGCTCGGAGAGATTACATAACATTTATTTGTTAGATCGTTACTGTCTAGTTTGTGTATATGTGACAGTATTGTTTTATTTGTTGTTACTATCAGTTTTTCTCTGCCTTTTGTCTTGTTTATTTCGTATTGTATTTGTACCGCTGAAATTTACTTGGTTTGTGTGTTAGATTGTAGATAATAAGTATTTCATTATCCTTATTTAGTTGAAGTTAATATTAAGGTAAGTCAAGGTAACTCAATTTGTTTGTAAATCATTATTCATAACTCAGAATGTCATCATTCGAACATTTCGTTACATTAGGACAAACATTAGGGATAGAGACAAAAAAATTAGAGAAATGGGCGCAGGATAGACTAGATAAAGAATATGAGAAGGAACAGGCTAGATTAGATAAGGAACATGAGAAGGAACAAGCTAGATTAGATAAGGAACATTCTTACAAGATAACACAAAGCCAGTTAAGAATCAAGCAGTTAGAATTAGAGAAAGAGTTAAGGGATAGCCAGCTTAATAATCCCACCCCTCTACCTACCCCAATGTCAACCATAGATCATAGTCTTGCAAATAGAATAGCTCACTATAAATACCATCTATTTGACGAACAGAAGACAACGATCGACAATTTCCTTACTAAATTCGAACGGGACATGAAGGAACTCGATTTCCCCGAATCCAAATGGACGTACTTGTTAGGTAAATCTTTTACTAGTGACGTTTCCCTTAAGATATGTTTAAACCAGGACAGTTACCAGGTAGTTAGAGAACAGCTTCTAAGGACATATGGACAGACAGAAGCTAGTTTTAGGAAGGCGTTTCATCAGACAGTTTTACAAAAGGACGATGACCCCAGACATATTTTGACAAATCAGGTACTGCCTTGGATAAATGGCTACAATATGCTAAGGTAGAAAGGACATTCGAAGCCTTTAGGATATTTTTCTTGTTAGACAAGGCCATTCATTCCTGCCACCCTGAATTGAAGTCATTCATTTTAGAAAGGGGACCAAAGACAGTAGAGACAGCTGTGGACCTGATTAGGAAGTATAAAACCGCTCACCCTGATAGACCCACAACTACAGTAGAAAATGGTATACAGGACATTATATGTTTTAGTAGCGACACAAGCAGGTCCCATCACAGACATAGTCAGAACAAGAGTAAATGAGAATAGAACGGCAGGTAGGACAGAATTAATATGTCGTGCTGCAACAAAAAAAGGACATTTTGCTAGGGACTGTCCTTTGAACCATAATAATAGACAATCTAGGTCACCTGAGGACAATTGTAGAGATAATTATCAGGGAAGAGGTAGAAGTAGTTCCAGAGACAGGGTTCATGACGCCATGTGTACATTAGAGCCATCCAAGCCTTTCACAGTAACAAAAGGTAGAGTAGGACACAATAGCGTAGACTTGCTAAGAGATTCAGGGTGTAATACAGTTTTAGTTAAGAAATATTTAGTTCGACCTTCCCAATACACTGGCAGATTTGGTAAATGTAGAGGCTTTGAGGGACATATTGTAACCTCCCCAATAGCAGAAATAGACATACAAACTATTTTAATGGTAGAGTGGAAGCACAGGTAGTTGACAGTCTCATTACAGACCTTATTATAGGTAATAGTGTTATGGAGATCAAGGACGATAGAAATAGCAGACAAACTAGAAAAAATTACAAACAAAAGCCCAGAGCTAGATTCAGTGACGTACAGCACAGTAATACCCGTAGTGTAAAACCAATAATTTGTTTTCGTTGTGGGTTACACAACCACAAGTCTAGGGCCTGTCCAAAGCGTGTAGATGAAGTTATTTGTAGACAGTGTTGTAAAATGGGTCACAAAGAACAGTTCTGCTCCACAATAGCGGAGTATAATAGGAATTACCGCCAGAAATATATAAATTAACCCAAGTTAAGCAGACTATGAGTTCATAGCTTTAATTACTAAGTAGAATGCTAATTAAAACATAAGTTATAAGTTGATGTTGTTACCATAACAGTAGTAAGAATATGATGTTTGCTAAGGCTAAGTAATATACGCAAATGCGGAGTCAAAGGTAAGTGATATAGGTCACACTAGATAGATATACTGAATTAAGTATGATCAGCTAAGTCCAGAAGTTACACGGTAAGTTTAGATGTCTTGTTTATTTGACTCGTGCACTAAGATACTAAGATACTGAGATAATATGTTCAATATATCCCCCCCCCCAACTCTAAAGAATATGCCCTTATAATTTCATAGCTAGTTATTCACAGGCTGACTAACAAAGACCAATACCTACATATCGTCTTACAAGTTCAAGTCGCACCTTTGTGAGGGCCTAAACATTTATCTGTTACCAACGATCTAATTTCACCTGTTTTCACCTCATCATATTTGTTGTACGTGTAGCCCCTCACTCAAGCGTAAACCCAGTCAAAAACGCACTCAATAATTTCCTGTTACCAACGATATGCAGAACGTCATTAACAGTTTACATCAATGAAACAGACAAAACTAAAACCACGCCTCATACATTAACACGTTTACTACAAGAGGTGTTGTTAATGTCACTTCGACCTCAAGTTCACCAGCGAGTGACTATTACAGACAATGGAATGTTTTCGTCTTTCCCGTTGGACACGACACGTTGTGTAAAACTGACCTGTATGCCCCACCACCTATTTGAACCAAGCCATCAAGGAGCAATACAAGCCAGTAACAGAATGAACTTGTTTGTATTATAGAACATTGCATTCATTATGTTTTTGTTTTTTTTGGGCTTTATTAAGTTTTGTAATTTATTAAAATGTATTACGTTATATTACATTGACTTATGCATAGATGCTTGACAAGTAGTCTAGACATGTTTGATTTGACATCCATACCATTTTCAATGTGATGTAATACTGTTCCCCACTAGACTTTTTATAATAATGATTGTTTGTTTTACTAAGTAAAACTTGGAAAGGAGGGAGGTATGTGACGTGTAGAATTGCACTTCTCCCCCACCAACCCCAGTTCACCGGGTCAAGGTTGCAGCCGCCATATTGAATCGTTTCGTCGACGTCGCCTTCCCCCCAATCGTTTCACTGACGTTCTCCCCCCCCTCCAAACGTTTCGGTGACAGACATCGTCGTTCCCCCCCCCCCAAACGTTGCACCAACGTATTCGCCCCAACCTTATAAAAGACGTGGATAGTAGTAGTTGAGTTAGTAAGGCGCTCTGAGTTAGTAAGGCACTCTGAGTTAGTAAGGTGCTGACAGTCATAGTGTAGATAGTTCTAAGATTCTAAGAGTTAGTTGAAAACTTGTAGTGACATTTGTTTAAGTAGACATCATTAGACAAAGGACTTATATTGTATATACATATATATTCACCTATGTTTAGAAGCAATTAAAGTTAAATCTGTTGTGTTCGTATACCAAGCCTTAGCGTTGATATATTTATTAGTTAAAAAAGTTAACGTTACATATTTGAAAATAATAACGTAACACTTGCCTAGGACCCTAAAATGTACATTGCCTAGGAAAACCAAATTACCTTAATTATGGGCCCCTAAAAACCAGTGGCGTAACTAGGGTGGGGGAGGGGGCCTCAAATTCGAACGTCCCTCCGGGCCCCCGCTTGAGGGGGCCCCCAAACGAGTTTCCAAAATTTTTATATTAACACTAAATATTAAATACTAGCTGTACCCGCCACGCGCTGCCGTGACTAAGCCTACTGTAAGATCACAGTTGGTAATGTTTTTATAACACACTTAGGAATGGCCGGACAAATGTTGTGATAAGCTAATTATCTACTGTCTGGTTTCGTATACATGGCGCCAAACTTCTACATTTGCTTGATTAATGTTACAAAGAATCAGTGTCCCAAAGTTTCTAGGTAGAGCAATGTGTTTACAAGAATATAGGTTAAAAAATGTTTTTTTCAAGAACGCAAATGTTACTCGACCAGCAAACTGGAATAATTTTTTTTTCCCGGCCGACCAGCAATAGATGTGCGCATGCGCGACTTGACGGACTCGGACTGCATATTATTGCATTTTTTTTTGTTTTCGGGGCTAGGGTTAGGATTAGGCTTAGGGTTAGGTTTAGGGTTAGGATTAGGGTTATGGTTAGGAATAGGGTTAGGGTTAGGAATAGGGTTAGGCGCAATATCTATAGCCGGATCCTGAAAAAAAAATAGTACGGAGTCCGTCTAGTCGCGCATGCGCATATGTATTGCTGGTCGGTGGAAAAAAAAATATTTCAGTTTGCTGGTTTAGTAACAACTGCGTTTTAAGAATATGGATCGTTGGGTGAGGGATGAGTTAATTAGGGGGAGAAAGGAGGAGAACAGACAGGTACAGAACAGACATGCAGTTCGACAAAATAGGCAGCACACAGAATAGAGTAGTGATGTTTCGGTGAATATGTATCTTGCAGTGTATAGTTTCATTCTACTTATATTGTGAAATTATATTTTGTGTAATCGTCAAATAAAGTATATGAATCGGACTTGGCGGTTTATATCATTTTTTTGTGATGTATGTGAGTGAATACACGCTTAGATAAAGTGTTAATTGCTACCAGAGAAGAGTCGACAGAGACAGATCATCACAAGAACTCACAATGCATAACTAATTATACAAGTAGTTATGACACCTACATGTAAAAGTAAGTATTGAGAAAATTTTTCGTTTCTAATTCAGTTTATTAATTTACTGCAATTTTGTGCGTAAATTTCAAGGCAATGGGCGAAGAACTTTCAAAGTTATTATCTAGGCGTGAATCCTATTTACATTTTTATTTATAAAGATAAAACCATCGCCATGTAATCTTGCTATGCACGTTTTTATATAAGTTAGTGCATAGGCGTCACTCGGGGATGCGGGCTGCACCGGGTGACATCAAAATGAACAGTTCTAAATTTCATAGCAGAAAGAACTCGGCATAGTCAGTTTTAAAACCGATCATAGTCAAAAAAATGATCAGTAGCACAGAGTGCAACCATACGAGCAGTAGCACAGGGTGTCATCATGCAGAGCGTCTGGAGTTTAGGTAAATGAATCTAATTCAAAGCTGCTCGGATCAATCTGGAGTTATTTGCAAACGCGCTAAAAAAAAGGACGGATGTAGTCACGTGGTTTTATGTAGTAGGAGAAGTAATTTACAAACTCAATTTAATGAAAGTAACATATATATTTCTGAAATACAGTCAGTAAGTAATACTATCGTTTTCATCGCTTAAATATTTGAAAGTAAATTCTCTAAGGCCAAGACCGTCTAGTGCAGGAAAATTCGAAATATGTACCATTGTTCATGGTGGAAGTCTTGGGGGAGGGGGGTGACACCCTGAATTGTCCGTATCGGGTGACACCAACCATAGTGACGCCACTGAGTTAGTGACACTGTTGCATGTATTCCACACAGATTAAGGATTTCAAAATTACGTATATTATCACGCCAATAAAAACTAGTAAAAAGTTTACTAAAACTTTCAAAACATAGTTTCGGTTGTTGTAAAACACGTTGTCTTGACGGCATTTTATGTTCTATTTTTGTCCATGCTACATCTGTCCATAGACATAAATAGAAGGGTCATAGTTCGTACACTTATGTCTGTGTATTCGTCTGACGAAATCTCCTAATCATGGCGGATGAAACAAGTATACATAATTGTGTGTATATTTTTATTTGTGAAATGTAAAGAATGTTATTCTTTATAGAGAAACTTCACCCATGTCGAAAGAACGAGATTACAAGACTGGGGCTACAAAACGGAAAAAGCGTGCTACAGAAAGACGAGAGGCTGCAAAATCAAGGAAAGTTTTGAAGGTTTTTTTTAAGAAGAAACCTGATAATAGCATTGAAAACAAAGAAGACCATGAACATGGCGAAGAGATATTTCATGCAAAGATACAGCATTGTAGCAACAGCTGTCAAGTACTTAACAAAAACCAACTCAAGCTTAATTGACCACAAAGAAAAACTGGATTCTCCCAGTCCTGGGAACTTCCTAAAATCTTTGAAATTTCTTGCAAAATTTGATGAAGTTATGTAACATCACTTGAATAATTCAAAATGAGTTCATAAACTTGATGGTCAATAAAGTTAGGGAATCACTTGTTGGGAAAGTCAATCAAGTTTGTTACTTTACTCTGATGTTTGATTCCACTCCAGATGTTTCTCACAAAGAACAAGTATTCCTTAAAGTTCGTTACTTGGATGTCGAGAATTTTGAAATAAAAGAGTCATTCTTTGGTGTTGTTTTTTTGAAATAGTGAAGTCAGATGCATAACATTTTGAAGAACTTGTTCTGAAAACTCTTTAAGACATTGGACTAGACTTTAATCTGTGCACAGGTCAAACTTATGATAACGCAGCCACAATGAGTGGCGGTCGATCTTGTCTGCAGAAACGTCTCTTAGACATAAATCCAAACGTGTGATTTCTGTACTGTTATAATCACTCTCACTACTTGGCAGCTCTTAATTCTGCTGAGATAGATCAAGCTATTGTCACCTTTTTGGAACTGTTCATGAATTGCTCAACTTTTTTTCCAATTCACCCCAGAGATGGGCCAAACTTAAAGAAACTGGAGCCGGAAGTCTAAAAAAGGAGAGTAGTACAAGGTGGTCCTCAAGCTACGTCGTCAGTTTCCTTGCATCTTGACAAAGCTGCTGAAGAGATTAAGACCCTTTCATGCTTTCTGCAAAATGATGAGAAACGGACGAAACTGATCACCCAATCCATCGAAAGAGCAAAAGAAGGCATAGAATGCTATGGATTTCCTGTAGGCAAAACAACCAGAAGAAAGAAAAGACTTGATGGGGAGTTGGGTTCTGATGTAGGACTGTCAATAGAACAATTCAAACGTGTTGCGACAGAAGTGCTGGACAGACTTCATATGGAGATGAAAGATTGATTCCAAAGGTTGCAAAACCATGTGGACAGATTTGGGTGTCTTAATCCAAGACACCTGTTGAATTCTATGGATGATCACACGATGATGAAAAAGTGTGTTACTTCTTTCTGTTTATATGATTACATACAGGCAAATCTTTTGATCAATGGTGTCATTGATGCACGAGCACTTTTCATCAATAAACCAGTACCACAATCAACAATTGACTTATTGAGGAAGCTGGCTTCATATGGTAATGATTTGTAACCTTGCAACTCCCTCCGAATATTGCTAAGTCAGGCCACTTCCATTGCATCATGTGAGAGATCATTCTCAAATCTCAAGTTAATCAAAAACTATTTCAGGAGCACGATGACGCAAGAAAGACTTAGCAGCATTCTTTAATGTAGTGAAGTCAAACATACTAGACAACATTGATCTAGCTATATGATGTTATAGATGCCTTTGCTGCACAGAAAGCACGATGTGAGGCAATATGAATTGAGATTTGTCCCTTGTGCATTATTTCGTCACTAAACAATTGAATTATTCATTTAAAAAGTTTTATTGATTGACTAATTTTTGTTAATTTTATTGATATACTGTACTAATTTGAATTTAGAAATATATTTATTAAGTACATTATCTTATGTCAGGATATCGTATGTCAAATTGCAAAAAATTCAAGCCCCCCGGGCCACCAAATCCCTAAGAACGTAAGAACGGTTCTGACCGTAACAAAATTAATCATTTGTTCCAGGACAAAATAGAATGGAAGACAGTGTCAGTAATGAATTGATTCATTGAACAGTGTCAGTAATGAATTGATTCATTGAACAGTGTCAGTAATGAATTGATTCATTGAACAGTGTCAGTAATGAATTGATTCATTGAACAGTGTCAGTAATGAATTGATTCATTGAACAGTGACAGTAATGAATTGATTCATTGAACAGTGACAGTAATGAATTGATTCATTGAACAGTGTCAGTAATGAATTGATACATTGAACAGTGTCTGTAATGAATTGATTCACTGAAGTGTCAGTAATGAATTGATTCACTGAACAGTGTCAGTAATGAATTGATTCACTGAAGTGTCAGTAATGAATTGATTCACTGAAGTGTCAGTAATGAATTGCTTCATTGAAGTGTCAGTGATGAATTGCTTCATTGAATAGTGACAGTAATGAATTGATTCATTGAATAGTGACAGTAATAAATTGATTCCATGAATAGTGACAGTAATGAATTGATTCATTGAATAGTGTCAGTAATGAATTGATTCATTGAATAGTGACAGTAATGAATTGATTCATTGAATAGTGACAGTAATAAATTGATTCACTGAATAGTGTAAGTAATGAATTGATTCATTGAATAGTGACAGTAATGAATTGATTCATTGAATAGTGACAGTAAGGAATTGATTCATTGAATAGTGTCAGTAATGAATTGATTCATTGAATAGTGACAGTAATAAATTGATTCACTGAATAGTGTAAGTAATGAATTGATTCATTGAATAGTGTCAGTAATGAATTGCTTCATTGAATAGTGACAGTAATGAATTGATTCATTGAATAGTGTCAGTAATGAATTGATTCATTGAATAGTGACAGTAATGAATTGTTTCAACTAACAGTGGAATTTTTAAAATTAATATTTACTGTGTGTTGTAAATGTTATCTTTTTTTTAAGAGTAAAAATGGCATTTATTAACCTAAATAGAACAAGAACACATTGATGATTTAGAAAAAAATCGATAACTATTTATGGCCTAAACCTCCAACACAAAAATGTAGAGGAAACAATGGTATTCGCACAACATACACTCTCCTTTTTTTCTTCAGCGGTGTATAAACTAACATCCATTGTTATATAGGCTTTCTCTCGTGGGTATTACCGAATATCCGGTCTTTGAGAACGGTACAATAGCTATTTTGTGATGTATATCAAATGTAATATCTCACGATACTACTGTCCCGCTCCTAATGTTTTGTCCCCATCCCGCCTATCAAATAAAATGAATGGAAAGAAATATCACCAAAAAAATGTTGGAGACCCGAACGAAATTTTTTGTTAGCTTAACAGCACAAACGGTCTATTAAATATGACCGAAATGTTTAACAAACGACATAAAAATATGACAATACGGATTTTTAAAAATGAAATATGCAATAAGTGCCATATGGTTTAAATTACATTCGAATGGAATATATTACAAACAAATATTTTTTTCCCCTGAAAACCCGAGTCATAGTCATAAGAAACGATACATTAATGATATATATACGGAATTTTTCGGCAACCCACTTCATCTCAGCTCGCGACCCGCCAGGGTCTCATCAAGCCGATTCTAAGATTCGGCCTATTAAACTATATTACCATTAAATGACAAAAGGGAATGCGTCAATCAGTGATCGCATGTGTGGTCGCTCCCTGTTCAATGACGCCTACTTACCGAGCAATGATTCAGTCATAATTTTATATCTAGGTCAGTCAATGTAATCCACACTGAGATCTGTTCTGGTGACACTCCCATTGCTATATTTATTGATTGTCTACTAAGTCCCGAGTCCCATTCCCCCATCTTCAAGCGTCAATTGGGTAATAAAAGAAGAAAATATGTATACATCTTGCACTGGGTATTAAACATATTTAATTCATACTTAGAGAAAACGCAATGCATTAAGTATTGGAGATAGCCTAGTTCAGTGGTCGGCAAAGTGCGGCTCCGGAGCCGCATGTGGCTTTTCGGCTCCTTAAGTGCGGCTCTGGCATTTAGTTTTATTTAGTATACAACTTATTTAGTGTAATAAAAGTTTACTAAACAAGCAGATTTGGCATTCAATTTTTTTTTTAAAATTGTTGTAATGTTCATATTTGGCTCTTTGGCTGATAAGTTTGCCGACCACTGGCATAATTCAACATGGCCTTTAGTGACTTAGACATTCTTATCAACCTATAAACATTGCGTTGTTTCATTCATGACTTTTACTCCGAAATTTGGAAGCCTATGATTTCAATGTGTATATATAATACATATATAATAATAATGTTCATTAAGATATTTGGTATATGAAACCGCATGATGAACTTTGTTCTTGGCTATGTTGAGATCAACCTGTCAGTCTGATGGCTGTAGCTAAAATAACAGGCCTTCATGCAGCCATCAGAGAAGAAGAGGTTGGGCAACCCTGTTTAACAGTGTCAGTGTTTACCCTATGTGAACAACGGTAAACTCAAACTGCTACCAGATCTAACACAGAAAGAACTTTAATAGCTCTTGTGGTTGTTACAATCTTCGGCTGCATTTAACTCGGACAACATCTGAAATCATAGTATCTTTAAAGATCTAAGATATTGGTGGATCAAATACAGGGCAAACACCTTTCAGCTGTAAACCCCGGAAATATATAAGTGATTTTGTTAATATCAATCTTTTCATCTATATATTTAAGTTCAAAGCAATACATATTCACATGTATATATATTTAAGTTCAAAGCAATACATATTCACATGTATATATATATTTAAGTTCAAAGCAATACATATTCACATGTATATATATTTAAGTTCAAAGCAATACATATTCACATGTATATATATTTAAGTTCAAAGCAATACATATTCACGTGTATATATATTTAAGTTCAAAGCAATACATATTCACGTGTATATATATTTAAGTTCAAAGCAATACATATTCACGTGTATATATATTTAAGTTCAAAGCAATACATATTCACGTGTATATATATTTAAGTTCAAAGCAATACATATTCACGTGTATATATATTTAAGTTCAAAGCAATACATATTCACGTGTATATATATTTAAGTTCAAAGCAATACATATTCACATGTATATATATTTAAGTTCAAAGCAATACATATTCACGTGTATATATATTTCTATCTAGGTTGAAGTCCTCTTGAATAATTCAATAATGTTTATACAAAAACAAAACAATGAAAACAACTTACCAATCGATGGTAATAATGTTGTTTTTTTATTTCATTTATTTTTGTAGCGAATTAACATCTATTTTTAATATTTTGAATGTTTAAAACATTAATCAATAGTAGCAATCGTGATTTAGGCCTACTCTCTTTGAAGGATTGAAATCTTATATTCATTTTGCAATGCTGTATAATTAAGCCATTGTAGTAATAAATTGTAGCTGAAGACTAGATTAACCATCATTTAATACCCCTAAGTTCATCACTATATCTCATATTCCATAATATTAATTATTTATTATTTTGCCTGTACTGTATTTTTAACTATCTTCTAATTAATCCGGACCGTGCCTGCGTCCCCGGCAGAACATGCAACCATAAGGCGCAGGGCTGTATTGGGAGCAATAGGTACAGTGAAGTACGGTGAAGTACAGTCCAACTAAAGACCGACATTGATCCTTAATGTAGAAACACGTCAACATGGGTTAAGGAAATGAATAATATAGATCAGTGATTATTTCAAAATGTGTAAGAATATCCTCTGCTTATGTGTGGGTTTCATACATTTTACTAAACGACTGGCATATAAACAGACTTGTATTAGATCGTTTTATTTAGTGTCTGCATCCGGCTGTACTCTCAAACTATTATCACGGTGTAGCAGAACCCCACCCAATAAAAACAATAGACGCTTGATACAATTATTAACTAAGTTTCTCACACAAATAGAAAACTTAAGAAAAAAAACAACTAAAGGTATAAAAGCTATATCATATAATATATTCACGTGTACTTACCTCCTAAAAACATAATATTATGTGTGTAGCCTTTTTCTTTATAATTGCAAGTTCAAACTCACAACTCGAATTGTTTGCCCTTACTCCATTAATAGAACATCTGCACAATGAGCGTTACTCACGATAACATAGCTACCAGCACTTCCGCCTCGTCCAGAAACTACTGGTAGTGATGCCAATGTATCCCTTTTCATGCCCGATGTAATGTATGATTACATCATTAGAAATTAGAATATCCAGTTAATCATTCTGTATTAAATCATTAAAGCATCAAGTTAAACGTATAGTATGCAATCATTATACTAAATTATAGCATTTAGTTCAAAGGTGGGCGAACTTTTGAAACGCGGGCTACAGTGGAACCTTAAATTTTACAGACTTGTCCACCAAGAGCAGAGATTTGACAGAATGGCAGGACCAAGAGCATGGACGTCATTTCGGGTACGGAAAGGTATTGGCGGATTGGCAGGTCTCCGCCAAAGAACTTTGGTGGTGATTGGCTGTTTTGATAATTAATTAAAAAAAAAAATAAGCCTAAAATTTCAAAAAGTAAATTTTGACACATTTTTTTTCCAATTTTACTTGCCTGGCGGATTTTGGGCCGGATTTTGAACGAATGTGATCTTATTAACGTTATAGTAACACTGGCAAGTTATGAAAAGCATGATCAGTAACAAATTTGAATACTATGACTGTTTTATTTAATTTACTTAATAAAAATACTAATATACAGATATGCAAAAAATGTATTGGCAACTAAGTTTTTTTTTAACATTTTATTAAATTAAACAAACTGATGGATTTTAAGCTGTTTATAGCATAATAAACAAAATTATCTATCCTAACTCCCCCCCCCCCCTGCGCTAATAATACACAATTCAACCTGATTACGGTGAACATTTTGCACAATAAATTGCTATGCGTTATAAAACGCATTGTGCGTATATGAATTAGAACCATGTGCAGTAATTATAGTTCTGAATAATACATCAAAGTATTCAGCTGTCCCGAATGATTATTGTATAAATACTTGATCAAAATACACTCTGCAACTGCGGGTACAATAACCGTTGAAACTATATTTTCACTATAATTATACAGCCGTCCCGAAGGTTGTGTTGACTGATAAAATAATGCACATTAGAACATAAATCCATACTCCATGACACTTCATAAACTGTGCTTCAAGTCATTGCCCCTGATTCACAAAACATCTAATTCCTGTATACAAATGTCTACCACACTTTCCCCTACCTACTAATCTACTGTCCTCGTCTCGACCCCCAACTCGACTTCTCAACTGTCCCCTCTGCACTTGACTTACTTGACTTAATCTTCTGACTCCGCGTGGGAGCATAGGGCCTCAACAACGCTCTTCCAGCGAACTCTATTTTGGGCGTCTCTCTTCAGCTGAGCCCACGTCCATCCAGCTGCCTTCATCTCTCGCTCAGTGCAGCGTCTCCATGTCTCCTTTGGCCTGCCTGCTCTTCTCTTTCCCTGCGGGTTCCACTCTGCACACTACCTTCAAACTGTCCCCCGACTCCCATATATATATATATATATATATATATATATATATGGGAGTGTTTATATATATATATTATATATATATTATATATATATATATATATATATTTGATTAAAACATCTCAGAATGTTAAGGCCCCCTACTCCTTTGTTTTAATGAGCCAATCGATCGAAAAAAGAAATAATCTCGGGAGGAAAAAAAATCTTCGGTAAAGATGAATGTATTAAAATAAATGAAATATGAATTTAAAATATGCTTTCCAATACATGTTTAGCAAATAAATAAAAACAGATAGAATATTTTCATGATTTTGAACTTTAATTAACATTATTTTTTTATTCTTTTGATAAAAATCACGGATTCTTCGAGGAAGGAAAGAATAAATGACACCCCTTGACTAAGTACAGATATTGGAAATATTCATATGAGCTAATAAACATTAAATTTACTTTAAATGGCGGGTCGGATCAAACAGCCAAAAGGATCAAACTTGGCTCGCGTGCTGTAGTAAGTCCAAGTCTGATCTAATACGTTATTAAGATGTCTATATTTTATTTAGTTGAGAATTTTGTATTCAATTACTATAGCATCTAGTAAATATTTTGAATTATAACATTTGGGAATTTAGAGCGTTAGCTAGCTATTGTGGCGCAATGTGTGAAAAACAGTGCTAGTAGAGATGTCCAAGATTCAGTGCTAGTAGATATGTCCAAGATTCAGTGCTAGTAGATATGTCCAAGATTCAGTGCTAGTAGATATGTCCAAGATTCAGTAGTAGTATATATGTCCAAGATTCAGTGCTAGTAGATATGTCCAAGATTCAGTGCTAGTAGATATGTCCGAGATTCAGTGCTAGTAGATATGTCCGAGATTCAGTGCTAGTAGATATGTCCGAGATTCAGTGCTAGTAGATATGTCCGAGATTCAGTGCTAGTAGATATGTCCGAGATTCAGTGCTAGTAGATATGTCCGAGATTCAGTGCTAGTAGATATGTCCGAGATTCAGTGCTAGTAGATATGTCCGAGATTCAGTGCTAGTAGATATGTCCGAGATTCAGTGCTAGTAGATATGTCCGAGATTCAGTGCTAGTAGATATGTCCAAGATTCAGTGCTAGTAGATATGTCCGAGATTCAGTGCTAGTAGATATGTCCAAGATTCAGTGCTAGTAGATATGTCCAAGATTCAGTGCTAGTAGATATGTCCAAGATTCAGTGCTAGTAGATATGTCCAAGATTCAGTGCTAGTAGATATGTCCGAGATTCAGTGCTAGTAGATATGTCCGAGATTCAGTGCTAGTAGATATGTCCGAGATTCAGTGCTAGTAGATATGTCCGAGATTCAGTGCTAGTAGATATGTCCGAGATTCAGTGCTAGTAGATATGTCCGAGATTCAGTGCTAGTAGATATGTCCAAGATTCAGTGCTAGTAGATATGTCCGAGATTCAGTGCTAGTAGATATGTCCAAGATTCAGTGCTAGTAGATATGTCCAAGATTCAGTGCTAGTAGATATGTCCAAGATTCAGTGCTAGTAGATATGTCCAAGATTCAGTGCTAGTAGATATGTCCGAGATTCAGTGCTAGTAGATATGTCCGAGATTCAGTGCTAGTAGATATGTCCGAGATTCAGTGCTAGTAGATATGTCCGAGATTCAGTGCTAGTAGATATGTCCGAGATTCAGTGCTAGTAGATATGTCCGAGATTCAGTGCTAGTAGATATGTCCAAGATTCAGTGCTAGTAGATATGTCCGAGATTCAGTGCTAGTAGATATGTCCAAGATTCAGTGCTAGTAGATATGTCCAAGATTCAGTGCTAGTAGATATGTCCGAGATTCAGTGCTAGTAGATATGTCCGAGATTCAGTGCTAGTAGATATGTCCGAGATTCAGTGCTAGTAGATATGTCCGAGATTCAGTGCTAGTAGATATGTCCGAGATTCAGTGCTAGTAGATATGTCCGAGATTCAGTGCTAGTAGATATGTCCGAGATTCAGTGCCAGTAGATATGTCCGAGATTCAGTGCCAGTAGATATGTCCAAGATTCAGTGCTAGTAGATATGTCCAAGATTCAGTGCCAGTAGATATGTCCGAGATTCAGTGCCTGCGCCAGTAGATATGTCCGAGATTCAGTGCTAGTAGATATGTCCGAGATTCAGTGCTAGTAGATATGTCCGAGATTCAGTGCTAGTAGATATGTCCGAGATTCAAGATGATGTTATAGATGCCTTTGCTGCACAGAAAGCACGATGTGAGGCAATATGAATTGAGATTTGTCCCTTGTGCATTATTTCGTCACTAAACAATTGAATTATTCATTAAAAAATTTTTATTGATTAATTTTTGTTAATTTTATTGATATACTGTACTAATTTGAATTTAGAAATATATTTATTAAGTACATTATCTTATGTCACGATATCGTATGTCAAATTGCAGGGAGCCCCCAAAAAGGTCAAGCCCCCCGGGCCACCGAATCCCTAGGAACGTAAGAACGGCTCTGACCGTAACAAAATTAATCATTTGTTCCAGGACAAAAGAGAATGGAAGACAGTGTCAGTAATGAATTGATTCACTGAAGTGTCAGTAATGAATTGATTCACTTAAGTGTCAGTAATGAATTGCTTCATTGAATAGTGACAGTAATGAATTGATTCATTGAATAGTGCCAGTAATGAATTGATTCATTGAACAGTGTCAGTAATGAATTGATTCACTGAAGTATCAGTAATTAATTGATTCACTGAAGTGTCAGTAATGAATTGCTTCATTGAATAGTGACAGTAATGAATTGATTCATTGAATAGTGTCAGTAATGAATTGATTCATTGAACAGTGTCAGTAATGAATTGATTCATTGAACAGTGCCAGTAATGAATTGATTCATTGAACAGTGACAGTAATGAATTGATCCACTGAATAGTGACAGTAATGAATTGATTCAATGAATAGTGACAGTAATGAATTGATTAATTGAACAGTGTCAGTAATGAATTGATTCACTGAAGTGTCAGTAATGAATTGATTCATTGAACAGTGTCAGTAATGAATTGATTAATTGAACAGTGTCAGTAATGAATTGATTCACTGAAGTGTCAATAATGAATTGATTCACTGAAGTGTCAGTAATAAATTGCTTCTTTGAATAGTGACAATAATGAATTGTTTCATTGAATAGTGTCAGTGTCATAGATCGTTTTAAATTATCTTCAAACGTTACCTTTCATCTTCCACATTCACTTATAAATCACAAGAAAACTTCGAAGGTCGTGGTTCATTTATTAATATATATAAATCCACAACACAAACAGTGAATAACGTATATACATATAAACAAATACCAGAAATCCATAGTACGAATAGTCCATAATATCAACTAGAACACACGTCTCTTTAAGACTACATAATATCACTTTCTAACTTTCTAGCTTCTATATTTACACTATGTTCCACAACACTTCCTTTCCCTTCACTGTCCTAGCACTAACTGTCGGTCATAGCAATAAAAAGTAGGTCCTCTCTCCTCAAGAGACCTGTGTACACTGCCTTCAGTTTCTAATTATTCCCCTTTCTCCACCTGGACATTCACTAACTTCAATCTTACTATTTACTTCACAAACACACTGAGTTCATGCACAGCTCAGTCACACACACAACACACAAAACACATCCATGACAGTCAGTAATGAATTGATTCATTGAATAGTGACAGTAATGAATTGTTTCATTGAATAGTGTCAGTAATGAATTGATTCATTGAATAGTGACAGTAATGAATTGATTCATTGAATAGTGACGGTAATGAATTGATTCATTGAATAGTGACAGTAATGAATTGATTCAATGAATAGTGACAGTAATGAATTGCTTCATTGAATAGTGTCAGTAATGAATTGATTCATTGAACAGTGTCAGTAATGAATTGATTCACTGAAGTGTCAGTAATGAATTGATTCACTGAAGTGTCAGTAATGAATTGATTCACTGAAGTGTCAGTAATGAATTGATTCATTGAACAGTGTCAGTAATGAATTTATTCAACTAACAGTGGAATTTTTAAAATTAATATTTACTGTGTGTTGTAAATGTTATCTTTTTTTTAAGAGTAAAATGGCATTTTGCGGGGTCTTTATTAACCTAAATAGAACAAGAAGACATTGATGATTTAGAAAAAAATCGATAACTATTTATGGCCTAAACCTCCAACACAAAAATGTAGAGGAAACAATGGTATTCGCACAACATACACTCTCCTATTTTTCTTCAGCGGTGTATAAACTAACATCCATTGTTATATATGCTTTCTCTCGTGGGTATTACCGAATATCCGGTCTTTGAGAACGGTACAATAGCTATTTTGTGATGTAGATCAAACGTAATATCTCAAGATACGACTGTCCCGCTCCTAATGTTTTGTGCCCATCCCGCCTATCAAATAAAATCAATGGAAAGAAATATCACCAAAAAAAATGTTGGAGACCCGAACGAAATTTTTTGTTAGGTAAACAGCACAAACGGTCTATTAAATATGACCGAAATGTTTAACAAACGACATAAAAATATGACAATATGGATTTTTAAAAATGAAATATGCAATAAGTGCCATATGGTTTAAATTACATTCGAATGGAATATATTACAAACAAATGTTTTTCCCCCTGAAAACCCGAGTCATAGTCATAAGAAACGATACATTTATGATATATATATATATATATATATATATATATATATATATATACTGAATTTTTCGGCAACCCACTTCATCTCAGCTCGCGACCCACCAGGGTCTCCTCAAGCCGATTCTAAGATTCGGCCTATTTAACTATATTACCATTAAATGACAAAAGGGAATGCGTCAACCAGTGATCGCATGTGTGGTCGCTCCCTGTTCAATGACGCCTACTTACCGAGCAATGATTCAGTCATAATTTTATATCTAGGTCAGTCAATGTAATCCACACTGAGATCTGTTCTGATGACACTCCCATTGATATATTTATTGATTGTCTACTAAGTCCCGAGTCCCATTCCCCCATCTTCAAGCGTCAATTGGGTAATAAAAGAAGAAAATATGTATACATCTTGCACTGGGTATTAAACATATTTTAATCAATGTATTTAATTCATACTTAGAGAAAACGCAATGCATTAAGTATTGGAGAAAGCCTAGTTCAGTGGTCGGCAAAGTGCGGCTCCGGAGCCGCATGTGGCTTTTTGGCTCCTTAAGTGCGGCTCTGGCATTTAGTTTTATTTAGTATACAACTTATTTAGTGTACTACTTATTTAGTGTAATAAAAGTTTAACTAAACAAGCAGATTTGGCATTCAATTTTTTTTTAAAATTGTTGTAATGTTCATATTTGGCTCTTTGGCTGATAAGTTTGCCGACCACTGGCATAGTTCAACATGGCCTTTAGTGACTTAGACATTCTTATCAACCTATAGACATTGGGTTGTTTCATTCATGACTTTAACTCCGAAATTTGGAAGCCTATGATTTCAATGTGTATATATAATACATATATAATAATAATTTATTAATAATGTTCATAAAGATATTTGGTATATGAAACCGCATGATGAACTTTGTTCTTGGCTATGTTGAGATCAACCTGTCAGTCTGATGGCTGTAGCTAAAATAACAGGCCTTCATGCAGCCATCAGAGAAGAAAAGGTTGGGCAACCCTGTTTAACAGTGTCAGTGTTTACCCTATGTGAACAACGGTAAACTCAAACTGCTACCAGATCTAACACAGAAAGAACTTTAATAGCTCTTGTGGTTGTTACAATCTTCGGCTGCATTTAACTCGGACAACATCTGAAATCATAGTATCTTTAAAGATCTAAGATATTGGTGGATCAAATACAGGGCAAACACGTTTCAGTCGTAAACCCCGGAAATATATAATAAGTGATTTTGTTAATATCAATCTTTGTATCTATATATTTAAGTTCAAAGCAATGTATATTCACATGTATATATATTTCTATCTAGGGTGAAGTCCTCTTGAATAATTCAATAATGTTTATACAAAAACAAAACAATGAAAACAACTTACCAATCGACGGTAATAATGTTGTTTTTTTTTTATTTAATTTATTTTTGTAGCGAATTAACATCTATTTTTAATATTTTGAATGTTTAAAACATTAATCAATAGTAGCAATCGTGATTTAGGCCTACTCTCTTTGAAGGATTGAAATCTTATATTCATTTTGCAATGCTGTATAATTAGGCCATTGTAGTAATAAATTGTAGCTGAAGACTAGATTAACCATCATTTAATATCCCTAAGTTCATCACTATATCTAATATTCCATTATATTAATTATTTATTATTTTGCCTGTACTGTATTTTTAACTATCTTCTAATTAATCCGGACCCGTCCCGGCGTCCCCGGCAGAACATGCAACCATAAGGCGCAGGGCTGTATTGGGAGCAATCGGTACAGTGAAGTACGGTGAAGTACAGTCCAACTAAAGACCGACATTGATCCTTAATGTAGAAACACGTCAACATGGGTTAAGGAAATGAATAATATAGATCAGTGATTATTTCAAAATGTGTAAGAATATCCTCTGCTTATGTGTGAGTTTCATACATTTTACTAAACGACTGGCATATAAACAGACTTGTAATAGATCGTTTTATTTAGTGTCTGCATCCGGCTGTACTCTCAAACTATTATCACGGTGTAGCAGAACCCCACCCAATAAAAACAATAGACGCTTGATACAATTATTAACTAAGTTTCTTACACAAATAGAAAACTTAAAAAAAAACAACAACTAAAGGTATAAAAGCTATATCATATAATATATTCACGTGCACTTACCTCCTAAAAACATAATATTATGTGTGTAGCCTTTTTCTTTATAATTGCAAGTTCAAACTCACAACTCGAATTGTTTGCCCTTACTCCATAAATAGAACATCTGCACAATGAGCGTTACTCACGATAACATAGCTACCAGCACTTCCGCCTCGTCCAGAAAATACTGGTAGTGATGCCAATGTATCCCTTTTCATGCCAGATGTAATGTATGATTACATCATTAGAAACTAGAATTTCTAGTTAATTATTCTGTATTAAATCATTAAAGCATCTAGTTAAACGTATAGTATGCAATCATTATACTAAATTATAGCATTTAGTTCAAAGGTGGGCGAACTTTTGAAACGCGGGCTACAGTGGAACCTTAAATTTTACAGACTTGTCCACCAAGAGCAGAGATTTGACAGAATGGCAGGACCAAGAGCATGGACGTCATTTCGGGTACGGAAAGGTATTGGCGGATTGGCAGGTCTCCGCAAAAGAACTTTGGTGGTGATTGGCTTTTTTGATAATTAATTAAAAAAAAAAATAAGCCTAAAATTTCAAAAAGTAAATTTTGACACATTTTTTTTCCAATTTTACTTGCCTGGCGGATTTTGGGCCGGATTTTGAACGAATGTGATCTTATTAACGTTATAGTAACACTGGCAAGTTATGAAAAGCAAATTTGAATACTATGACCGTTTTATTTAATTTACTTAATAAAAATACTAATATACAGATATGCAAAAAATGTATTGGCAACTAAGTTTTTTTTTTAACATTTTATTAAATTAAACAAACTGATGGATTTTAAGCTGTTTATAGCATAATAAACAAAATTAACTATCCTAACTCCCCCCCCCCCTGCGCTAATAATGCACAATTCAACCTGATTACGGTCAACATTTTGCACAATAATTTGCTATGCGTTATAAAACGCATTGTGCGTATATGAATTAGAACCATGTGCAGTAATTATAGTCCTGAATAATACATCAAAGTATTCAGCTGTCCCGAAGGATTATTGTATAAATACTTGATCGAAATACACTCTGCAACTGCGCGTACAATAACCGTTGAAACTATATTTTCACTATAATTATACTGCCGTCCCGAAGGTTGTGTTGACTGATAAAATAATGCACATTAGAACATAAATCCATACTAATTGACACTTCATTATCTGTGCTTCAAGTCATTGCCCCTGATTTACAAAACATCTAATTCATGTATACAAATGTCTACCACACTTTCCCCTACCTACTACTCTACTGTCCTCGTCTCGACCCCCAACTCGACTTCTCAACTGTCCCCTCTGCACACTACCTTCAAACTGTCCCCCGACTCCCATATATTTATATATATATGGGAATGTTTATATATATATATATATATATATATATATATATATATAGATATATATATATATATATTTGATTAAAACATTCCAGAATGTTAAGGCCCCCTACTCCTTTGTTTTAATGAGCCAATCGATCGAAAAAAGAAATAATCTCGGGAGGAAACAAAATCTTCGGTAAAGATGAATGCATTAAAATAAATGAAATATGAATTTAAAATATGCTTTTCAATACATGTTTAGCAAATAAATAAAACAGATAGAACATTTTCATGATTTTGAACTTTAATAAACATTATTTTTTTTTATTCTTTTGATGAAAATCACGGATTCTTCGAGGAAGGAAAGAATAAATGACATTCCATTGACTAAGTACAGATATTGGAAATATTCATATGAGCTAATAAACATTAAATTTACTTTAAATGGCGGGTCGGATCAAACAGCCAAACGGATCAAACTTGGCCCGCGTGCTGTAGTAAGTCCAAGTCTGATCTAATACGTTATTAAGATGTCTATATTTTATTTAGTTGAGAATTTTGTATTCAATTACTATAGCAGCTAGTAAATATTTTGAATTATAACATTTGGGAATTTAGAGCGTTAGCTAGCTATTGTGGCGCAATGTGTGAAAAACAGTGCTAGTAGAGATGTCCAAGATTCAGTGCTAGTAGATATGTCCGAGATTCAGTGCTAGTAGATATGTCCGAGATTCAGTGCTAGTAGATATGTCCGAGATTCAGTGCTAGTAGATATGTCCAAGATTCAGTGCTAGTAGATATGTCCGAGATTCAGTGCTAGTAGATATGTCCGAGATTCAGTGCTAGTAGATATGTCCGAGATTCAGTGCTAGTAGATATGTCCGAGATTCAGTGCTAGTAGATATGTCCGAGATTCAGTGCTAGTAGATATGTCCGAGATTCAGTGCTAGTAGATATGTCCGAGATTCAGTGCTAGTAGATATGTCCGAGATTCAGTGCTAGTAGATATGTCCGAGATTCAGTGCTAGTAGATATGTCCGAGATTCAGTGCTAGTAGATATGTCCGAGATTCAGTGCTAGTAGATATGTCCGAGATTCAGTGCTAGTAGTATGTCCGAGATTCAGTGCTAGTAGATATGTCCGAGATTCAGTGCTAGTAGATATGTCCGAGATTCAGTGCTAGTAGATATGTCCGAGATTCAGTGCTAGTAGATATGTCCGAGATTCAGTGCTAGTAGATATGTCCGAGATTCAGTGCTAGTAGATATGTCCGAGATTCAGTGCTAGTAGATATGTCCGAGATTCAGTGCTAGTAGATATGTCCGAGATTCAGTGCTAGTAGATATGTCCGAGATTCAGTGCTAGTAGATATGTCTTAGATTCAGTGCTAGTAGATATGTCCGAGATTCAGTGCTAGTAGATATGTCCGAGATTCAGTGCTAGTAGATATGTCCTAGATTCAGTGCTAGTAGATATGTCCGAGATTCAGTGCTAGTAGATATGTCCAAGATTCAGTGCTAGTAGATATGTCCGAGATTCAGTGCTAGTAGATATGTCCGAGATTCAGTGCTAGTAGATATGTCCGAGATTCAGTGCTAGTAGATATGTCCGAGATTCAGTGCTAGTAGATATGTCCGAGATTCAGTGCTAGTAGTATGTCTTAGATTCAGTGCTAGTAGATATGTCCGAGATTCAGTGCTAGTAGTATGTCTTAGATTCAGTGCTAGTAGTATGTCTTAGATTCAGTGCTAGTAGTATGTCTTAGATTCAGTGCTAGTAGTATGTCTTAGATTCAGTGCTAGTAGTATGTCTTAGATTCAGTGCTAGTAGATATGTCCGAGATTCAGTGCTAGTAGTATGTCTTAGATTCAGTGCTAGTAGATATGTCCGAGATTCAGTGCTAGTAGTATGTCTTAGATTCAGTGCTAGTAGATATGTCCGAGATTCAGTGCTAGTAGATATGTCCGAGATTCAGTGCTAGTAGATATGTCCGAGATTCAGTGCTAGTAGTATGTCTTAGATTCAGTGCTAGTAGATATGTCCGAGATTCAGTGCTAGTAGTATGTCTTAGCTTCATGCCCTAAGCACTATTTAATTGTGATGCTCCTCCCCCCCCCCTCCAGAAATATTAACCAATATATTTTTTTTAACAAGGTCTGCTGTTTTAGCAGAAGAGTTTTAATGTTATGCTATTTGTGTTTTCTAAGGAAGGAAAATATACAATTTTTGATATTACTCTACTATCCCAGGTTTTACTATGTATTATACGAAGTGTCTTTGGAAACAGGAAACATTGTCAGTGGATGGCAAGTGATTAATTTCTTTCTATAACAAAAACATGAAACACTCGAGCTTCCGAACAAATCTAATGAATCAAGCTATTCAAATATATAAAAAAAAACTTGACACAAAATGTCACTTTAATGACTATGAGAAGATAAAAAAAAGTATAATTAAAGTTCTGTTGCTAATTACACAAGTCCTTCATCGAACAAATTCATCGTTAAAACTCTTCTAAATAAAGTCCTCACATAACATCCAGAGGCGTTCCTAGGGATTTGGGGACCCGGAAGGGCTTAGCCTTTTTGGGGGCCCCTGCAATTTGACATACGATATCATGACATGAGATAATGTACTTAATAAATATATGTTGCTTAGTATAATGTACAAGCAGTGGCGCAACCAGCAAAAAATGCTGGGAGGAGGGGGGCTCACATATAGAAAAAAAATGCTGGGGGGGGGGGGCTCACATACAGAAAAAAGACAGTTTATATAGTAAAATATGTATGATGATTTGGTCTGGAGGGGTTTCAAGCCCCCCCCTGCCCCCTCTGGTTGCGCCACTGTGCACAAGTGATAAATCTCAATTCATATTGCCTCACGTCGTGCTTTCTGTGCAATAAAGGCATTTATAACACCATCTATATTAATGCTGTCTAGTATTTTTGACTTCACTGACATTAAACCCATGATGCTAAGTCTTTCTTGCGTCATTGTGCTCCTGAGATAGTTTTTGATTAACTTGAGTTTTGAGAATGATCTCTCACATGATGCAATGGAAGTGGCCTGAGTTAGCAGTATTCGGATGGAGGTTGCAAGGTTTGAGCACACATCATTACCATGTGAAGCCAGCTTCCTCAATAAGTCAGTTGGTGATTGTGGTACTGGTTTGTTAATGAAAGTGCTCGAGCATCATGCCATCAGTGAAAAAGTAATTTGCCTGTATGTCAACAGACAAACAGAAAAAAGTAACAGTTTTTCATCAGTGTGTGATCATCCATAGAATTCAATTGGTGTCTTGGTTTAAGAAGAAACCCAAAGATGCCCAAATGGAACCTTTGGAATCTATCTTTCATCTCCATATGAAGTCTGTCCAGCACTTCTGTCGCAACACGTTGAATTGCAGTTCTATTTACAGTCCTACATCAGAACTCACTCCCCATCAAGTCTTTTCGTTCTTCTGGTTATTTTGCCTACATAAAATCCATAGCATTATATGCCTTCTTTTGGTCTTTCGATGGATTGGGTGATCAGTTTCGTCCGTGTCAAGATGCAAGGAAACTGACGACGTAGCTTCTTCTCTTGAGTACCACCATGTACTACTCTCCTTTTTTAGATTCCTGGCTCCCGTTTCATTCAGTTTGGTCTATCTCTGTGGTGAATTGGAAAAAAAGTTGAGCAATTCATGAAAAAAATGTGACAATCGCTAGACTATCTCAGCAGAATGAAGAGCTGCCACGTTGAGAGAGTAATTATCACAGTTCAGAAATGTTACGTTTGGATTTATGCCTATGAGACGTTTCTGCAGGCCAGACTGACGGCTACTCATTGTGGCTGCGTTATCATAGGTTTGACCTGTGCACAGATTAATGTCTAGTCCAGTGTCTTAAAGAATTTTCAGAACAAGTTCTTCATAAAGTTGTGCATCTGGCTTCACAATTTCAAAATAACCAAGGAATGACTCTTTTATTTCAAAATTCTCGACATCCAAGTAACGAACGTTAAGGGATACTTGTTCTTTATGAGAAACATCAAACATCAGAGAAAAGTAACAAACTTGCTTGACTTTCCCAACAATTGATTCCCTAATTTTATAGCCCATCAAGCTTATGAACTCATTTTGAATTATTCAAGTGATGTTACGTAAATTCATCAAATTCTGTAAGAAATTTCAAAGATCCTAGGAAGTTCCCAGGACTGTGAGAATCCAGTTTTTCTTTGTGGCCAAGTAAGCTTGAGCTGGTTTTTGCTAAGTACTTGAAAGCTGTTGCTACAATGCTGTATCTTTGCATGAATTTTCTCTTCGCCATGTTCATGGTCTTCTTTGTTTTCAATGCTATTATCAGGTTTCTTCTTAAAAAACCCTTCAAATTTTCCTTGATTTTGCAGCCTCTCGTCTTTCTGTGGCACGCTTTTTCCGTTTTGTAGCTCCACTCTGGTAAACTCGTTCTGATAACATTCTTTACATTTCACAAATAAAATGTATAAAAAATTATGTATACTGGTTTCATCCGCCATGATTGTGAGATTTCATCTGACGAATAGACATAAGTATACGAATTATGACCCTTCTATTTATGTCTATGGACAGATGGATTATAGCATGGACAAAAAAATGGAAGATAAAATGTCGTCAAGATAACCAAAACTACGTTTTGACAGTTTTAGTAAACTTTTTACCAGTTTTTATTGGCGTGATGATATACGTAATTTTGTAATCCTTAATCTGTGTGGAATACATGCAACAGTGTCACTAACTCAGTGGCGTCACTATGGTTGGTGTCACCCGATACGGACAATTCAGGGTGTCAACCCCTACCACTAGACTTCCACCATGAACAATGAAAGCCTACATATCTCGAATTTTTCTGCCCTAGACGGTCTTGGACTAAGATAATTTACTTTAAAATATTTAAGCGATGAAAACGATAGCATTACTGACAGTATTTCAGAAATATGTATATTACTTAAATTCAACTGAGTTTATAATACGTCTCATATTTTATAAAAACACGTGACTACCTACGTCCTTTACAAAAAACTCCAGATTGATCCGAGCAGCTTTGAATTAGATTCATTTACCTAAGCTCCAGACGCTCTTCATGATGGCACCCTGATCAAGTTTTTGACTATGATAGGTTTTAAAACTGACTATGATAGGTTTTAAAACTGACTATGATAGGTTATAAAACTGACTATGATAGGTTATAAAACTGACTATGATAGGTTTTAAAACTGACTATGATAGGTTATATAACTGACTATGATAGGTTATAAAACAGACTATGATAGGTTATAAAACTGACTATGATAGGTTTTAAAACTGACTATGATAGGTTATAAAACTGACTATGATAGGTTATAAAACTGACTATGCCGAGTTATTTCTGCTATGAAATTTAGAATTTTCATTTTGGTGTCCCCCGCCCCCTATGTTGGTGTCACCCGGTGCAGCCCGCACCCCCGAGTGACGCCTATGCACTAACTTATATAACAAAGTGCATAGCAAGATTATATGGCGGTGGCTTTATCTATATAAATAAAATTGTAATTAGGATTCACGCCTAGCTAACAACTTTGAAAGCTCTTAACCCATTGCCTTGAAATTTACACACACAATTGCAGTAAATTAATAAACTGAATTAGAAACGAAAATTTTCTCAGTACTTACTTTTACATGTAGGTGTCATAACTACTTGTATAATTAGTTATGCATTATGAGTTCTTGTGACGATCTGTCTATGTCTTCTCTTCTCTGATAGGGATTGACACTTTATTTAAGCGTGTACTCACTCACATACATCACAAATGAATGATATAAACTGCCAAGTCCGATTCATATACCTTATTTGACGATTACACAAAATATAATTTCACAATATAAGTAGAATGAAACTATACACTACAAGATACATATTCACCGAAACATCACTACTCTATCCTGTGTGCTGCCTATTTTGTCGAACTGCATGTCTGTTCTGTACCTGTCTGTTCTTCTCCTTTCTCCCCCTAATTAATTAATTCATCCCTGACCCAATGATCCATATTCTTGAAAATACAATGTTTAATCTATATTATTGTAAATACAATGCTCAACCTAGAAACTTTGGGACACTGATTCTTTGTAACACTAATCAAGCACATGAAGAAGTTTGGCACCATGTATACGAAACCAGACAGTAGATAATTAGCTTATCACAACATTTTTCTCTCGAAAATATAAGGACGCTTAGCCTTGCTTTTAATTCCAGCCTAACTAGGTCATCTAACTTATCAGGTATGTGTCCCCTAAAAATACAAACTCTCTCTAAAAGTCACCGACAATGAACCTATGGCGCATTTCCAGCCATTCCAAAGTGTGTTATAAAAACATTACCGACTATGGTCGTTACATAATTCTTAGTCACGACAGCGCGTGGCAAGTACAGATATTATTTAATATTTAGTGTTAAAATAAAGATTTTGGTAACTCGTTTGGGGGCTCCCCTCAAGCGGGGGACCGGGGAACGTTCAAATTTGGAACCCCCTCCCCCCACCCTAGTTACGCCACTGATAACATCACTATATTGAAAACAATACATTTTATCTCTAATTACTTTAAACTTTAAAAAATCTACGTTCTACGAACGTTCCACTCAAACTCTCTTCTTTTGACTGAAAACAACTGACATTCTCTTAAATAAGTCCGTGTATTGAATGGTACTGGGCCGCCCAAAAGACATTAAATTATTTCCATGTTATTCATTGTGGTGTATTTATCTCGGGATTGTATGACTTTCCATAAACGAGAAATAATCAACGCCCAGCGGGCAGCGGTGAAATTATCAAATTATCAAACCGGTCCGTGACGAGAAAAAAGTTGGGGAACACTGAGCTATATGACAAAAGCATTCCATAATTCTCAGACCTCTAGTTTGCTTGATGGTTCAACCCCTATCATGTATACAATTACTAGTTCACTGAACAACAGAACCTAGAGGGCAATGCGCTTCTAATATTACCTGAATTCTCTAACCAAGACACTTTGTTTCTAAACTTCTTTTAATTTTAACAAAGACCCGACCATGACCTCCTGAATTTATATACATCGACGTATTTTCACTAATGTTATCGTTCATAAAGTCTAATACAACTATTCTCGGCTTAAGTTAACTTCTATATCACTCTCTGTCTTCCCTATCCAATTATGTTAAGCTGTCCTCAAAAATGAACTTAGTTTTAACTATGCTCTGAACCTCTTTCATTGTCCTGATATCACCCTTCTATCTTGGTAAACAAAAAAAAATTCCCACAAGAGTAAGCAATTTTCTCATATTAACACAATACTTTCGTCATGAATACCACCACCAAACAATAAAACAAATATACAAATAAACTTTATAATAATCTGTAACAGTTTATGACGTCAAACCTTAAACTTATACATTTAAAAAACGTAGCTTACAGTAGGGAGCGACCGATAATCGGATCGGTTTCAGTATCGGACCGATATTGGCACTATCGGTTAATATCGGATCGGCCGATTTTTGTATGGAGCGACCGATAGTCGGACCGATATTGGCACTATGGGTTAACTATCGGACCGGCCGTTTTTTGGCTGCCGATACATTGTTTTTTTTCTCCACAAATCTAGTAACTCTAAACTGGTTTTGGTTTACAGAGTTAAAGTTTACTTACAGACTTCCAGTTAACTGTTCACCTGAGTGAAGTGATTTACTGATATAATTAAGTGTTTTTAATTTTTCAAACTTTTTAAAAATCTGCTACAAGTAAATTCAGTAAAAATTACAAAGATTAACGAAGAAAGCTATTTTAATTTCATCACAACTTTCACAAGTTAGTGAAGTTACAATTAAAAATTAACACATTTTTACTTTTTTAGTTTGACATTAATTATTTACAACGTTATCTTACTTTTCTGTTTGTGTACAAGTAAAAATAAAAACAACAAATTGTTTGTTATAAGTTTAATTTTAAACAATAAACATGCAGATTTCTGAGATTCTGCAGGCATGGTTTGTGTTTCTGACTTCGGTCTTCCGGTCTGTCTTTTCAAATCTTTTGTTCTTCTAATCTTCTTCATCTGCAAGACACCCTTTCATTAATAGCAAAATATCGGTATCGGTATCGGCAAAAATGCTGGGGGAAAATATCGGTATCGGACTATCGGTAAAAAGTAGGACTGTACCGGAATCCGATTCCGGTTCCTGTTAAGCCGGATTCTGACAGTTTTAACAAATCCGGTTCCGATTCCGGTTCCGGTTAAAATGTGCCGGATTTAAGCCGGATTTCTTTGTTGTTTGAAATTTGTAAGAAATTTTTTTAGCGCAACATAATTTTGAAATATTTAGCGCTATACAATTAAATTAAAACAATAACTTCCTTTGTTTTTAAAACTACAATAACGACGATCGCTTTTAGTTCTTTATGTAAGTAAAAAGATATTAAAAAGGAAGATTTTAATCGTATTTAGTCTAGTAGTAGTAATACGACACCTTACCTTCCGCAACTTTTGATTCCGCGTTTTCTTTTAACTATATTTAGCTATCAAAGTTTAACTTCTTTAAAGAGCAGACAAAGATCTATTATTGATTGTTTACAGTTTAAAAATAGGTCAGTAATTTATTTTTCTGCAAATTTTTTTAATTTAGTGTATTTTGTCACGATTTGGATAAAATTCCTTGCATATTTAGATACATAATTTGAAGATACATTTTTAACTGAGCATTAAAGTGATATTGATTTAGATTTGAAATGCATTTTAATTGGCGTTTTATTGGAAATAGTCAGATAATGATTTAAAGAAAAGTATGAATGAAATAACAAGGTCTGGTGACGTCACTATAGAAAACTAAAGAAAAATGAGCTGTCGGGTGGTGTCACAGTATATATATATATTTCGGAATTCATTTATTAATAAACATGTTTATTATACTTTCTAAGATATGTTATCTCTTTCTTTGTTTGATTGTAATAGAAATCAAGTTAAATTAGGTACAGCTTTATTTACATTTTTTTTTAAAACAAAGAACCTGTTATTTTGACAGAGTTATCTTTCTTAACTCAAGATTGGGGAAGGGGTTTTAGTCACAGTCTTCAAGATCTAAATGGTTAATACTGTTTTTTGCTATCTAGAACTTAAAATTTTTATTCTATTTTTCATTCTTATATCTTTTCTATGTTAGGCGAGAACTTACTACTTCGTTCGGAAGAGTTACTATTTAATTTGGTAAAATCCGGTTCCTGTTCCGATTCCGGCAGGATTCAAAAATTAAATCCGATTCCTGTTCCGATTCCTGCAGGATCTAAAAATTGCAATCCGGTACAGCCCTAGTAAAAAGGCATATCGGTCGCTCCCTACTTAACAGAGTAGCACTGCCTTTAAAAAAGATTTTTTTTAATATGATGATAAACCTAACATTGGTAAAAACAATATAAATACAAGCAAAAAAATTAGAAAAAATAAATAAAACATTTACTTTTTACAATGAACCAGTCTTTAAGACAGGGTTCATAACTAAGGGGTGAATATTTTGCTCCACTTGTTTCTTAAGTAGTTGTTGATGTCTGCTGACATTAATTGTCTCAGTTGTTGACAGCCGGATTCCTGTTTTTGTACGTTATAAAGACTCGCAATATAATTCATTTGATTTCCACCCGAATCGTCTAATATCGTTACTACATATATTTAAAAAAAAGTAATTACAGGAATACTTTTTTTTACCAAATAATAAAAAGTCACAATACCACAACCAGCTTTCATTAAATGTGGATCTTTTGATAATGGCGCAATAGAAGATGATTTGTATTACATATACAATTTTTAAATATCCATCTTCTTCAAATCGTACACTTAAAAAAAATGATTGTGGCTCTTTGGGAAATTAAAAAAAAAAATTCTACCTTTAAAAGAAAGAAAAGGTATTTAAAAAAAAACACACCAGAAAGTTACAAAAAAAAAAATACTCAACATATCATACAAACATTTATTTTAATTATCATTACTAAAAATAAAAGCGCTGGTACCATTTTTTTTATAAAATAAAAAACGAACACTTTTGATTGGTGCCTTAATATAAATAAATATGTTTAAAAAAAGGAAAGAAAAAAAAAGGCACAATCATATAACTTATAAGCATTCAATTATCTCTCCCCTTTTAAATGAATGTGTAGTGGCATGTGCTGTGCATGTGTGCTCACTCCTGATCCAGATATTTTATCTCGATTTCTTAATAAAAGAGTTGGCAGCTCTGAATTAAGTAAATAATATAAACAAACAAAATGGATGATAATGGGATAGATTACGAAATCGTGGAATAAAACGTAAGATAAATATTGTTAGAAGGTTTGATAATATCATAATCTTACGATTTTAATCTTTTATTCGTTAAAACTATACTAATTACTATCCCAATGGACGACTAAATCGACGGCCTTTTGTAAAGACTAAGAAGAATAAGACTAAGTTAGGCGCAGCTCAAGAGTCAAATCTGGTATTCAAGGCCAATACGGTATTATAGTATCATCAAATAAAAAAAAAACATACATAAAAATAAAAAAAAATATATACAAAAACATAAATCCCCCCTATAACGTTATAAATAATAAACTTCAAACTCCGCTCCCTTACTGTAATTATTGAAATCTAATTTGACAAATATAACAAAATCAATGAGTCTCCATCCCTAAATAATAAGCTTTCTCATAAACTGGAACCCATCTCCAACCCTCAAATATTATATAGCAGTATGCAGCTATTCAATGAGT
This sequence comes from Bulinus truncatus, assembly GCA_021962125.1. Taxonomy (NCBI): domain Eukaryota; kingdom Metazoa; phylum Mollusca; class Gastropoda; family Planorbidae; genus Bulinus; species Bulinus truncatus. The sequence continues at coordinate 329,112 of JAGDYQ010000061.1, forward strand.
TTTTTGTACAGTATTGGCTATTCGATTTGCAATTATTCCGCCACTACACTATCCGCAAAGTCTTAGTTAGCTATTAAGGCACCCTGTGCAAGTTATTTTTGGTGTGAAACCCATACATATGTAACATTTTTTAACTACACATTTCATGTTTAACTAGTGGGTAAGATCATTTCATCTTTAGCCTATTATGTATGTAGTGTCCTCACACATTTTTCTCTCTTCTCTAAGATTAATTCTGGGACATGCATCTTGAATGATTTTTGTTAACATATAAACTTCTTTAAAAAGTTTTATATGGCTGACGCAAGAGGGGTTAAAAATGGAACTATATTAAGGCTCCTGCCCTCAAAGTAATCTAGTAAATATTATTAGTCAAAAATAATTAATTTTTATGATAGGTTAAGGAATTCGTTTTTATAAAAGGTTCTTAGTTATATTAAGAAAATTCTAAATATGTACTAGGAGTACATTTCTTCTTGTGTGTTCATGCGAAAAATGATAAATTTAAAGCTTATGCCAAATTTATCGCATAGTTTTTTTTTGCTATAATTACATTCTGTTGAGAACAATTTTATCATTGGAATGATTCCAAAATTAATAAAACAGACTATGAAAGACTATGAACAATTACTTGGGGTTACCTGGAATACTTTTATTTATTTTTTTAGCAATTTTCTTATCAGTTTGAAATTTTTTTTTATAAAAAATACTTTTTTTTTGCTTTTTATCTCAAAGCAGCAATTTGCACTGAGTCAGCAATATATATCATATCTGCTTAACCCACTTGTACTTGTTTTCTTTACTGCTCTCTACCACTTAAAGTTACAAACATAATTTTAATATCATTTGTGTGAAGTCCCTTGTAAGGATGAGATTAAATCTCTCATTGGAGATCGAACCAGGGAACCTCAGGTTGACATTCAGGTGCTTTACCACAGATCACAGCTAGTGGGTTTTGAATATAATGTTGGGGTAATTCATCATAAAAAAAAGTATATATTTTAAAACTTACAGAAATATACTGTCAACATTTGTAGGAGACTTTAAACTTTTTTATGATGTCTTTTTTTCAAATATTTAAACAAATTTTCATTTAAAAATGACCAATTATTTTATTGTTAGAATTGTTAGATGTTAAATCAGGAAAATCTAGTTCAATGGTCCCACCTTGTTATAATATTTGTAATTCTGATATGATAGTGCTATGTCTTATTTGCTCTTTTATAGTCTATTATATTGAGCATTGCAAGTGTAATGGTAATTAAAGGATTTTATTTCTTCCTCAGAGAGCTCATATAATAAAAAAGATTTTCTAGGCTCTAACTTAAAAATAATTATTTCATAAATATTAAATAACAAATCCTACTAAGCAGAAATTCATATTTGAAGTGAAGTCTTGAATGGATTAACTACTAAAATATATATATAAATCAATGGTAACCTAAATTGACATCTGTTTGATGGACTTGGAATTGAAATATGATAATGATTATATCATCAGAAAGATTTTTTTTACAAATTTGAACTCATTCTGTGAAGCTCTAAACTATCATTTACCTGAAGAGACACATTTCACATTTATTAATATAAAATCCTGAAAGGTTCTTTATAATGTAAACATTATGGATTTTGGTCTAAGCACATCCAAAGAAAAAGAAAGGTATGTAATAAGTTTAAAAATTACATTTCATTTTTTATTTTATCATTTAAAACAGTGTTCTGAAAATTAGGTTTTAGGCTGCACCCAGCCAGAAAAAAGGCTTTGTGTGGCTGGTGGAAAGCCTCTTAAATTTGTACTAGCTGTACCCTGCAAAACTTTGCATAGTCATATTCCCTTGGGTCTGATCAGTAGGCTAGGTTATTTTTGGTTTCGGACAGATCCGATTTTTTCATGCTTTTATTACAATTTAAAGATGCAATATTTTGTAGAAATACAGAAGTAAAACGCAGATACTATTCAAAATTGTTGATTTATAAAAAAGAACACGTAACGAATCGGGACGTCGACAAGACGGCATTTTGAATTATTGATCTCTACTTTCGATATAACACAGACGCGAGAACGCTATTAGTTATATAGATTAGATAGCTGTATTGGAGTATTGGAAATAATTTTCTTACTCTTAATTTTATTACCTTGAAAATTTATTTACAGTAATAAAGAATTATAGTATGAGAAAATATTGATTAAAAATATATTTTAGCATAATTTATTTATGTGTACCAAGAATAGGAAATTAGAAGAAGAAAAAGTCAATTTAATTCATATTAGGAAAAGAAATTTCTCATGTTTAAACTATTATAAGGATGTGTTAGTCTTCCTTATGAGTAGAAAATATCTATTCTGATATAAAGTAACATTAGTTATCACTACTTCAAAAAGCATATGCAGCTATTCAATCATAAGTACCCTGTCGTTAGTCTCCAGTACATTCAGCAAAGATCCTGAGCTTGAAATTGCAAGAATCAAAATTTAAAATGGCTGATGACCTTTAGCATCCTTACCTCTTCATAGGATAGAGGAGAAGACATTACAATTGCATCTTGAAAATGCTTTAGAAATTAATTAGTCATTCAATTGGCAAAGATTAAATTGGTGAAAGATCATTGCGAAACATGAAATAACATAGTAATGTATCACTGCGTAATTAATCCACTGAACCTGGCATTGCTCCATTCGGCTGTTTGAGAGATATTGTAAACTTTATATGTACATATGCTTTGCATCATTGTCACATTCTGTGAGTTTGTTGTAATGAAATCAAGTCCAAGCCTTGACCTGTGTCATCGACTCAGGGGGGGGGGGAGGTAACAAAATAGGATAGACAAAGGCTTTGTCTTCCCCAGGTGTTCACACTGTGGTCAGTCTGTCTAGCACCCACTTATCACTTACTGTCACCTGGGAAGGGAATGTCTATAGGGGAGATAATCTGTGCCCTTGACATTCAGGCAAAGGAGGGGTGTCCCTCTATCGTCCCTCGCTTGGTTGGAACTGTCCATGAGTGAAGGGGCAGCAGATCACGCATGATGAGCGTGACCTACCTGGCTCGCTGGCCATTGGTCAGCGAACTCTCGCCACGCGAGGGTTGAGTGCGAGGCTGGACTTGCAGTCAGTCGGCGTGGGTCGAGCTATCAGTCAGCGTTAGCTAGTCGGAGAGACGAGTCGAGCTCAAGACTCGAGCCGGGACGGGGGGAAAACAGGCTGTTAGTGTGGCAGGACTTAGATGTTCGACCACCTCAGTCCTGAGTTCTTGTTAGAACTACCCCGTCCCAGGTTATCATTCTATTATGTTCATTTAATGTATTATTGTTTTGTAGTAGCCGATTAAGCTACTGCCCTTTTGAGGGTACGCTGATGTCCATTCCTTTTGACGTACATAAATATTTGCTGTTGTAACGTATTTTACATTTGAGTTTGTGCTCATTTTATCGTTGTGTTGTGCGTCCTGTGTAACCACGTGGCTGGGACAAATATAAATGCTGGCCAGAACTCAGTAGGTGATCATGCCTTTAGACAACGACCGCATGGACCCTGCAAGGGGCCCTTGACATTCTGGGGGCTCGTCCGGGATTCGACTGATTGGTCTTGTGAGAGAGGAGTCGATCAAAGAGAGAGAGAGAGAGAGAAGCGAGAGATATATCGAGATAACGTCCCATTGGTTATTCATTTATATTGGATTATTATTTTTACTACATTTTTGGATTACCTTTGCTTTAAAATTGGAAGCCACCAGATCCTGCTACGGACTGGTGCCTCTAAGTAAATAGCCATTTTTGTTGTCATACAAGACTTGTTGAATTGATTATCGTCCCGTGTTGTACGACTAATTACTGGTGAGACAGTGAGTGGCAGAAACACAAATAGAAATATGAGTCATCACTGAGTCGGCCCTCATACTTCTAGATACAAGCCAAAGGATACCCTCCTAGGGGTCCTTCAACAATCATTACCAGTTTTGACAATCAATCCTCAAATAGGAAAGTCTAATATGGAGATCTGATTTATCATTCTCAAGTAAGATGCTCAGAAAGAAAATATTATTCTCACTGGTAGCTAATTTGATAAACTAGTTTCCAGTCCTCCATTCATTTCTTAAGAATATCTTGCTGATTGGGACATAGACCACTTAGGAAACAATATCATGAAAAGGCAACAAGTGATTTCTGACTCTCCTGTTTTATTTTGAAAAGGATTTCACCATAAAAAATTACACAAAGCTAGTTTTTACATACTTTTCCCATCATAAACAACAATTGAAAAACAAATTGAGAAATTTACTTTCAATTTGACAGGCATCTCAACTATTCATTGTCATTTTTTCTACTTATGTGCCTGACTACACAAAACTATTGCAATAATATCCATGACAATAAGAAAACCATAATGAATTGTGCATGCGTTTATGGTCTTTTTTATTAATGCTCTGCTGAATTTCCTTTGTCTAAATTGTTATATTCAGGATGTCTTTTTTTATATTCAAGACACAAAAATCTTCAATTTATTTTAGTTTAAAATATTTTCAACTGGCTGTGCTTTAGTAATTACTTAACATGGTTCTTAGGGAACTGAAATTTGTGGAACACTTATTTAAAATATTAAAAACTTTCTTTGTTATTTTTTAATTGTTATTAATAGTAAAAAGGTAGTAAAGTTAATGCTTAAAATATATTCACCATCATTCCTCAAGCTTCAAGTTGTTTTTTGCTGAATTTTGTATGGCTGTTAAATACTGTAATTATTTTTATTCACTAAATCTTGATACATTAATATTGGTGTGAAGCTGCTAAAACTGGGCTACACATAAATACAGACAAAACAGAAATCATGGCCTTGCTTAGCAAAAGCCAGGCACTATAACCCTTGGCAATGAGCATTTGAGAGAAGTAGGCCACTTTACCTACCTTGGTAGCATTGTTTCAGGTACAGATGGATCAAACGAAGATGTCAAAGCCAGAATATTCAAGGCAAGACATGACTTCATCGGTACTGCTATACGGGGCGGAAACATGGAGAGTCACCAACTCATTAACCAAGGCAACTAGATAAATTCAGGAACGAAGATCTCTGGCAGCTGGCAAACCAAGATCGCACAGACCTACAAGTGTATAGGAGAAAATGGGGATGGATCGGCCACTCACTAAGGAAGCCTCCTGAAGACATGACAAATATGGCTCTGCAGTGAAACCCCCAAGGCCAGTGAAAGGTCGGCTGCCCAAAGACCACTTGGAGAAGGTTTTGCAAGCAGGAAATGAAAATCTGCAAACAGACATGGGAAGAATTGAAAAGGTCTTTGCGTAGCAAAGGGCTTCTGTAACCACTCTCCAGCGCACTCTATTTCAGAATTTCACAAGCTCTTTGAGGTGTCTAGCTCAGTGGTCGGCAAACTTATCAGCCAAAGAGCCAAATATGAACATTACAACAATTTAAAAAAAATTGGGAGCCATATCTGCTTGTTTAGTAAACTTTTATTACACTAAATAAGTAGTACACTAAATAAATTGTATACTAAATAAAACTAAATGCCAGAGCCGCACTTAAGGAGCCAAAAAGCCACATGCGGCTCCGGAGCCGCACTTTGCCGACCACTGGTCTAGCTGAACAGTGAAATCAAATTGAATAGATTGAGGTGGGCTGTGCATTTAATAAGAATGGAAAAGAACAGACCACCACGGCAGTATATAAAACAACAAAGGGCAGATCAAGAAGCACATGTATTGATGAGATTGAGAAAGTTCTAAAACTCTTGGGAAAGAGGTGGTGAAAATTGAGGATTATGGTCGGGCAAAGTGAAGATTTGTGCTACAGCAGGCCAGAGCCATACATGGGCTGTAGAGCCAAAAGAAGATGAAGAAGAAGGATGTTTATGAAAATAGATACATTTTTAGCTGATAAAGCCTCCTCTGCTAATTTAATCATTTTTTTCATTTTATGACTAATTTGCATCTATTTTGATTCCAGAATAACAAAAAACATATTTAAGCAATTATCCTTCTAGGATGAACTATTATTGAAATAAGTATATTAAGCAATTATCATTATAGTGATTTACTATCAGTGTGTTTGTGAATAAGTTTGAAATTTGACAAATTACACTTGATTATTTTATATTGAATATGTAGAAAAAAACAGAACCACTTCATTATTTGTTTTAGCACAAACCAAGAAAAAAAGAGCTGTCAGCAATACGAAGCTGTTGTTGAATCATGGCAGTGGCCTATTATATACAGCTCTGAGTATAATATTGGTTTCTGTGGATTGGAAAAACTTCATCCATTTGATGCTGGTAAATGGGGGAAAATATTTGAATTTCTTAAAGGTAAATTAATGAAGTCATAATTTATCATTTAAGAATTTAGCTGAATTTGAATACACCCATCCTTCTTTACCATCGTCTTAAGGAATAAATCTAATATTCTTTCAACATATATCAGTTTCAGGCATGATAAGGGAAGACAGTGTTGTGGAACCCATGGAAGCTTCAGAAGAGGATTTATCATTTGTTCACTCCAAAAGATATTTACGAAGTTTGAAGGTAAATGGAATAAATTTTAAATTGAAATTTGTTACATTTTTTTTTTCATTTTTCAGGTGCATTATCTAAAAAAATGTTACATATTAAATTTATAACTCTTTTTTAAAAAAAAAATCACTTTATAAAAAGAAATGGTAATGTAAGGTAACTCTGAAAGAAATTGTGCTAATGAAATCATCGAGAGACATTACTAACCTTGCTAAATTATCTCATTGTTTGTTTAGTTAATCTCTGAATATAGGGTCAATATCATTATTAGATTTGATGTATCCATCCAAACTGAATTTTTTAAAAGCAATTTGTATTCTTTTGACAAAAAAATATAAATAAATAATTCATAAAGAAAGACAGTAAATTAAATCTGTATTTATACTTCTATCATATATCTCTAGCTTGCAAATTTTGTTGAAGGGATTAATGAGGTACATTTACTGTTGTATGTTACTATTTGTTTACTTTTTTTACCCAGAACTTTTGATAATTTATTTTGGAATGATAATATAACAGAGCATTTCTCTATAAAAATTAAATAGTACACATTTTTTTTAAAAGTATTTTGATATAGAAATCTACTTCACCTTATATTTTTATTTTTTTTAGCTTAAGGAAATAAAAAAATCTGAATATTTTACTGTAATTAAACTTTTATTGAAGTATATTTCTTCAAGAGCTATGAGCAAGATATAAAAAAAGAAAAAACAATAAGAAAATACTCACTAATTAAGCATCCATAGTTAATACAAAATATTTTTTTTATCAATAATTGTTGGTGTTTATATACTTTATTTAACTGGCTCTTTCTGGCAGGTCTTAATCCTTTTTCTACTTTTTAATAACGCTGCTGAAATTTGCATACTTGTATAATTTAGATTAGCAGTTGGCAACTGTGGTTTGTTGACCATTAGTGGTTCACAAGATAATATTGCTGGTCCACAGAGGAAATTTTCAAAACTTATTACATGACTAAGAGAAAAAATTATTGAATTTAAGTCCTTATTGATGAGGAATTAAATTAAAGATACACACTTTAGTCACACACATATATAAAAGTAATACACAGGAATAAAATGCTAAATTTAGTAGTCCATAGGAATATGCTCGTGACTTTAGTGGTCTGGAGTAATAAAGCTAATCAGTTTATTAATCGACCCACAGCATAGTATAACGCCACACAAAAGAATGGGCACAAACAGCACCATGAAGAAATCAGAACAACGCAAGCTCTGCTTGGTCTGACGTATTATATATATAGATTAATTAAATAATTTAATGTATCAGTATATCGGTTGTTTCTGATGCACGTTGTCTGAGAAACAGCCAACTATGCATCAGTAAAAGAATATGTGGGAAAATCTTTGTACATTCTATTTTTTTTTTTATATCTATATAATAGGGGAAAAAATTAAAAAAATGTTTAAAATATTAATTTCATTAATTTATGTGTCCTGGGTGGGGGGGGGTAGACGACATGAAGGATACTATATCAGATAAGACTACATTCCTCTTTATGCAGCTATTCATGGTTGAGTATACTTATGACCAGACCGTTTTTAATATTATTTATCCAAATTTCACCAGGACAACTGCTAAACCGATGGTTTATTATAAAAAAGTAGACGTGGTCACGTAAATTGTGTTTATTGAGAACATAATAGAATGAAAATTTTTTTTTTTTTTTTTTTTTTTTATCCAGAATTAATCCAATAATATCCATATCCATTTTCCCCATAATCACTCACTTAAAAAGGGCCTCTCACCTCAAATTTATTTTATTCCCCTTCCCACATTTTATTAAAAAACATAACTTCTATTTTTGCTGAAGGTAATGAGTTCTCGGTCATGGCCAAACCACGACATCTTTTTCAATGTAGCCTTGAGTGGATACTGAAGGTCCATCAAGTTCCTATGATGTTTGCAAGTTTGCTGTTGAGGTCTTGAAGTTTGTTTCTGCTGCCACCCATTGCAGGTTGTGCCCATGATATTGTGGTGGTCAGCTTGAGTTTTCTGCATCATGATCTGTACTTTTAAATTGAACTAAACTGAGGATAGCAGGCAGCCATGCTATTCCTGATTGAAATAGACCCCCCTCAATTTGTTAATTAAAATTTTAAAAGTTTGCTTTTATTAGAATAGAAAAAGTATTAGTAAATATAAATAAAAAACTTTAAATAAAAAATGCTCTATTGTCCCCGTTTTGTCTGTCTGTCTGTCCGTCATCACCCTAGATCTCATCAACCATAAGTCCTAGACCCATGATGTATATATCATTTTGTAGGTCTTGGCCTGTCAAAAAATTACATTTTTCCATTTCGCGATCTGACCTCTGAGGGCCGTAAAAGGGGGCTTATAAAGTACCGTTTTTTTACTATATAAGCTATATTAACAAAGGAGCTCCCTAGATCTCAGCAACCATAAGTCCTAGACCCATGATGTATATATCATTTTATAGGTCTTGGCCTGCCAAGTGTACATCAAAAGTTCATTTCGCGATAGGACCTCTGAGGGCCGGGCTTCAGGGCTCCTAAGGGGCTTATATATTATATATATGGCCCCATTCTACATCTTGTACGTTCAATAACACATTAATTTGGTGCGAAATACTGCAGCACGTAGTTTCACCAAGATTTATTAAGAAACTCACCAAATGAAATAGTAAGCTTGTGTTCTGAGTTTAATTGAAAGTATCAGAGCTATGCAACAATTGACGGAGTTTTCGGACGATTAAATGACTACAATTTCGAATGTTTTCAATTATGAGTCCTATTTCAGTAACCACAAACCACTTTAGTTAGATTTAAGAGAAAATAATTTTTTTTTTCAAATATGAAGAAACGTCTTTATAATATTTTTTTTACAGATATATGCATTACAAAATTGAATTTATAAACATTTTCAAAATTTACAAATATTTACTGAAAGCTAACAAACCTACCGATACATAACATGAAAATGCGCTAACACGTCCTGTGTCCAGAATGGAACAGGCTTAATTGCTTGTTTTTAAATACACTTTTATTAAAATGCTCTGAAAAGTTACAAGAATTCTGTGCTATTTAACCCTCTCTTGTAATTTATGACGAATTTATAGCATCTAAATTTTCTGAACTTTTGTCTTCCATCTCCATACAGTCTTCTAACTCCGTTTAGTACTCTAACCACATATAGTCTTCTGTCATGATCTTTGGTGATCAGTGGTGGTCTGGATCATTAGTCTGGAATATGATCACATACAGAGTTTACCCAGCCACGTGGCTCCATAGGTGGCACACAATGAGAAAAGAGCACTCAACACTGATGTAAAACAACATATTGCAGTTTATTTACATGAATGACACCGTACCCTCAAAGGGGCTAGTAGCTCTAATGGCTAGCTATGCATAAACAAACACATCTCTAACTCAAAAAGACTACATGGATTTGGAATTTGTCTGAGGCTGGTAGTTCTCAGAAAAACTCAGGACAGACTGTGTCAAACATTGTAATTCCCACTAAGATCCAACACAGCACATCCTGTTTCACTGCTCTCCGCTCAAATCATCTCGACTGCTTTGCATTGCAGTCCTAGCTGAAGTGTTCCTGAAGACTCAGCGACACGCATGGCTTCCTTTCCACTCTTCATGTGTGTGCAGACTTCCAAAGGCCACACTCATCACGTTGGTCAGTGACCACCAAGAGAGGGAGTGATGAGGAACAGAGTTCACACCCCTGTTGCACTCGCATCTACTGTCATTATTTCCCTTCCCTTTCCAGCTTTGATCTATCCCCAGATAGCGTCGGTGATCTACCAATTGGGTGAATGCCCCTGCTCATTACATATTGCCAGACAGTGTTGAACGCCTGTGCTAATCTCTGGCTGACCAGACCCTCTGTTTAATCCCCTTTGATACATTCTCCTGGGTTCATGGCACAAATGGGGGAGGGGTGGGAAGAAAGGTGAGGAGGATTTCATTAAAACTTTACAGAAACTGTGACATCTTCTAACGCCACACAGTCATCTAATTCCATATAGTCTTCCAACTCCTCAAGTCATCTAATTCCATATAGTCTTCCAACTCCATATAGTCTTCCAACTCCACAAGTCATCTAACTCCATACAGTCTTCTAAATTCCATACAGTAGTCTAGCTCCAACTCTATACTGTCTTCTAACTATATAGTATATTGAATGAAGTACTGGTGCTGTTTAAAGTGCATGGGGCCCAGGCTGCAGGAGGGACACTTTCCTTAACTATCTTTGCCATAAACAGAAGGAATAAGTATTTTAAGAGGGTTTTCCTTTTGACTTGAGGTTCCAGGGTTTGATCCTCAATGAGAACCAAGGGAATTTTTTCAGGTCCTGGTTAAAGTAAATAATTAACATGTTAATAATAAAACAGATGAATTCTACACTTCCAGCTTTGGTACAGATAGTCGTGTGGTAAAGCGCTCGACTTTTGACCTGAGTATCCCTGGTTTGATCTCCCGTGAGGACCAATGGATTTTTCAGGTCATGTTCAAGTCCCCACTATATCTCCCGTGGTGCCTCCATGGCCATTTTTTATATTTTTGAAAATTTCTTTTATAATTAAAGAAGTTGCTGAAAAATGTATTCCTTCATAATTCATTTAATATTTACATTAATTTATTTTGACTAAATGATCTGCTTATAAAGTATCATTTGGAAGGATACATTTTTTCTCCTAAAATTCTATTTGCTACATATTTTTTTTTAAATGATTATATCAAATGAAATAATTTGTAAAGATTCATAGCTGTGCCTTATAATCTTTCAGATAATACTTCTGCTAAAATTTCAGAATAAGGAACTGTAAAGTTTAAATTATTATGAAATCAAAATATATAAAATGCTAAATTTTGTTTTAATTTTTGGTGAGTTATTTTGATATGATTTCTATAATTTCTGCTTGAATCTGTTATATTCAATGCTGTTTAGGTGGATTTTAATCTCACAGCTTGGAAAATAACAACAATGTTTCTGATGTCAGAAACCCATCCACAGCAATATAAAGACAGAAATATTTTTTATTTCCTTAAATGATGCATGAAAAATTGAAAATATTTCAGTATTAAATACTGTAAATAATAAAAAAAAAATAGCTAAATACTTATCAATATAAATTTAATAATTATTTAAAATAACCATTTTTTCACTTTTCCTCTTCATTTACATGTTAATTTCTTCAATTGTATCATTTACATTAAGTATTGTCTTTGGTGTGTTTTATTCCTAGGAATAAAATATCAAAGCTTAGTAGAAATCTAAATAATTAATCACTATACATGTATTTAGAATTCTTCATTTATCACAGTGGAGTTTTACAGTGGCAGGAATCACTGAAGTCCCCCCTGTAGCTTTATTGCCAAATTTTATTGTTCAAAAAAAAGTTCTTAGACCTTTCCGTTACCAGACAAGTGGTACTATTATGGTAAAGTGCTTTCTTTTTAAACTACATTAATAATGAGTACTTCTTTTTAACTTTGATGTTTAGATAATGTTAAACATATTGTAAATGTTAAAATGTTATTTTATCTTTAAGTAAAATTTAAAAAAATCTAGTAATGATTTTCTGTTATTAGGCAGGTAAATTGGCTTTAGAAAGAGGTTGGTCCATTAATATTGGTGGAGGCTTTCATCACTGTTCTAGTGACAGAGGTGGAGGATTTTGTGCTTATGCTGATATTACTCTCAGTATTAAGTATGCATTTGAACATCTGAATATTTCCAAAGCTATGATTATTGATTTAGATGCTCATCAGGTAAGAAAAAAGAAATACTTGGTAAAAGGATTAATCATTACATATCAAGCATTTTGTATTTTCTTACCATTACTATATGTACTTAAGATTTCTTCCTGCCTTTTAATTTGTAGTGTAATTTTAGAACTGAAAAAAAAAATCTGAATTATGTTTCCAGTAATTGATTGTTTTTAAGTAAAATGATTTGCACATATTTCTTTCCAAGGGTAATGGTCATGAAAGAGATTTCATGGACAATGCCAGAGTTTATATTCTAGACGTCTACAACAGAGATATTTATCCACATGATGGTTATGCCAAACGTAAATGCTGTTTTTGTATCATTAAATATTTAAAAAAAAGGGTTTAGTTTTATTATATTTTTTTTTATTTTTAATTAATTGTACTATTTAGTGTATGTTTTAATAATTTTATATTGTTAATATGCTTAATGTTTAGTTTGATATATATGTACTACATATGTGTAAATTTATTGCCACTTAGCTCAGACTAATGGTTTATATAACCTTGTAGTTATAAAAGCAGACTGAAAGTTTTCAAGGCTAAAGATTGTGGATGATTTATATTGAAATATATTTTATTTTTAATTAAAAAAACTAACAAACAAAAATATATAAAAAAAAATGATTAAAGTAATAACCAGCACTACAGCTAGTAGTTGGCTAGGAAAATAAAAGATAAATATTTTCCATCATTGGTAATTAGAATATGTACAAACACGACCTTAATATCTTTACCCAACAAAACCTAATGTCTTAAATTGATGACCAAATGAATGTCATATATATTTAAATAGATTCACAGCTTGATTACTTGTAGTTCATTAAGTTGTTTGAATAGCAACTTCTAAAAACTCCATTATTTAGAAGTTACTCCAATATTTAGATGTTTACTAAGTAACTTTGTAAAATTTCGTTTTAAAATGTTAATGCGAAACCTTCTTAAAATTGCAAGGTTATTATGTTGATTAACACTGTATTAAAATTCCAAAGGTAAAATGTTGATATAGTACTGCATTAAAAAAAAAGCAACTCATATTTTATCTTTTTGAATGTTGATACATTTTGTTTGTAAATTTTGATTGACTTTTCATATGGTCTCAAATGATGATTTAATTAAAGGTGCAATCAAACGTAAAGTTGAAATTGGCTGTTTCACTGATGATGAAAAATACTTAAAGTTGGTGGAAAGGTAAATAATTAAATTACTTATAGATAAGATTTATTACAAAAATTTGATTTTATAATATACATGTCTACTCGTCTCACAATCTGTTATATTGATGAACAGACATGTGGAAGGTGCCCTGAATGAATTTACTCCAGATTTGGCTGTGTATAATGCAGGAACAGATATATTGGATGGTGATCCTTTAGGAATGTTGTCCATAAGTGCAGAGGTTTGTCTAATTTACTTGATTTTTATCAACTAGTGCCAGAGTTTTCTCATCTTGAGGTATCATCAGATTTTTATCATTTGTTTTAATGATTAATCTATTGCTAAATTCTCATAATATCAGCGGTTATCAACCTTTTGGTTACCATGGACCTCCAAATTAAATTTTTTGAATCCATGGACTTATAGTATAATTATTTCATTAATTTTAAATTAAAAAAAAAAATAAACAAAAGAACAATTTATTAATAAAATAAAGATTAGGGTAAATTAACATGCAATTTATCTATTGATAAAAAAGAATCAGGCTTCTTGGTTATAACAAAAGCTTGTTTAATTTTATCAATAATGAAAGTTTTTACTACTACCAATTAATTTAAGTATGCTCTATTTGTGGATATAGAGTGACATTTATTTCTGCTTTTTTTTATATGTACATAAATTTTGGGCTCCAATAACGCTATGAAATGATGAAGAGATGTTTCTAATTTTAAACCAAGACTGTGCTTCAATTGCTGTGACAGATAATCATGTTTTCTCACACAAATATATTGGTTAAAACATGAATTTTTATGGCTTATTCACTCAAGAATAAGTTATCATTTCTTATCTCTAGGAAAAAATGTCTTAAACAGGATGATTGGAAAAAAAGCTTTCAGACAATCATCACAAGATACATCTATGAAACTTTCTCTTTTCCTTCAAGCTTACATTTGTTGTCTTAAATTAATGGAGAAATTATCCATAAGTGGTAAAGATAATTTAACTTTATTTTAACTTAGCATAGCCATCCACTTTTTCATCAGATAAGTGATACAAATTTTAAATTTTGAATTATTTTACTACTGGAGCATGGGAAACAATAGGGTTAGAATTGTGCCCATCAACTGTCACCCTTCTGAATGTAAAGAAGTAAGTAAGCACACTGGAAGCCCATTTCCTTACCAAGTTCTTCAAATATTTAGGAAACAATCATTTTGAATTCTTTTTCATTATTATTTTATTTAGATCTGATACTACTTAAATGAATTCTGGTGACATTTTTCTTTCACAATATGAATAGACAAAATATTAAGGGGATTAACCTTGAGAGCTATACCTTAAATGATGTCTTGTCTTATTTATCACATTGTCTGTACATTGCCCAATCCTTTTCTTTATTTGCTGCAGAACTAGTTGCTCTACAAACTAAGATGGGCGATACGTAGTTCCATTCTTTCACATTCAACCCTTATTAAACAAAAGAGAGGTGAATGATTACTTTGCAACTGGAATGGACAAAATGGTGATTGAATGATAATTTTAGCAGATTGATTTTCAAAATTTTCAGCCTTGTTTTCTGTTCTGCAGCTGAATGAATTTCTTGAAGGGCACTTTCCCAAAACCTTTATACTGGCTAGTAACATGCATGGCCAAATAATTTTACTCTGATCTAAGGATTTTTTGTTCTTCACATATTAAAAAAGATAAATTAAAAATATTTTTACGCTTTGTGTGTGTTTAAATGAAAGTCTAGCCCAAAACAAGCAAGAATATGTACAACTTTACCAGTTCAATCCACAAATTGCCAGCAGTCATATAATACATGTATATAAACCCCTCAGCCGGCGCCTCTTGCCTGCTACGCCGCTGAATTTTCTTCTGCCGTAAATCTGCCGAAACATATGCGGCGCACCGTATTAGCCGCCATAATTTGTCTGCTGTTAGATTAACCGTTGCATTACTTAATCTTGCTGCACATGACCTTGCTGACCATATCAGCTCTGTTTTGAAAAGCTTTTCTGTTGATCACAAAAAGCTGTTCATAACTAGCTCCCATGATGGTGCTGCAAATATGATAAAGACTTCAAAGCTTTTGAAGGTTGACTCTTATCAGCATAGTACAGCACACGCATTTGCACCCTCTGCTTACTACCGACAACATCAATAAAAATGAAGACGTTCTGCATATACTGCAAAAGTGCTGCAACATCGTAACTGCACTTTATTACAAGACCACAATCATAGAAGTTGAGGCAGCATTCATAGAAGATTAAGAAATGATAAAGATCCTGAAAGAAGGAATGTCTTCAGTGTGTGAATTGCTTCTTGTAGACGATCAGTTCAGTGCATCAATAGTGGATGCCTCTGAGAGCAGCACTAACGCCATCGTTGACAGTCATAGACACAATCATAAGTCAGTGAAGGAACCATGTCCAATGAGTTGGAATTCAACACTGATGATGATTCAGTCTATACTTGACTTGAAAAGAGAGGTTCAAAATACTCTCAAGCGTATTGGTCGAGTTTATATTTGTCTCCATGAAGATGAAATTGACTTTTTAAGTGAACTCATTACCTTTCTGAAACCATTTCAAGACCTAACTGATCTCTTCAGCTTTTCAATACCAACCTTATCAGCTATTCCACTAGTGAAAATGCACATAAGAAAGATCTGTACTGCATCAAATGCTGATGATGACAAAATACAAATGAACAAGTTGTCAGTTCTCAACCAGCTTGACCATCGATTTCCTGTAAATGATCACATCAAGCTGCATCAGCTGCTCGATCCAGGTTCCAAATCATTGATTCCACGGTCAGAAGCAACCACAATTCTGGAGAATGTAATACAGTCAGCAATGGCCCGTGGATTCATCATGTCTAAAGCTGATGTATTGCATTCGTAGCTAGTCAGTGAACACGTTTCTGATGAAGCCCGATGTAAGGGATTGTGAATGGAGCTGATGAATGAGCTGAGAACTGAGCAGTCACTGGACGATTGTACTAATAAGGTATTCTATGTTAATTTATTGGCATTGAAGCAGTTTTCGTTTTAATTTGATCTGAATAGACCACTCAGTTTGCAGTATAATACTTTTATATACATATTCTGTGTACTATAATGAAATGTTTTGTAAACTAGCAGCTAGTACTGTTGTGTTTTGATTTTTTGAACATATATTTCAGATTGCAGTGGAAATTGCAAACTATTTGATGGTGCTTGTTGTTCAGTTTCATAATGTCTTCGCTTTCTGACGTAGCAGTGTTGCATCATCCTCGTATCCCTAACTTACTTAACTGGCTCGTCTACATCTATCCTCATCAGCATCATCGGTACCAGTGGAGTGCATGTTTTTGGTTACTGGTTTGATCATGAACAGCAAACGATCAAGCCTACCAACTGATAAACTACATTGCGTTTGTTTTATTCATGACAATTATAAACTGATATTTTAAGTGCTTATCAAGATATTGAGTGACAGAAACTGAATGAGTGGAGTGTATTCATGCACTGTATTAGTAGGACAGCATATAAAACTGTTTTTTTCTGTTGTTTTAAATAATAAAACTTTTCCCTAAATATTGTAAAAATGTTTTATTGCCGAAGTTTTATCAATTCATTATTGTCTAGGCTTCAGCCGAATTTCAGCCAAATATTTCATAATCAGCCGAAAATCAGCCAAAAATGTCAATTGACTCAATTTACAGAGAAATCCGACTCATCCGGATATAAGCCAAAAAATTATTTCAGCCAGCCAAAATTAAAAAAAATATTCGGTTGGCAGGTCATAAATTTATTTAATCTGAAGTTGTTTAATACATATAAAAAATGAGTATAAACATCAGGCTTACTGTGTTTCCATCCCCTTCTCATGTAAATTTAATTAAATGAGTGTTTTATGCCATCAAATTTAAATTTGTAATACTTCAAAAGAAATGACTAAAGATGTCCAAATTTATCTGTGGACCCATGGTTGCCAACCACTGCTCTATACTGTATGTATATTGTCTGTGGCAGACATGAAAAAAATTAATTGAAATTTAGCTTTTTAAATTACAGTAGAAAATTTGGAAAATTCAACGGCCACTTTACTGATAAAATTTTACTGTAAATAACTGTAAATAACTGATAAATCAAGAGCATTTAACCTTTGTTGAATTTTGTTGAGAATATTAAGCATTATATATGTTTTTGAACATAAAATCCAAAGTGAATGGACAGAAATAATCAACTTAACATTGAAACCAAAAGATAACATTTTTTAAATTTGATTCATTTTGTTTTGAAAGTAAACTTGATCATTACACACTGAATCATATTACATTTTCATTTGTGCAATGATGTCATGATGTATACTAGTGCATATCTTTTATTGGAAATGCTTTTATCATTTTGTCTTTTTCAATTGATGATTGAAAATATTAATTTCACCTACAATACACAAACGTTAAAAATTTAAAATTGATTGGGCTTCAAGAAGTTGATGATTTCAAAAATGACCATTATGACAAAAATGATAATATCCAGCCTATACAAAAAATGTCTCTACTTTCTTGATCAGGCTTAGGACTGTGTTTTATTTTTCTCAGGGTATTATTCAGAGAGATGAGATAGTTTTTTCCAAATGCCGCTTACGAAATATTCCTGTCCTCATGGTGACCAGTGGTGGATATCTTCGAGAAACTGCTAGAATAGTATCTAACTCTATTTTGAACTTGAGACATAAAAATTTAATTGCTTGGTCAGAAGCAGAAAATCTCAGCTTGCCAGATGCTTATGGTGAGAAAGTAGCTAATATAAAATAATCTAGTAATAAATGCTGATGTTGAAAAGCAAATTAAAATCATGTTTTTTATTATCACTGTATTACCTTTTTCATTTGTTTGCTTTCTTTGCCATGAAAAATTCTTAAAATGAATTTTAAGTTCTAAATCTATTATTTTTTTTAAATTTTATTTGTGGTTAGGAAATATTTTGACAATTATTTAGATGTATATTTCATAAGTTTACAAAATTATATTGAATTTACTTATTTGTAGGGCTCGAATTTCTATGACCTTAATAAGGTAGAGATAAAATTATAAAAAAGTACAGAAACATGACATAAAGATATCACTAAAGCTTAATAATATCTTCTGAAATGAAGTACAACTCAATACTTAAACTTTTCAAGGCTAAACCTATTAAAATAAGTTGTAACATAGATATCATTAGGTTTGTGAAGTCTAAGCATTTCATTTTATTCTCTGTTGAAGCCAAAAAGCTATGGACAATAAAGCATATTTTTGTGCACAATAATTTCATAAAGAGTAACTTGCCTTGAACAGCACTTTAATTTTTGTCGCAATTTGCTAAACTCAATTGATGCATGTAATCTAGGGCTTCAACTATTGCACAAGGGCCAAGGGTGGAAATGTAGGTCTAAAATCTAAATGAAAAATACTACTGAGGCCAAGTTTAAAACAATCAACTTGGACTGGGTAACAAAGCTTGCCTGACGCTTTCTGCAATTCCAGGGATACATACTGTAACGCAGTGGTCCCCAATCCCCGGGCCGCGGATCAAATGGTACTGGGCCACTAAGAAACATTAAATTATTTCCTTTTTATTTACTGTGGTATATTTCTGTCTGGACGGTGCGACTTTCCATGGACGAGAGATTAACATGGAGCTGAGCGGCTGTGAGCGGCAGTAACATTGTAAATCAAAAAAAGTCTATAATATAGATAATGAACGTCTTCGTGCCGTACCACCCCTCCTACCGTCAGCGGGCCGCAGTGAAATTATCAAACGTCGACCGATCCGCGCGAGAAAAAGGTTGGGGACCACTGCTGTAACGAATATGTTATAATAAAGAAGAACAAATGCGGTGCTTCATGGTTCATAATTTGTTTAAAATCATATAACATGTAACGAATAACACAATATGAAATATGATAAAGTAAATATTCAAGTAGTTAATCCGAAATGCAAGAATACAACTCCTATGCAAACAACAATGCAATCATCTCGAAGTGAATTATCACATACATTGAAACTAATCTCTCTTATCATATAAATAATATCACTTCTCATTCAACAAACCCCTACACTTCTAAGACTATCTCTGACATTTACTATCTCTATGACTTATTCTTCCTCTGACTCCTTTTTTAGGACTATCTTTTTCAGACTCTCTTCTTGCTTGACTCACCAACTGCATCTCATATATCTTGCTTACATATCAGCTCGAACTTTCTACAAACAGCTACATCAGAATAAATAGCCGATCATAATTTCTATGAATACAATTCACTTTAGAAATGATCTGACTCTGACCTCGTGACCGCTAGCTCGACTCTAACACACACCTATGCGGGTAACACACGTAACTACACTATGACACATACTATTACTATTTAGTGTAGCTGTTGATGGCCTTTATCTCATTAGTATTCCTAGTGTAGGAAGTGCTTCAACTCAACAAGGTATAGTAATGGAACAACATGATCTCTATGGGTATTGAAATAACATAGAAACATACTCAGAACTGCAGTTAACTAGTTATTCTTGACAAACAGTTGTACGTTAAAAATGCTGAGTTTTTAATTTAGCAGTGCAATGGGGTCAACTGGAAGAAAAGAAAATGCTATGACTTTACAAACCTTACGCAACCTGTGGCAAATCTTTATGTTTCATCTGTCCTAAATACTTTATGTTTTTAGTAGAACTTGAAAATATCCAAAGCCAAAAAATATCACAATGTTAAAGTTGTATTTTTATCACCAAACATTATTTCTTTTCTTTATTATTTGGATCAAATTATTTGTATACAATGGATCTAAACTTAATTTATTTAAAATAAGAAAAATTAAAAAAAAACTAAAAAAAAAAAAAAGGTTCATATACTGAAAGACGCCACAGTTTTTAAAGAAGCTAAAAAATACAAAGGGATTTTTACCATGTTAAGTTCAAAATACATGATAAAATATTGTTTTCTTTATTTTTGAGGACACTAGAAAATTGAGATATTGTGCAACATAGAAAATATCATAGTGATGAAAAAGAAATGTATTAAAATTATTGTAGAGTGTGTTGGTGGAACTGTTTTAGTTGTTTAATATGTCTGGGGTACATCGTCCATGTTTTACAACCTTAGAGAAGTGAGGACCACTGCTTTATAAACTTTACCTTCAGTGGAGAGGCAGGTACCAAAATTGTTGCAGAATCTAGCTCTCCAAAAAGTGGGTGGCCTGTTAAAATACTAACATTGATCTCTTGGTTTAAGGATCCATTCCATCACTAGAAATTGTGCTGCCTAAGTAAAGTCCTGACATTTGCCAGTTTGGTACCATCATTGTTGATGTCTGGCTGCTTGCTCTGGTTCATCCTGGTAAATCATTTCTATCAAATATCCCTGAAAATATAGATTGATTTTAATGCCATACCTAGCTAAAATAGTTAAAATATGCAAAAAAAAAATAATATTACACTTCAAGTAATACAGTTCAAGTGCTGTATGATTTAAATTGCATTAAAATGAAATTTACTATAAAATTGAATTATATGATTTTTCGATAAAATCCGAGCTCTGCTTAGTGCTTACACTATACACTCATAACTTGCTTTACGGCCTAGATACGTTCCGACAAAGTTGGCAGTTAAACGATAAGCCATATTACCGGTACACATGAATAATTTTGATACAAACCCATACAAATTTAATCGGATCTGTCCCAAATTTGTATAAAATAATATAGTATTTTGCTTATAAAACATTTATATTCTTTTAATTTCTCATAAAAATGCTTTCTTAAAATGAAAGTATAAAGTAATAATAAATGGAAATTCAAAACTATAAATTAAAAAAAAAACAAATGCAATCTAATACACTGATGTATTTTACACAGTGATGGCAAAAGTTACAAAATTTTAACTAAAATGTAACTAACTTTTAGTTGAATTCTTTTTAAAAAGTTAAATAGAAAGTTTAACTTTTTTAAAACGTTTAGTTAAATCATCAGTTTAACTACATTTTTTTAGTTATAACTAAAAAAAGTTTAACTAAAATATTGTAACTAAAATTTTTTTTTCCATTTATTGAATATTTCGGAAAATTTGACATTATCATGTGAACATTTTGTCTTTGGCCTTTTCTTATTCATAAAACTTCTTTATTTAACGTCTTTGGTTTTTGTATTTCCTTCTACACTTTGGGCGCGTTGTTTCAATCAAATGGTGCACCACAACCGCAATTGTTATGAAACTGGGTTTTTTCATGATGTAGGCCTATCAGGATTTTTACAACGACTTGGTTGATTTCAAAATGGCCGACATAATGAACAAATTTTCACACTTTAAAATTAATGGTGCCATTAATTAATGTGCTTATAAATGGTTTGTGGGACAGATGGCCGAGTGGTGTAGATACTCGACTGTGAGGCCCATGGAATTTTTCCAGGTGAAATTTGCTGCAAACTCGTCCCACAAGTCCACCCAGCTTTAAATGGGTACCCGACTTTAAGTTGGGGAAGTAAAGCTGGGCGTTGTGCTAACCACACAATCCCTTCATATGCCGAGGTTATAGAAACAGATGAATTCTACACTTCATCTGCCCCGATGGCCCGATAGGGCTAAGGGAACTTTACTTACTTAATACTTTATAAATGTTTTAGAAACACGTTTCCAAGAAGTTTTTTAAATCTGATGATTATAATTTGGCAACTATGCTCCTACCAAAGATTAAATTAAATTATCTAGACCCAAATGAGAGATTCTCAAAGAAAGAACTACTCATACAGACTGTACAGCACATGACAACTTCCGAACTAGAGCAAATGGAAGCTCAAGGTGGAACACATGCACTTTTGTCATCAGATGTACAAGATGATTTATGATTTATACAGTTACATGCATGAAGATCGACATCCAGCAAATACAGTTGAAATTGTCAGTGAAGTCGAACTTTATTTAAGAAACTCTTCCTCAGAAAATTCTTCATTGCTTTCATATCCACGATTGGCTGCTGCATTTTGTAGATACAATGCAACACTTTCCAGTAGTGCAGCCGTTGAACGACTTTTTAGTGTTGCGGGCCAAATTTTAACATCTAGAAGGTGTAAAATGTCCGATGTTCTTTTTGATGAATCAGTTTTTCTTAGATATTAATTAAAAAAAAACTAGTTTGAAAGTTGTCATTTATAAATCTTTTGAAAATGTTAACATTATAAACAAAATGATTAATGTGAATAATATTGATATTTTCATTAATTTACCTATTTATTGTTTATTAAACCTTTAAAATTTTCATTCAAAAATATGTTTGTTAAAATTCATTTAAATTAAAAAGTTAGTTCACAAAAGTTAAACTAAACAATACAAGTTTTAGTTAAAAGTTACTCTTTTGATAAAAAGTTAGTTAACTGATAGTTTAACTACTTTTTAAAAAGGTAGTTACAACAATAGTTTAACTATTAATTTTTAGTTACTGCCCATCACTAATTTTACATATAAAAATGACAAAATAAAATGTTAAGAAACTGTTTTAATCTGATGAAGAATATTATCGGGAAGATTTTCTAATGTTATATTCTGCAATCCACTTTTTTGTTTCATTCCCTGCACAAAAAATAAGCTCGTTCAACAGGTTCTTTGAAGTTAGCTGTTTGCACCCAGCAGACTGACTCTTCAGCTTGTTCTTGTTTCTGTTTCTAATTGGATCAGTTCATCATTTGAAAGAGACACTGTCAGTATTTCAAATGTACTCTTCAATCAAATCAACTTTCTCCAAATTCTCAAAACCCAGTTTTTGCTAAGTTGAGTATTTTTTGTCGAATTTCAAGGTATCAATAAGATTTTCTTTTTTATAAACTACATTTTAAAACATTTTTTCAGTTGTATGCTGTTAATTTGAAATTCAAATTTAACATGGTAAGATAACTCTGCAGACATTAATTCTTTGTGAAAAAAAGATAAAATTAGCATCAAACTTTTTTTAAAATTATTTTTTTTAAAGAATTCTCTATTTTGGTGTAGTTGTTCAAGCTGTTTTGAGTGTTAAGTAAGATGTTTATGAATAAAATTAGTATTAAAAAATCATAAAGGTTTATTTTACAGTTGCTTAATTTTATATAGATAGGCCTTCGAAGACTCAAACACTTGAAGAATTCAGCTAACAATTTCTTTTTTTTTATACGCTCCTAACTTTAATATAAAACTGTGTGCTATGATTTTCCTGTTATGTTACATGGTGAATACAGTGGCGTCTCTAGAGGGGGGGGGGGAGTAACACCAAAATGAACAGTTCTAAATATCATAGCAGAAAAAACTCGGTATAGTCGGTTTTATAATTAATAACTGATCATAGTTAAAAAGATATGCAGTAGCCTGTCTGGTTTCGATTACTATTTTGGCGACACGTCTAGCGCGCTGCCCTGCGCATAATTATTAAAATAAAATTTTTAATTACTCAGTTCGGTTATTTTACTTATTTACTTTAGATATTTAGTAATTACATTACCAATGAGACAAAAAAAAAGCTATTTCACATTAGGCCCACACAATGTATACTGCAACATATTTATACCTTACTAGCTGTACACGGCCACGCGTTGCCGTGACTAAGCCCTATGTGATGTAATAGTAAGTATTGAGAAAGCCCTTGTTTTTAATTCTGTTTATTAAAAAAAAACAAGCAATTTAAGTCTTTTCCGTTTCGGACAAAGGGCATTTTAGAGCATTTTCGTGTACGCAGAGGCTACGGTTACGCCGGACGAAATCCGTATTTTTTTTCCGGGTTACAGCCATAGATATTGCTCCACGCGTATGGGTTTTGATAAATAGAGAGGGAAGTAATCATGTTGAATAACTGTTACAAAAATAAATAATGATTACGCCCCTTTGATTAGCTTTTATTATTTATATTTAAAATATAAGCAAAAACGGTACATAAGAAACTCTTATATTCGGTCCTGAGAGGTCAGATCGCGAAATGGACTTTTGACGTACACTTGGCAGGCCAAGACCTACAAAATGATATATACATCATGGGTCTAGGACTTATGGTTGCTGAGATATAGGGCGCTCCATTGTTAATATAGCTTATATAGTAAAAAATGGTACTTTATAAGCCCCCTTTTACGGCCCTCAGAGGTCAGATCACGAAATGGACTTTTGATGCACACATGGCAGGCCAAAACTTACAAAATGATATATACATCATGGGTCTAGGACTTATGGTTGTTGAGATCTAGGGTGATGACGGACAGACATACAGACAAAACGGGGACAATAGAGCATTTTTTTTTCGAAAATGCTCTAAAAAACAGACACATTTTTGAAAAATAATCACCAATCATTGAAAACTATAAACAAAGGAAAAACGTTTCCGTAATTCACGTGCAAGTTTGTAAATTTGTTTTGTTTATTAATGCAGTGCTTTTGGATGTACTTTCGGACTTATGATTAATAGCGTGAATCCTGTTTACATGTTTGATAAAAAAAATACTGACGAAATAATAATTTGCAAACTAAAGTAAAAAGAATTATTTTACGATACTGTTTGTTAATTAAAACAAAATACTGACGAACTATTATTTTGCACACGGCGGATTGGTTTATTTTGAAACAAATACTGACAGTATATAAGTTAGTACTCTGTGACTTTAGAATACCTCCCGTGGTTTTAAAAAAAAACTAAGGTGAAGTTAAGAAATACTTTTTAAAAAATAGTATACATATCTTGTCTCTATAAAATACATATATCAACACGACAAGCAGTGGCGCAACCAAGGGGCGGTGGGGGGGGGGGGCTTGAGCCCTCCCCCAGGCCAAATCATCAATACATAATTTACGTTATAAAGTTACAAAAAGACTGTCAAACTGTCTTTTTTCAATATGTTAGGCCCCCCCCCCCAGCATTTTTTGCTGGTTGCGCCACTGACGACAAGTAATTTTCTACAATTTTGTTTGTAAATTTTAAGGCAATTGGTGAAAGCTTTCGGAATATGATTAATAGCGTGAATCCTGTTTACATTTTTATTTGTATAGATTTAGGTTATTTTATATTCTATACATCTATAACATTTGCATGTGAGGGTCGAAAAATAAAAATGCCAACAAACCATCACTGCTTTAAATGAGCAGCATATTAAGATACACAGGCAATTTTTTATGTGTTCAAGCAAAATAAAAGCTACCGGTACTATAGAAGTGGTGTGTGTGTGTGTGTGTTAGGGTGCATAAGCAGCGGATAATTTGGTTATTCTTTAGAATGTCAACTTCCAGGTAATGAATAGGAAAAATGGGGATACGCTGAAATGTACGGTATATCAATCTTGTATCAAACTTTATAGCGTTGTGTACAGGATCTTGTAGGGTCTCTAATTTGTCTAATTCGTCAATACTTCTCCACAATATGTCTACATTCTTCAAGATCAACATTCCAACTACCTCTTGAACCCCATGCACCAAGTAACATATGGGAAACACACGCACATAGAAACTCAGCGCTGCGCAACTCACAAACTAATACACAACATTTCCCCCACGGCCCTTTTAGTGTCAAACACCCTGCAGTTTGACACTTTATACCACCAATACCTCAAAAGAAAATAAACAAAATTAAATAATTTTCTAACACAAAGAAAAAAAAAATGTGACATAATATTCACGAAACTATTAGACACTATGAACTACTGTCAATTGATAACTCATGTACAACATATATCACTCCTAAGTCAATAATTATTCTTCAGTACAATCGTCATCTACTTCTAATAAAATATGCAAATCATATTCATATGTGAACATAATCACAAAATCACTTGACAAAATACACATCTTTACATATGGTCACACAATTGACAACAACTAGCTACCATCTGTGTTAACAACAAATGAAGTATAAATCATAACCTATCTATAGGCCTATATATATTTCACAAATTCGAGACGCACGCCAGACGCAGGACTATTTATAGATTGGGGAATTCCCGATATGTCACAGCAAGCATTCGACAACTTGCACTGTTTCACCAGCCGGTATAGATTTGTGGAATTCCCTATGCGTCACAGCAAGCGCGTTGTTTTTCTGATTTCTTTTACAAAACCAGATTATTTTAATTACCTATATGACGTTTTGTCCTTTTATTTGGTAAAATATATTAAGTAATACCACAATGGTGATTGTACAATACTATTTCATGTCTAGACAGCTCCAGTAATTTTTAGAACAGTATTGTTTGGTCGTAATCATGTTTTTATGTGCTCTAAATACGAAACTATTTTATTTATCCCCCGTCGCGGTAAATTCTGTATCCGTTTAACCGCGGAAATGAGGGAATGCTGCACGTAAAATAACATTATAATGTCAACTGATTATTGTAAAAAAAAAACACATTTAATAATACAATTATGTGTGAAGAAAAAAGTAATATTGAACTATTTCCAAAATGAGACTAAAAAAATGGTGTATTAATATAGATTACAAACAAATGGTAACTGTTTCAGAATATGTACGCATTACACAACATCTATCTTTACTGAATAGTGTAGGTACTGTAGGATGAAGGTTATACTAAAAGAAACTTAAGCTGGGTTGAGCAAGTCTAAAAAAAAATAACACTATAGTGTCTGGGAGAAGGGGTGGATTGAGGCAGACGCAAAGCGAATTGTTCTAAACCAAAAAGAAAATAAGCAAAGCAAATTACCCCCCCCCCCCCGAAATATGTTTGTTAGAAACTGAATGAAAAAAAAAACAATAAAATAAAAAAGAATCTGCTGGAAGGTACCAGATAGTTACCATAAAGTCTGCACATGATAGGTCAAAGTTCAACTTTGCATACCATTATTTTTTCCGAAGATGTCAACCTGTTATTTTGTTTGATTGCTTATTTAAAAAATAAATAAAGTAATTATATTGATTGATAGGGTGGCGTATGTTACGCCTCGGGATGGCTAGTTAAATGAAAATACAAAACTAATTCCTGAAATAGTAAATCATTACAATAATGTTATTGTTTGTGAAGACCATGAAGTCTGGCTCTACAAAGTTTATTTAGCAGTTCATCATAGGCATTCTTCCAAGCGTCCTGCACCTTTATGTGTGAACCTCTGTCCATACCATGCATCTTGAGAGGATGTCAGCAATTACATTGTCCTCTCCTGGTATTGGCTGTATGTTGAATCTGTAGTTTTGTAGCAGTAGAGACCAACGAGCCACTCTGTGATTGATATGTTTTTCTAGTTGATGAAGGTCAATGGGGCGTGGTCGGTGGATATGGTAAACGTACACCCCAAAAGATATTTTTCTAATTTCGAGATGCACCCAATCAAAGCCAGACCCTCTCCACTATGGCGTAACGAGTCTCAGCCAGCTGATGCCCTCGGGATCCTTGTGCATTAAGCACCCCCCCCCATTGCATATTTAGAGGCATCTATTGCTAGGATAAAGGGTTCTGAAATATCCGGTGTTCGGAAAACTGGCTCACTGAAAAATATGTCCTTGATCAGCTGCAATGAATGCTGACACTCAAATGTCTACTTCATTTTATTGGGCTGTCTCTTACATACTAAGACGACGAGTGGCTCGGTTTACTCAGCAAATTGGTCGATAAACATCTTATAGTAATTGCACAGCCCCAAAATACTTTTGACTTGTTTCTTTGTATTGGGCGGTTGAATGTCCAGGATTCTAGTGACGTTGTCAGAGGCATGATAGCGTTATTTCCCACCTTGAATCCAAGGAACGATATTACCTGAAAGCATATCTACACCTTCCCCGGCTTCACAGTCAAGTCATTTTCCAAGAGAATTTGTAAAAATTCATCTATTCCAAGCAGGTGATCTTCCCAATTATTGTGAATATAAACATATCGGCAATGTAGCATATACCATCTTGTCTGTGTGAAAATAATTTCGCCATTATTCTGTTGAATGTTGCGGCTGCGTTGACGAGGCCAAAGCTCATATAGTTCCACTGAAAAAGCCCAGATGGCGTGACGAACGCTGCTATTGGTTTTGAACTGTCCGTCAAGGGTATTTGCCAATATCCGCGCGATAGGTAACATAATTGGCATTGGCCAACTTTTCTATGATATCTTCAGAATTCGGCATTGGGTACGAATCAAAAACTGTGATGCTGTTAACCTTTCTGTTGTCCACACATAACCGTATACTGCCATCTTTCTTTATCACTAGAACAATCCGGGACGTATATGGGGATTCATAATCCCAGAGCAAGAAGTTCGTCTAATTCGTTCTTCAGCTTATCACGGAGGTGTAAGGGGACTGAATAAGGTTGGAGTCTGTCTGACTGGTGTGTTATCTGTGAGTTTGATGTTGTGTGTGATCGCCATCGTTTTCTCAGGCAGATCAGTCAGTATATTCGATAACTGTAGTATCTTTGTAACCTCCATTGCTTTGTTGTCATCTAGGTTTTTTAAATTAATGTCAAGGTATGTACCAGTACTATACATCTCAGGGGTCCTGACATCATCCAAGTCATTACCCGACGGTTCGTTCTCTAGCATCAGTATCCATACCCATCGGCCGATGGTTGAATTTTTTTTTAAATAT
This sequence comes from Bulinus truncatus, assembly GCA_021962125.1. NCBI lineage: Eukaryota > Metazoa > Mollusca > Gastropoda > Planorbidae > Bulinus > Bulinus truncatus. The sequence goes on from JAGDYQ010000061.1 coordinate 358,115, forward strand.
TTATGTGAAGTGATTTGAGTTGGTTATTAATTTCTATTTCATAATCAACTTCAATCAGCTTCCTGTTGACCATAAATGGTCCTTGCAATCCTTAAATACATAATCGTCTAACCTATGCGTGCGTCTCCCTCAGGTAGTTTTCATATCGTGTGTGTATGCGTTGTAACCGTGGATAGTTTTCATATCTGCAGTGTATGCGTTGTATTTAAGGATGTTCATGGCAATAAATGCCTAAATGTTATTTTCTATTACAGTACTTTATACATTTCTTTGTTATTTCTGTTCATATCGTATTCTGTTTATGACAAAAAAGGCCACATGTTCTTTTCTATTGCAGTATTTCGTATATTTCTGTTATCCCATCTGTCGGATTTCGTTCAGCTAGCTTCAGCCGGCTTTTCTACTAGTTGTATAAATAATTTGTTTTTCGGGTCGGGTAAGAATAGAAGCACTTCATCACCCTCCTGAAGGCACCTCAAAGTTCTATTTTTATTGTGTCTCTTACGGTACTTATCTGATTTTTGTTAAATGTTACGTTCCGCCACCCGGCAGGCCTGTATAATCCTCTCCATTGTGTCTATAACAATTTGGTAGTCATCTTTTACTCACTTTCCAGCCTTGGCTCACATAGTATGTCTCTATACAGCTCTAATGGTCCTCGAAGATTCGTAGACCATCTGAAAAGGGGAGAACCCTGTTGACTCATATATGTTTTCTCTGTGCGCAAACAAAACTGAAGGTATGTACATGTCCCACTCTTGAGGTCTTTGACTCAGTGGCGTAGTTGGGTGGGGGGCAAGGGGGTCATCATACTTTGGGCGCTACTCACAAAGGGGCGCCAAATGGTATACTTTGCATATAATATTATATGGTTTTTGAATGGGGGGCGCTAAAAAGATATTGTGCCCCGGGTGCGAGTTAAGCACGCTACGCCACTGCTTTGACTTACTATTTTATTTAGAGCCTGTTTTAACTTCCAATTATATCTTTCGCATAATTATACCGTTACATTTTGGTTGGTACGGTGTAGTGAATATATGCTCTATTTTCAAAAGACTCTCCAATTTCTGGAACACTTCTGATGTAAACTGTGATCCTCTGTCTCATAGTATCGTTATGGGGAACCCAATCATTGTAAACATTGTGTACATAGCGTGTGCTACATTCTGTGAGCTGAGTGTATTAATATTAGGATGCACTTATTACAAGGTTCTTGTGTTTCCGGTTCTTCATGCGCTGTTTTTCTGCATCGTGTCACGACCACATTACCAACACCATTACACTGAGTATCATCGCATACGGTGTTTCTCTAATCCAACGTAAAATCTCATTGTCTGGGCACTCTTTGATACACAAAATATTCCCCTCAATAAGGTCACAGACAGGGTTTTCTACTTACTACATACACCTTGACCTCACATGTGTGATACGGCGTTGAAATGTGTATCACCACCTGGGGTTGTCTGTATTCATCTCCCGCAAGTGATATCATTGTACCGTATTCTCCAGTATATAGAGTAGGTTCTACCAAACTCTTGCGGACAGTTATCGTTGTACACACTGAATCTCGTAGAAACTGCACTGGAACCGAGTTCACATATGTACTTTAATTGTCCGTTGCACGATACAATACAGGCCTGTTTCTCTTCGTTCTCTCTTTTGAGCATTAAACGTGTTACGGCTTTCCGGATATGTGTCATTAACATCACCCGAATAGGGATCATACCTCCTGTTTTCCTGTTTTGATATGGATTTATACTGCGTCGATATCTGCCAGGATTCCTTGTGACTCGGATTTTGCAGTATTTTCAGAAGTGATTTATTCAGTAGCACTTGTAACACCGAATAACAGTATCACCAGGGGATGGACTTCTGTTCGTGCAGTAACGGTCACTTCTTACTTGAGCTACATTTTAGTTTCTCCGCCTGCTTTCGGTACGTGCCACAAAGCAATCGTCAGTGGTCTGATCAGGGTCACATTTCGATATGGGCCTGTCGAAATAGGCATCCGTGTAAACCCTCAGAATTTTTACCATATCACTGGTCGAATGAGGTGCTCTCTCCTGTATAAACAATGTCAGGTCTTTTGAGCATTATCAATGATAATGAATTCCCTAATGTCCTTGACAGTGTTGCCATCATTAGAACACTGTAACCACTTATCAAAATAATCAGAAACGTTGTTTACAAAAGTCTGGGGATCTTCTTGTGTCGATGGGCGACTGTTATAAAAAAAATCTCAGAATCGAGCAGCATTATGGCCGTACGCGTTGAACAACTCGAATTTCATTTGTTTGTAGCTGCTGTCATCTGACATGTCATATTTCTGACACAGAGTCAACGCCCAAGTTAGTCAATATGTTTGGCCATTCATTTCCTGGGATTCTCTGTGCCCTACAGTTATCTTCAAGTCTTTTTATGTAGGCGTCTGTGTCGTCCTTGACCTCGTCAAAATTGTATTTTTTTCTGTATTACGGGTTGGATTAACGTTCCTGGCTTGACCCAATTCAATTTTCTTCATCTCAATCTGTAGTCTCTGCATTTCTAATAGATAGTCTCTCTTTTCCCTTCGCCTTAAAGGTCTGAATCCACCAAGACGAAACCTTCCGCGCGGAAGTTTCTACTTAGAGAAACTCTTGTATATACACTGGAACGAAACGGTGACCGCCGAAACAACTCACCGGAAACAAGATTTTTTTAATGATAACTTCGCACTTTTTTCGGCTAGTGAAAAAAAAACGATACTTTGAAAAGCAGAAAATATTGCATCCGTGTGCCTTTTTGTTCTTATTACAAATAAATGTCTAGCTGGAAATGGAAAACTGTTTTTTTTTTAACTTTTTATTCGATCGGTAGCCGTTCATTTTTTTCGTTTTCATGATCAGCCAAACACTTATTTAATTTTTTATATTCGAATCGACGTTTATCATGACGGAAAATGTAGCTCTCCGGAAAAAAACATTTTCTCATTAGAATATCATTGCAGCGAAACAGAGACGGAATTCGCAATGCCCTTAGATCACTGAGCTCTATATTTAACTGGAGAGCCCATTGAGGTAAAAAACGGGGAAGAAAAGTCCGCCATCTTGGATAGACTTTCCTTTCGTAATAGATACCATGTAGTTATAAAGATGATACTTAACTACTGCGTTTTTAATCTAAGTTTAAATGACACATCACATACAAAACAATAATCATTATTATTTAGAGGCCATAAAATCATAATTCTAATGAATAAAATGTTTTAATCTTAGTAATATCTTAATTGACTTGTTAGAATTACATTAGTTTTAGACCTTATACTAGCCGCACTCCACTAGCAAGTAGCGATACCAGTCCATGTACAAAGTTTTTATTATAACTTATATGCTTTACTTTTATAGAAACTTCACTATACAAACTGCTAAGTAAATAATATTGAACTATAATGTTAAAAAAATGCCCATACTTTTTTTTTTAATTTTAGTAGGATTACTAATATTAGTAATAATCCAGGGCCAGACACAATCATTAGCCAGTGACTGTTCAATGTGATAATATTCTTTAACGATAGGCTATTATGAATTTAAGTAGATTATGTCATTAATAATTTGAAGATGCAAACATGGTACATGCCTATCTATTATATATATATATTATATATATATAAAATAAACACTTCTATTTCAATTATGACTATAAATTATAAACAAAAAAAAAAAAAAACAAACTCATGACTCTTCTGCATGCATTTAATTCAGTTTAATAAACAAACTAAAACATAAAATGAAGTACTGGTATGGACAAAAGGTTGACATCAAATTTAGAAAAAACAACTAGTAGTATCAGTACTAGAGTTATTATTAGAATTATTTAATATAGTTTCTAACAATTTGAAATATAATAAAACTATCAAATAATAATAATAAAAAGTCAAATTCATTAAAAAAACAAAACCATTATGATTAGAACAGAACAATGATTTAGAATACATGTAAAATATGTACAAAGGTTTCCATTGACTATAGCTGTTTGTTTTGCATGTCATGCTTTTGTATTTATGTGACAAATCAAAAGATCTCAGAATAAAACCCTAAAATTTCTCCTTAAAAAAAAGGTACATACCAGGTAATAAAAAGTGATAAGAAAAATATACGAATACACCTACTGATGTTTAAAAAGTACTAGCTTTGAAAACAATTTTCTGACTTTTGGACCAGTTAATTTTTCTGACAATTTCTTTCCTATATGATGCATTCTTATTTTCAAATAACTTTTTACACAATATTTCATTAAAATAATAACATGGTTTTCTGTAGGGGATGAGTCATATAAATGGAAATCTAAATTAGAAAATAGGTCTTTTGCCTGACAGCTAAAGAGAGCTGCTGAGCTAATACCTAAAACAATATCAGGTGATAATGAACCATTTTTAGACACTTTCAGCTCTCTCTGCAATAGTTTTTCAGTTTCCAAGCAGACAGTCAAAACACTGTAAGAAGGAACCACTAACCCCCCTCTATTTTTTTAAATGTACAAGGCTAGCTGATGGCATATCATCCCCATTTCCTTCTACAATGGCTTCTAAACATATAGAGCATTTAATTTTTTTTTTAACATTTTTACTACATAGCCAGAAATATATGATATAGCTGCCTCTTTAAACTCTGAAATAGGATCAATGTTAGAAGGGATATTGTAAATAATGATGTCTGAAGGAGAGAGGATGTTGTTAGTAATATCAGATCCATCATAAACTTCTAAAACTCTTGTGTCATCTTGAGCTACACAATTACCCCTTCCACCATCTATCTCATGTCTCATCAAAAGCCTTTTGTATGCTGCTGAAAACTGAGATGCTGTTGGGTTATTGTTAAATCCACCAGCCGCTCGAATAGCACTGAAAAACAATTCTAAGTGATCTTGTGATAATTTATAAGTAAGTAAGTATTTAAACTGGGGAGGCTCTGAAAGCAACAGATCTTTTACAATGGATTTGATACTAATAATATTTATTAAAAAACCTTGAAAGCCTGTCTTTCTTCTAGAATTTAAAATAGGATCATCATTACAGTCTTTTAAAGATTTAATGTAGTTTTCTGATAAGTTTAAAAAAGAATCAACAAAAGGAAAATTTGAAAGTGTTAATGGAGCTTTGAAACCCTTAGCTAGTGGGTTTCTACTATTTAAAACATCAAAAAGTTGGTCAAAAATTTTAATGAACTCTACTGTAGGTTCTGAACCTTGAAAAACTGCAATTTTTAAATCATCCCTACAGTAGGTAATGGCATCAGCAACACTTGAACTTAAGCATTGTGCTGCTAAGTTCACCTTCATCTTCTGCTGCTGAAAATTTATATGTACAGCTTTTAATTGATTTCCAAGTCTAAACCCTTCTTTTTCCTGTAAAGCATGAAGCTCTTTTATAAAAGACCATTTGATTAACTTGCCATCAATTTTTAATTGCCCTTGTTCAGCTAAGGTGTTTCTAACTAATTTTATCATGTGGCAAGCATCCAAAAATATGGAAATTTTTAAAGAAGGATCTGCAGGATGGGGAAAAGAAGGATTTAAAACATTTTCCAATTTAGCTCCCAATTTTTTTAACATGCTAAAATTGGATGAAGGACCATCACAAGTTAAGGATACAATTTTTATTCCAATGTCGTTTAATTTTAACAAACAATTTGTAATTATATTTGCTTTTTCCTCACCAGTCAATCCATGCACCAAAAAATAGCCACAAGGAACCTTCCAGGCTGCATTTAATCCAACCACCATTAAAACAAAAGCATCTGTAGCAATAGGTGCAGAGTCATCATCAATACCTGTTCCCAAGTCAACAAAGCCTTTAAATTTCTTCCCGTTCCATTCTACATGTTTTCTAATTGCCATTTCATCTATTAATAGGCTACAACACATATTTTGGGATGAAAGGACTTTTACTTTTAGTGCCTTGAAAGCTTGATCTGTGAAGCCTGGATCTCCAGATATGGCACTGTACCATTTACGAATAACGGATGGATGAGGCAATGAACCCAACATTGATTTTCTTACATAATCATATGCCTTGCTAGAGTAAAAATGTAGAGTCATTGCAAAGGCACGTAATTCCTCTGGGTATTTACCTGACTTTGCATTGATTAATCGTTGACATATTTCTCTTGGAACTCCAGACAGTGTAGACTCCAACAGCTCCCTACATTGGCTTGAAACAAGAGACTTGTCTTTCAAGGTCTTAATAACGCTTTTTAAGGATTTGATCTTAGCTTTACTTTTATATACCTTTGATTGAGACGCTTTTAATTTATTTTTCAGGACATCTATTTGTGTCTCCAGTTTTCGCTTGATTTTTTTAGGACTGTCCCTCAAGTCGTAGTTGTGTTCTACCAGAACATTTTGATAATCTTTAGCAAAGGACTTGGTAGATGTTTTTAACTGCGAAGATTCTGGGGAAGTTCGTTTTAATACTCTTCGCTTCTGACAAGGCTGAAATAAATTACATAAACAGATATCTAAATTACAAGGAAAGTTTTAGAATTAAATGCATATTTTTTTTTTAAATAATGCTATTTAAAAAAAATATAAATGTAACTTACTTTCATGAGATGTTTAGGGAAATCAAACAATGTAGGCACTGCATCTTTCTTTAAACGGGTTATCTGACCTGTTCTGTCAAACATTTCTTGTAGAAAATGTTGTGAGCAAATTTTAGTATACTTTGTGATAACAAAGTTCTTTCGTCGAATGTTGTGTTTCCATCTTTGCAACCTTTCATTTTCTTTTGCAGCATCAGGAAACCTAAAAAAAAAATGTTTTTTTTATAAATTGCAAAATAAAGAAACAAAAATAAATCATAAATTACTAGGTATAAGTCTCGGTGGCATAGAGAGCTTAACTTGCGCCCCGGGAACAATACCTTTTTAGCGCCCCCCCATTCGAAAACCATATAATATTATATGTAAAATATACCATTAAGCGCCCCTTGTGAGTAGCGCCCGGTGCATGATTCCCCCCTCACTACACCACTACTAAGTCTAAAGCAATAATGTAAAACAGTTACTTAATACACTCTTAATAACCTAAACTGTTATAGTCATTTATGTCTAGACAGTCTAGTAATATACTTTTTTTAATATAGTTATATAGTAGCAATTTTAAGCAATTATCAAAATCTGAAATATAAGTATTGGGAACTAAATGTGTTGCATGACTCCTAAAATAATATAGTACATAGCCTACAAGTATTTATTTGAATTTTAAAACAAAGACTTAACTTAGTTTAATGCTTAGCCTTATATTATATTACTGGTCTAACAAGTAGGCCTAACAGTAGTATAACAATGTAATGAGCTAACTTTATAAAACAAATTATATAAATGTATGTTAAGGCTACCGTCTGTTATTTTTTCCACAAATTATAATATTAAATCGAACGGTGACGAAAAATGTTTATAACCAAAACTTCTCAAAGATTTCACGGTCTCATGATAGCCTTGTTTAAAGCTTGGTTTCAAAGCAATAATAATACATTTAAATTATTTGGAGCATACAAAAGGAAAAAAAAACCTTTACTAAATTAAAAAAAATACTTACTTATGAAAAGTTATTCCTTTCTCTTTACGAAGTTGAACAGACAATCTATTTTTGCAACCGATAGCACAACAGTAGACCATCTTGTTGAAAGAAATGAAGGCTATCCAAGATGGCGGATGGTTTGACTCAAGCTCGCATATAGGTTTTAACAGACGCGAGCTCTCCAGTTAGTATAGAGCTCAGTGCCTTAGATACCGGAATTTCGTCTTGGTGGATCCATACCTGAAATGCGTTAAATCGAAAGCGGAAAACAAGAATTCAAAATGGCGTCTTAGACGCGTCTCGATTCGATATTTCTTTTAGAAAAATCTAAAGTTTTAAATAGTTTCTGTGGTTTTATTATGAAATGTAAAAGTCCCAAACATTAAAAAGTTATAATTAACATATAACACTGGTAAACAGTGAATTCGTTGCCAGTGATATTTGAATCATTTTATACAAAGTCAACGATGCTGATTTAGAATATGTAAGTGCTTTTGCTAGATTGGCTCTATTTTACGAGATAATTAAAATTAATTAAATAATGTATGCACCGTGTTTGGAATTTTGTCAAGAATTGCATGAAGTATAATAGTATACTAACAAATTGTAGTGAAACTGTTAATAGTCATGCAGAAATTTGTTCAAAATATGTGTAATAGTGTTATAGAAGAAAACATTTTCATTTGAAAAACTAATTATGTCTAATTAATTAATTAATTTGTTAATTGTCTATGGTAATGCATTAGCAAATCGCTGTTTGCTCGACTTCCTTTTGTATGTGTCGTTGGTGCAATTGCGTTGGAGGCTCCAACAGTAGTCAGCCATCATATGTATATACCATCTTCCTTGATATCTCTCCTCCATCACCCTCATATCCTGATGGAACCTCTCGCCTTGTTCCTCACTGAAGTCCCCAAGGTTACCTGGAAATTTGTCTAAATGACTGTGTAGGTAATGTACCTTGATGCTCATATTTGTTCCAATGTTTCTGAAGTTAGCGAGCATATCTTGCACCAGTTCTTCGTAATTCTCTGTTCTGTTATTACCTAAGAAGTTCCTGACAACTGAAACAAAATTGTTCCATGAAGAAGCTTCAATGTGATCCATGAAATTAGTAAAATTTTGATCATTGATGAGTTTTCGAATCTGAGGACCGTCAAAAATCCCAGGTTTCAGCTTCTCCATGCTCAGTCCGGGGAACGATCTGCAAATATACCTGAAGCAATTGCCAGATTTGTCCAAAACCTTAACAAATTGTTTCATTAAAACTCATTTGATATGAAGCGGTGGGAGAATGATCTTATTTTCTTTACCTACATTCATGGTTTCCCTTGCAGGCCATGTCACTCTTGTTCAAAGATCTTGCCTTGCCCTGCTATCCCAAAGGCACATGAAGCATGGGTATTTTGTGTATCCTGACTGCTGTCCAAGCAAGAAGTTTACTATTTTTAGATCAACAAAAATTGACCACTGATGCTCATAATAACGGACTTTCTGCAATACCGTTTTGATATTCTCATACTCTTCTTTAAGTGTTGTTGAGTGAGCAATGGGAAGAGATGCATAACGGTTACCATTGTGTAACATAACACATTTCAAGCTTCTGATGGAACTGTCCCATTTGGAGCAGAAGTCCAGGGATGTCATTACAGTTAACAAGATCTTCCTCTTGGCTGAAATATGGAAGAAGAAACTCTTCTCTTTTCCGATAAAATGTTATTTTAACTTCTGGTTTGAGAAAATTTCTTTCATTGAGCCTGGACGCTAAAAACTCAGATGCTTGCTTGGACAGATTTAGGTCTCGTATTAGGTCATTGGGTTCTTCTTGGCTGAATGGTTGAGGTGTTGAAGAACTTCCTTCATAATCGCTTCCACTGTTTTCACCTGCCAAAAACTCCAGATCTTGCCCTTCGTCGGATCTGATGGTAAAAGCTCTAATAATCCAGTAAACACTGGTATAGGAACTTCACTGCTATGTGGAATTGGTCTCCTTGCAGATTCAAGATCAGGATAATCCCACTTAGATTTCTTGTGGCGATTGAAGCCTTTAACATTCACAATACAAAAATAAAAATCACCAAAATGGTCTTTCGGCTCTCGCCATACCATTGGTACACCCAAACTTAGACTTTTCTTCTCACCATTTGTCCATTGCTGTATGCTCTCCACACAGTTTTTAAGACCTTATGGGGAGCCCAAGACTTGTCTTGGTTTCCCAGCTTCACACCGAAATAAGCCAAATATGCCTGCTGCACAAAGTCGGTTATATTTCTTCTTTGCTTTTCAATCAACTATTCTCCACAGATGTAACAGAATACATTCGGATTATTTTTGCAGCATCTTCGTGATGAACTCGTGATGTCTTTAGAAAGCAGCAATAAAAGAGAAAAAAATAAACCAAGTTATATCTTGGTATATTTAAATTAAACAACAGACACCAAACTTATTGCATTTGTTTTACACAATAGGTACAATCATATTTTTAAGGGTGTTCAATATCTCAGAAACCAGAGCCAATTCAGCAAAAGCAGTGGCAGTTTTGAAATCAGCACTCATGAATTGCTATAAATTCATTCAAATATTCTTGGCAACTCGCAAAAATTTTTTTTTTGTTGGGCTGTGTAATATGATTCAAATTATTGTAGTTTTTATTACAACAGATAGCTTTTTAACATCGTCAAACGTAAACAATAGTAATAATCGAAAATCTCCGACGTAAGATTAGCGAGCTCGTTTTCGTATCTAATCTCGTAAATAAAGTTCTTTTTTAAAGTCGATATAATATAAAAACAAGCAATTTAAGTCTTTTCCGTTTCGGACAAAGAGCATTTTCGTGGCTACGGTTACGATAAATAGAGAGGGAAGTAATCATGTTGAATAACTGTTACAAAAATAAATAATGATTACGCCCCTTTGATTAGCTTTTATTATTTATATTTGAAATATAAGCAAAGCCCTCAGAGGTCAGATCGCGAAATGAACTTTTGATGTACACTTGGCAGGCCTATATATATATTGTTACAACTCTTAAAATTCTGTTTATAAAATCAAAACAACACACAGGCCGGCGTGGGTTCCAAGAGTTTACTATTCTTTTAACATTGACAACAACAATATCACAACAACATCACGGCCATCTTCTTGCCGGCTTCCTACGTCACTGTCTCTACTGCGTCATCGCGTTCACTCTGTAGACTGTACGGTGCGCACCGAGAGGGTCGTAAAACTTCCCCCTCTTAAATCTGTCCGTCCCGGACAGGTCAGTTCTCACAACAGTATCTGTACAGTCTGTCCACATAAACTAGAGCTCTGTTCTCAGCGTGACCGTTGATGCTAGCTAGAAGCATGTATTTTTGTCAGGCTGTGGAGGTTGATTATCCCCGTGGTGGGGCGGGGAGGATCGTGTTCATCCCCATAGCAATCTGGCTGTTCACGAGGTAGGTTTTCTCGCGGGTGCAGGCGTTCGGGATACTGACCTCCATTGATGAGGCCCAACAAAATTAAGCTCTTGTTGTTGCAGAATAACATGACGATGACGAAACACACATTGTAGCAGTAACGAAATATTTTGCGTTTGACAGAGCTAGGATGAATGTATACTGAACTGACCAGATTAAAGTCAATGGCCAGGTTCATCTCTGTCCTGCTTCGTTCTCCTCTGCTCCGATGCACTCTGCTGGTCTCCTCGCTCCTCTCTACCTTTCGTCTCTGCTCCCCAGGTGGCTCATATCGGTTCACCAGTGTCTTAGGTGGCTCTGCTCCTCAGGGGGCACTTCATGGGTCACCAACGTATCAGGTGGCTCTTCATGGGTCACCAGCTCCTCAGGGGGCACTTCATGGGTCACCAACGTCACAGGTGGCTCATCGCAGGTCACCAACGTCTCAGGTGGTTCTTCATAATTCACGAACGTCTCAGGTGGCTCATCGCATGTCACCAACGTCTCAGGTGGCTCATCACAGGTCACCAACGTCACAGGTGGCTCATCGCAGGTCACCAACGTCTCAGGTGGTTCTTCACAATTCACGAACGTCTCAGGTGGCTCATCGCATGTCACCAACATCCCAGGTGGCTCTTCGCAGGTCACCAACGTCCCAGGTGGCTCATCACAGGTCACCAACGTCTCAGGTGGCTCATCACAGGTCACCAACGTCTCAGGTGGCTCATCACACCAACGTTCCAGGTGGCTCATCACAGGTCACCAACGTTCCAGGTGGCTCATCACAGGTCAGCAAATCTTTCTTGTTATCGAAGCGCGGCAGATTGTGCACGAAATTAAGACCTGTAGGGGTCTTGCCGTTGCAGTGCCAAACGTTGGCACTAGCATCAGCTCCACTGTTGTGGATTTCCATGCATTCGTGGCTTTTGTTTAGTTGTGGTTTATTGTTCTTGACGTTGTCTTTATCAGACTCTGTTAAGTTGTCTGGATATTCAAGGTAACCAGGGCTGCGGTTGCAACAAGCTTTCAGACATTCTGCAGACCGATCATTCTCACAGGGGCTCAGATCGCTGGGCGGCTCTTTTTGGATTAGTTCCTTCTCGTGCGCTACGTTTTGGATGACCACATCATCAGGTATCCCGTCGTGGATGACCACATCCTCAGGTACCACTTCATGGATGACCACATCCTCAGGTGCCACTTCTTGGATGACCACATCCTCAGGTACCACTTCATGGATGACCACATCCTCAGGTGCCACTTCTTGGATGACCACATCCTCAGGTACCACTTCATGGATGACCACATCCTCAGGTACCACTTCTTGGATGACCACATCCTCAGGTACCACTTCATGGATGACCATATCCTCAGGTACCACTTCCTGGATGACCACATCTTCAGATAAAACTGGCCGCATGTCTAAGTCTGCTTCAATGATTAACTTTGTCTGTCTCTGAGTTATGTTTTCTTTTGTTGTCGTTTCATTCACTACTTTCACTTTTGGTAATTCAATCTTTGCTTTCTCGGTTCTAGTGTTGGGATCTTCCTTCAGATCTCCTATTTCGTCTCTTAATGCTAAACGAAACTCCCTCACCTCATTTCTTAACTGCCCGATTTCCGTGGTAAAAACGTGGCTCTCCGGGTCCTTTCCCTCATCAATAAGAGCTTCATTAAGTCTCTTAAACAGTTGTTGTTTGTTGCCGTCAGTTGGAAGGTCCTTTTCTTCTAATTCTTCCTTTAACTCTCTGACCAAAAGTTTGTTTAATTTCTTACCGAACATTGTAAGACTGTTTCGCCTCTGACACCAATGTTACAACTCTTAAAATTCTGTTTATAAAATCAAAACAACACACAGGCCGGCGTATGTTCCAAGAGTTTACTATTCTTTTAACATTGACAACGACAACAACATCACGGCCATCTTCTTGCCGGCTTCTTACGTCACTGTCTCTACTGTGTCATCGGGTTCACTCTGTAGACTGTACGGTGCGCACCGAGAGGGTCGTAACAATATTCATACTAATAAAACAAATATATTGTATTATTATGCAATACAATTAAACGTGCATAAGTATGTATTGAAAAGACAATAAATATATAATTAACTTGCATCTTTAGATATGGTTTGAGATAGGGCCGGATTAAGCCATCTTGGTGCCCTAGCCACACACCCACTCGGGTGTCTCCTCCTGCCCCGCGCTCCGGATCCTATACTGACCGCTGGCATGTTTAATATTATACAAAATACTAACAAAGAAAAACAGTTGTTAACATATATGTTTGTATTACTATCACTTATATAAAACCTACAATAAGGTATTTCTGTATTAAAATTAATAGTTAATTGATTTTGTAATAATAATCGAAAAAATTACTGTAACGTTTTTAACAGATATAATTTACATTTTAAATTCTTTTTTCTAGATTTAATTCTGGCAAAGTTTATTAGTACATCATCAAAGTTAATTTTGCTAAACAAGTCTGCCTCAATCATCAGCAGAGATAAGGAATCAAGCCATTCTTGTTTCTTTGTCGATCTACTTGGATTTGTTGTACGTTGTACATAGTCTATGAAAACAGGAACAATATTTACAGAACCCATCGTGTACCTTGCAGTACAAAACAAGGCTATAGCAAAAGCATTCATAATATTATAAACAGCGGCTCAGAAAGCAGGTTTAACAGTAAATGAATCAAAGATTCAATACATGCTATTACAAAGACATGAAAAAGAAGGAAAAGAAAAATCATTCAAAATTAGTGATAGAGCATTTGAAAGAGTAGAAAACTTAAAATACCTGGGGTCAAACAAAAGTAAGAAAAATGATATAATGATAGAGATCAAAAACAGAATAGAAGTAGGAAACAGAATATATCATAATTTGCATAAAATACTGAAATACAGACAGATCTTCAGAAAACTTTAAAAAAAAACGATATACAAGACAATGATCCGAACAGCAGTAACATATGATAGTGAAACATGGACCATCAGCAAACAAGCGGAAAATTTGCTAAACACTTGGGAAAAGAAAATATTTAGGAATATATATGGGCCAGTAAAGGACAATAAAGAGTGGATATGTAGAAAAATTCTGAACTTTACGAACTATACGAAGAACCAAATATAACAGCTTAAATCAAAATGAATAGATTGAGGTGGGTAGGGCACATAGAAAGAATGGAAAACAACAGAGGTCCAAAAGTAATGTATAAGGCAACACCCAATGAGAAAAGGCCTAAGGAGCAGATGGTTAGAGGAGGTGGAGAAAGACCTTAAAGCCATAGGAGTGAGAGAGTGGAGGAAGAAGACCATGGATCCGGAAAAGTGGTGAAGAGTAGTATGGCAGCCATGGCCTTAAATGGGCTGTAGAGCCAAAGGAAGAAGAAGAAGTACATTATCATCCGAATATGGAATTCCATTAACTGTATTGACAGCTTTCTCAGACTTTTGGAAATATCAGTAAAACATTTCGGTTCATAGCATTATACTCATGTTGCTTCTTGAAATATTTCAGACGTCTATCTCTCAAATCTACGTTTTATTATGACCACACACTCCAGCCCCAAAGGCGTTACGTAATAAATGAACGTTCGGTCCCTCAGTGAGACCAGTTTTATTATGGTGCACAACTTAGAACCCGGTTCCTAAAATATATATTGACAATATCAATCTTTTGAAACAAATCACACAAAATAACGCAGTTCTTTATACGAAGACTTTTCAATAATAATAAAATAAGATTTTAAAATGTCGTCATTATCATTTAACAAATAACCTTACATGTATAGATACGACACATGCTTTAACATAACTGGTATTCCCAGCCATCCTGAATTGGTGTGCCTGCCATCTTGGTTATATAATGAATTGGTGTGCCTGCCATCTTGGTTATATAATGAATTGGTGTTGCCGGCCATCTTACTTATATAATGAATTGGTGTTGCCGGCCATCTTGGTTATATAATGAATTGGTGTGCCTGCCATCTTGGTTATATAATGAATTGGTGTGCCTGCCATCTTACTCATATAATGAATTGGTGTGCCGGCTATCTTACTTATATAATGAATTGGTGTTGCCGGCCATCTTACTTATATAATGAATTGGTGTTGCCGGCCATCTTACTTATATAATGAATTGGTGTTGCCGGCCATCTTACTTATATAATGAATTGGTGTTGCCGGCCATCTTACTTATATAATGAATTGGTGTTGCCGACCATCTTACTTATATAATGAATTGGTGTTGCCGGCCATCTTACTTATATAATGAATTGGTGTGCCTGCCATCTTGGTTATATAATGAATTGGTGTGCCTGCCATCTTGGTTATATAATGAATTGGTGTGCCTGCCATCTTACTTATATAATGAATTGGTGTTGCCGACCATCTTACTTATATAATAAATTGGTGTTGCCGGCCATCTTACTTATATAATGAATTGGTGTGCCTGCCATCTTACTTATATAATGCATTGGTGTTGCCGGCCATCTTACTTATATAATGAATTGGTGTTGCCGACCATCTTACTTATATAATGAATTGGTGTTGCCGGCCATCTTACTTATATAATGAATTGGTGTTGCCGGCCATCTTGGTTATATAATGAATTGGTGTTGCCGGCCATCTTGGTTATATAATGAATTGGTGTGCCGACCATCTTGGTTATATAATGAATTGGTGTGCCGGCCATCTTACTCATATAATGAATTGGTTTGCCGGCCATCTTACTTATATAATGAATTGGTGTTGCCGGCCATCTTACTTATATAATGAATTGGTGTTGCCGGCCATCTTACTTATATAATGAATTGGTGTTGCCGGCCATCTTACTTATATAATGAATTGGTGTTGCCGACCATCTTACTTATATAATGAATTGGTGTTGCCGGCCATCTTACTTATATAATGAATTGGTGTTGCCGGCCATCTTGGTTATATAATGAATTGGTGTTGCCGGCCATCTTGGTTATATAATGAATTGGTGTGCCGACCATCTTACTCATATAATGAATTGGTGTGCCGGCCATCTTACTTATATAATGAATTGGTGTTGCCGGCCATCTTACTTATATAATGAATTGGTGTTGCCGGCCATCTTACTTATATAAAAAATGTGTCTTAAATCTAAAATTCGAAATCATTATGTAGTACAGTGCTCCGCAACCGGCTGGCCGCGAGACGGTCTCTCAATAATTCAAGTAAGTGTCGAATCATTGTTATGTGTTTTGTTTTTCTGATGATTACATAGCTCTAAGAAAATTGTTTCAACCAAATCAGTGGGTAGAGAAATATGTGTTGTATACTGTTAAAGATGATCAATAACTATTGTGTATGTCTTCATGTACAGAAAATCGTTATTAATCAAGCAATGTTTCTAATCAATTCATTCCACTGTTAAAAAAAACAACAAAAAAACATCCAGTTTGCAGACAATAAAAGAAAATTGTTTTAAAAGTTTCTTTAAAATTCTACTAGATTCGTAAACAACATTAAACGATATTAACATTAAATGATAACATTTTCTTTAAATCTCACATCTGTTTGCACAGAATGGTATTATTTAATCTGACTTCTGTTTGCACAGAACGATATCATTAAATCTGACATTTGTTTGCACAGAACGGTATTATTTAATCTGACATCTATTAGCAAGAGGATCATTATCTCTGGACATTTGATAGAATAAAATAATACTTAGAAATGTTTAAAACAAAGTTTTCCTTTACACTTTACTTTTCACGCCTTACAATTTACACATTACACCTTACACTTTACACATTGCACTTTACTACTTACAGATAAAAAAGAACATCCGTCACTTTTTGAATGCTAATTTGATTATTGAGACCAAAATACCTTGGCGATTTTCAAAACTACACCACCCTAAATTTAGAATCTATTAGAATATTAGCGGTCTCAAGCCTGCGTTAGATGGAAAGAAAGAATAAAAAATACTGTTTCCTGTTTAATACACCGTATTAATTATGGCCAACGTCGCGACTCGATATATTTTTAGAGCATTTTCTAAAAAAAACGCTCTATTGTCCCCGTTTTGTCTGTCTGTCCGTCCGTCATCACCCTAGATCTCAACGACTATAAGTCCTAGACCCATGATGTATATATCATTTTGTAGGTCTTGGCCTGCCAAGAAATGACTTTTTTCCATTTCGCGATCTGACCTCTGAGGGCCGTAAAAGGGGGCTTAGTACCGTTTTTTGCTATATAAGCTATATTAATAAAGAGCGCCTATATCTCAACAACCATAAGTCCTAGACCCATGATGTATATATCATTTTGTAGGTCTTGGCCTGCCATGTGTACATCAAAAGTTCATTTCGCGATAGGACCTCTGAGGGCCGGGCTTCAGGGCTCCTAAGGGGCTTATATATTATATATACACCTTGTACGTTCAATAACCCATTCATTTGGTGCGAAATACTGCAGCACGTAGTTTCACCAAGATTTATTAAGAAACTCATCAAATGAAATAGTAAGCTTGTGTTCTGAGTTTAATTGAAAGTATCAGAGCTATGCAACAATTGACGGAGTTTTCGGACGATTAAATGACTACAATTTCGAATGTTTTCAATTATGAGTCCTATTTCAGTAACCACAAACCACTTGTAGTTAGATTTAAGAGAAAATAATTTTTTTTTCAAATATAAAGAAACGTCTTTATAATATTTTTTTACAGATATATGCATTACACAATTGAATTTTATAAACATTTCCAAAATTTACAAATATTTACTGAAAGCTAACATACGTACTGATACATAACAAGAAAATGCGCTAACACGTCCTGTGTCCAGAATGGAACAGGCTTAATTGCTTGTTTTTTAATCTACAGTTTTAAATAGTTTCCTTGCTTTTTATTATCAGACGTAAAAGTCTTAAATGTTAAAAAGTAATAATAACATGTTATCATTCAAAGTATTTTTTTTTAGATTACAACATATATCATTTTAAAATCGCCAAACGAAAACAATAGTAATAATCGAAAATTCTCCAACAATGAGAAAAGCCGCGCCGCGTTTGTCGTAACATATTTCGAAAATACAATTCTTTTTAAAAGTCGATCTAATGTAAAATATGAAATTCTGCAACATTTCAATACAGATTAAGTTCTCAGCTATCATGCTATTCATTTTTAAATGAAATAGTGCTTTATTTTTAAACTAGTAAACAGGCCCGGTACCCGGACCGGCTATTAGGCACGCAGTTGGAGTTGAAAATGGTGATATATATTCGAGCGCTTTAACAATCAGTCTGTATACAAAAATAGCATGTCTATCTACTCGAAGTGGCCCCAAAGGACATGAATAGATTATTGTAGCCAAAACACATTTAAGGGACACTTAATAATACATCAAATAAAGTTTATATTTTATATATTTCATCTCAAAGAAAATAATCCTCATTATGGGCATAGAATCTTAACAAAAACAACCCCCGACTATTAATAATAAATCCTTGTTGTGTTTAGAATTCCCCAGCATTTCATTTTTATTCAAGAAAGAGTCATTTGATGAACACAATGCGCACCAAACATACTCTCATTTATTAATTGTCTCTTTTCACTTTCTGTAATTTTGGAATTCCCCAGACAATTTTTATACTTACGGTCGACGCGCGCTGTTTTTTTCTAACTCTGCCAACATGTGACGTAAAACCTCTCTTCATTTTTTTAGCGATGTACTATTTCATCTCGTGTGCGGTGCCGTGTATTTATAACGTGCAGACATGTGGCTTTTATTGCCATGAACATCCTATACTCAGTGCCGGCTTTAGGTATAGGCGATATAGGCAGCTGCCTAGAGCGGCAAATTCCAGCAAAATAAAATAAAATCAAAAATATAGAAATAAAAAATAAAATAAATGAATTTGAGAAAGTGTAGAATTAAATAAGAGCACAAAATTGCTTAGAATGGCGACAACTAATAAGTCAAGTGGATTAACACTCTATCTTAATTTATTACATCACTATTATGACATCACTATTTTCAACATTATTTTCTTATTTTGCATTTAACAAAATTAGATTCAGATATAATGGAGGATCCTGCTAAGTGGCCAGATATAAGTGATGATATTCGTTGTTCTCTTATTCAGCATGATCCAAAGCAGATCAAATTTGAGTCTGGTTATCCTAAAGATGAAAGTGGGAGACAATTTTCTAATTACCACTATACACGCAAACTGGCTAACGGAGAAACTTTAAAAAGGAAATGGTTGATGTATTCTACGTCAGTAGATAAGGTATATTGTTTTTGCTGCAGAATATATAACAGGAGTAAATCTACCTTAGCAACACATGGCAGTTGTGACTGGAAAAATTTGTCAAGTATATTGCAGCATCATGAAAAATCTCCAGATCATTTGACCAGTTATCATGATTGGAAAGAACTGAAAATGAGGAAAACAAATAATAAAACTATTGAATCAGCGCCTTATAAACCGTGAAGCGAAACACTGGAAGGATGTATTAGAAAGAATAATATCTTTGGTCAGAGTACATGGAGTTCAAAATTTACCCCTGAGAGGGCAATTATATACATCTCATAATGGAAACTTTGAAATTTGTTGAAGTTATTTTTACTTTGATCCAGTAATGAAAGAACATATAAGACGTATAAAATCAGATGAAATTCATGACCATTATTTAGGAAAAAAAATTCAGAATGAGATCATTCAACTGTTGAGTAAGATGGTAAAACAGAAAGTGATAAATGATCTAAAAAATGCAAAATATTACGCTATAGTTCTCGATTGCCCACCAGACGTCAGTCACAAAGAACAGATGACAATGATTGTTAGATTTGTTAGAGCAAATGAATCAACAAATGACAAACCTTCAGATGTTTCTATCAATGAACACTTCACTGGATTCATTTGATTCGTAGAACTTGAAAAATCTACAGGTGCAAGTATGGTGGAAATTTTACTTAGAGAACTGTCAGATTCTAGATGATATGAGAGGACAAGGCTACGATAACGGAGCGAACATGCGGGGAATACATAATGGTGTCCAATCAAGAGTTAAAGAGCTAATTCGAAGAGCCTTTTATGTACCATGCAATGTGCATTCGTTGAATTTGGTGGTGAATGATGCCGTAAACTGTTGTTTGAAGCAGTAAGATTTTTGAGGTAATTCAAAATATATACATCTTTTTTGCATCAACACATCGCTGGAATGTATTGTTAGAATATATCAAAAACAAAGAGGCAGCAGGTTTAACTGTCAAAAAGTTATGCGCAACAGGTTGGGAAAGTCGAGTTAATGCTGTGAAGGTAATTCGATACCAAACTGTTGAAATTTACGATGCACTCGTTTCAATAGCTGATGACATTTCCCTTTCTGGACCACGTGGAACCCAGTCCCGTGCAGAAGCTAAGGGAATTGCACAAAAATGCTCGATTTCAAGTTTATTTGTTCATTAGTGATTTGGTATGATGTTTTATTTGAGATCAATATATCTAGCAAAACATTTCAAGAAAAAGATCATGATTTAAAGAAATCAATTCAACAATTGAATACAACTAAAACTATGCTCCAGAATTATAGAACAGATGAAGGTTTTGCCAAAGCAATTACAACAGCTAAATCATTGGCTGAAGAATTAGCTATTGAGTGTAATTTCCCTACGGAAATACAAATAAGATCTCGACTAAGAAAGAGGCAATTTGATTATGAAGTTTCAGACGATCCAATTCTCGAGCGACAAATGAATTACAGAGTAAATTTTTTTTAACCAGACATTGGATACTGCAATTCAATCAGTTAATGATCGATTTATGCAGTTAACATTTCATAACGATTTATTTGGATTTTTGTATGACATTAAAACTCTGGAGAAATGCGATAAAAGAGAGGTTTTCAAAGATTGCATGGACCGTCAATTAGCTTTAACATCTGAAAATGAAGATTCAGCAGACATTAATGCAACAGAACTGTGCGATGAATGATTTGCTTTATCAAGGAGAATTACAGAAAAATCAAGCCCTAGAGTTATATTAGACTACCTATGTGGTACAAAACAATAAGTTAATACCTTTACAATATCGTATTATGTTCATGGCAATAAAGGCCATTTGTTCTTTTCTATTACAGTATTTCGTATATTTCTTCGTTATCCCTTCTGCACCTCATCATACAGTTACAATCATGGGCGTATTCAAGGAGGGGCAAGGTGGCATTTGCCCCCCCCCCCCCATTATGAAAAAAATGTCATAAAGTTGTTAAATAAAACTGAACTAAATTTCCTGAAAGTTTATTACATTAAAGTGTAATAACTAAACAAACAACAAATGTACCCCAAACCTGACGTCTAACAGCAAAAAGTAACTAATGTGCAACTTGCTCGCTTTTTCCAGATTGTTCTACATATTCCAGTTGTTTAACAATTTCTGTCACATTTTCAGCGAAAATCCGCAACCTTTTATATTTATGTGTCCATCTAGTTTCACATAGCAAAGGAACATTTGGAATTAGTTTTCTTCGCTGATTAATTTCTCAGAAAAAAAACTATAATTGACTTAATTTTTCCTATTGTGTTTCGTACATCATTCACATTATTATAATCACTCATGACAAGATTTAGTTTATGTGAACTGCAATGTACAATTGCTGCTTTTGGGTCTTTTTTTCGAATTATTGCTTGAACTGCTCCTTCTTTACTTTAATGCTCCATTGTAGAACATCCGTCTTATCCTTGACCAACCAAATTTGTCATATCTAATCAGGCCCGTAGCATGCGGGGGGCACAGGGAAGCCTGGCCCTCCCTGCGTTTTTCTGGCCCCTCTGCTTGTTTGCTCTACTTAGTAAAATTTATTTCCTGCCCCCCCGCGCTATAGCTTGGACCCTGCTTTAGAATGACTGGCCCCTGCTGTAAACTTTTTACGCTACAGGGCTGTGTATATAATCCAAATTCTAATGAATTTGTAATTATGGTGTTCTTTGACAAAACTAACACCAAGTGACATGTGCTCAATGCATGAAATTATATTGTGGGGCAAGTATAGAAATTGCAACTGAATTATTTGCTTCACGAACAATGCCTTCACGCAAGAGAGACCCACACATTTCGATTATAGTGTTTTGTGTAGTTTCCGACAAGCCCACCGATAGAAATTTCGGGCCCCTGGGCAGGGCTGTCACGGGCCTCTCGTGCTGATAATAATATTTTCAAAAGTTGATTGGCCAGCTCAATCCGGGGCCCTAAAACTCGCCGGGCCCCTGGGCATTTGCCCCACTGCCCCCCCTCTCGGCGGCACTGGTTGCCGAGATATACTTATCACTACAAGAACCAATTGACAAATGATTACCTAGAACTTCAAGATTCAACACGAAACTCTAACAGGTCGTAAAAAATACCAGAATGTGATTCTTTTCCACGAAGTGCCTAATCATGCATACCGCAAAAAAAAAAAGATTGTAGAAATGGAGGGACACAGTTTGTTGCAATTTTCTTGAATTTGTCTTCTAAATGATGAGTTCAACTGTTCATCTATAGAAATTGCTTTGGCTACCAAAACTGCAACAAAATAGCTTGAAGAGTCTTTGTGCCATGTGCTTTGCATGTGGCTACGTGCATCTTCGTTGAAATCTTTTAATTTTGTGCACAGTTGATGACATATGCTCCCTGAACTCCTGGAATTACTTTTTGCAAAAGCAACCATTTAACATTTGCAAGTATACAACCCACGATGAATAGTTTGATAACCAAGTATATCTAAAGCCTCTGTTTCCACCACTCTCAGCTCTAAAAATCATATTTTTATCAGGGGTCGAGCAATCAAGGATCTGCAGCATTTTCAACTCATTTGAAATGTCGTATGTCAAGACATACCTTCCAATATCGAATTTAGGAAATGAAGAAGTGACAGGACAATCAAATTAGAAATAGTTTTTTTCAGCTGTGTCTGGCTGTTGAACTTGTACTGTTGTCCTCAATGCCAATGATAAATCAGATGCTGTGGAGTGTAGGCGCCCCAAAATCTCCTAATAATGGCATTTCGGAATCCTATGATTGCTCTACTTTTCGTTTTCTTGAGCCTGTACATTTATTTTCTGCTATCCATCTTTTCATATTGTAACGTTATGTTTATTTTTATTATATTGTCGTGCTAATCTTCTCACTTTGGTTCACTTGAGGTAGCATTCAATTTAGTTGCTTTCTCAGACAACACACCATGAATGAGGCAAAGTTCCACGATTTAAATGACGTTTATTATACGATAAGAAAAACGTACATGAAATGAAATCATATGCAGCAGTATTCACAAATGCCTGAATAAAATATCAAAGTATCCAGCCGTCCCGACGGATTGAAGCAGAAATACTTTAACAAAAATAAACTCTGATTTTAGGCCAGGAGTTTTAGCAACCTACCCAGAATAAATTCTTTACAATGGTTTAAATGCAGAATCTGACACATATATATATGAAGATTAACTGGTATGAATGACACCCAATGAAACTCATTGGAATTTTTTCTACAGCCTTGCAAAAATTGCACGAATTACACGTAACTTTCCACTATTCACGGTTCTGTAAGTGTCAATAACCTTGAAGTAGGCCTAATCCACGTCAAACTGTCAGCAAACGTGCTTCAGATTATGTTATATAAGTATTTAAAATGAAAGGTCAAATAAAGTGTAACCAATATGACCTGCTTCCAGTGGCGCAACCAGGAGGGGGCAAAGGGGGGGGGGGCTTAAGCGCCCCCTGGCAAAAGCATTAAATACATAATTTAAGTTATAAAGTTACAAATAAGACTGTCAAACTGTCTTTTTTCAACATGTGAGACCCCCCCCCCCCAGCATTTTTTGCTGGTTGCGCCACTGCCTGCTTCCATTAGTAGACCTACGTTTTAACCATATTGATGAAGCATTAGCTTCATTAAAGTAATGCATACATTTTTATGTTTGTTGCATTATATAAAAAATACAACACTCTGAACTGATGTGAGTAGCAGCCCCGTAGCGTGAAAATTCTACAGCAGGGGCCAGGCATTCTACAGCAGGGGCCAGGCATAAGCAGGGGGCGGGGCGGGTAATACATTTTACTAAGTAGAGCAAATAAACAGAGGGGGCCAGACAAAATGCAGGGGGGCGGCCCCCTACCCGCACGCTACGGGCCTGGTGAGTAGTATGGCTTTTAGACTTCGGGTGGGGCAGGCATCAATCCGCTGGTGAAACTGGCAGTTACTTTCACCCCGTGCCATAATCACAGTGTTCACATGCTGGTGTACACCTCTTCCTCAAATGCCCAAGGTATGAAGAATTCCAAGCATTCATCATCAATTATTTCTTCATCTTTTACATCCAGCATCTCATTATCATGTAACTCTTCATCGTCAATCATTTCCACAACATTGACCAGCTCTTTGGCATTCAAACATGACTCCCCATTACAATTTTTGAAGGCTGTTCTGCATGACACACCATACTCAAAGCAGCGACACAAACGTGTCCCACACTGTTTCCTGGATCCGGAAGTACATTTGCAACAAACCACCTTCAGAACATCTGGTGTAGCCACATCTAAGTCAGTGGCAATATGGATGTACTTTTGCTCATTAAGCTTCCATCTCCATTCTGTGTGATTCAGTATTGCTAAACAACATCAAGATATGTTCCACCTTCCAGCCACTGAACAGCACGGAGTAAGTAACCGCCTACAGCATGAATCAAACTGCTTGGTTTCAATGATGGTTCTACACCCTTGCAGATTTCTTTGCCGAGCTGTGACTTATCAACTTTCCGCATGTAGTTATCTTTGAACAGAGAAGTAGGAAGTGTTGACAGCTCATAGCTGAAATATTTCTCCATATCAGGTGATCTTTGCATTATGACCAGAAGCCTATTAAACAGAACTGTGGGATCAACACCTGTCAAAGCTTTCTTGGAAGTTGATGAAGAAGCATTGTTTACTTGTGCTAATGTTCTTATTTTCTTTTAAGGACAACATCCTCGAAGTTCTTGCCGCTCATGTTCTGAACAATATCAGAACTTTTGTGAGATCGTCATTTTCTCTATTGATCCTGGACTACCCCTCTTCCGGATGCTGAACTGCATCATGGCAGTCAATATCAGCAAACTGCGCTAAAGATGTCCTTACAGCTGCAGTCCTATGAATTGTGGAAGTCCATGTGGTGCGTACACTCTCAGTCACTCCTCTTCCATGAGTTATTCCTCCCTTACCTTTAATGGCCCGCATCATTGCTTGCTCTATGGTAAGGTCAACTGACAGTCCGGCCCACTAATCTACTACTACGCCGTCCAACATGTGATCCTGACATGAGCTGCTTGTGTAGATCTGGGTGTGAGTTAGGTAACCCCATCATCATCTCCAGGTAGAGACGAGCACACTTGGCATAATTGTTGTGACCAGATGCTGCGAAGAGATTCACCATTCTCCTGATACTGACAAGATGTAACTGATAGTTGCCCATTCGTTCTTCCCGCAGCAGAAGCTTTAATGTGGCAATGTAATACATATACAGAAGCCAAAGGTTTTTACTATATAAGCTATAGTAATAGTTATGTCTTTTTCAGGGCCCCATTCTACACCTTATACGTAGTTATACGAGATAAAGGGCCCTAGGGGCCCCAAGAGTAGCTATCCCCCTAACATAAATTTGGTTTAAATAATTTTGGTAATGTCTTTTAAGTGCTGGGCTTCAGTGTTTTTGAAGGTACTGTCTTATCTTTCAGTATTTTTTCATAATCTTGTAGTTGGCAGCTGCCTTTATTAGTAAACAATTCAGGTCATCTCTTAACATGGCTGACAGTATTTTATATAGAATATAGAGGACCTTTTTTTACAAATTTATTTAATGTATTTAAACACAATTTAGGTATGCAAAACAAGGGTGTCATTAATCCTCGTTATGTTAACTAACTAGTTATTACCAAATAATTTCACAAAACGCTTGTAAGACATTAATTCTAGGTACGTAATGTAATATTTATTCAACTCCTGGCCTATTTCGCACACAATATAACTTTAACTTCTCTCTGTGTATACTACCGTCCCGAAGGATTGAAGTAGATATACTTTAATAACTTGTACTTCTGTTACTTCTCATCTACTGAATTGTCGTAGCTAACTTTCACTACAAGTATACTGCCGTCCCGAAAGATTTAGCAGATATAGGCCTACTTGAACGTATGTTGATCTGTCCAGTCTCTAGTTGGTCTGTATTCGGTCTGCCTGAAAACTAACTTACATCTCATTATATGTGGTGATCAAGCCATCCCATGATTCTAAGACCCCCAACTCTTCTGATTGGCTCTTCTACCCCTTTCTAACTTATTTAAACAATTATGACTCTTTTTCCAGCCTAGTGATTGGTGCGGCCAAATACCCATTCTATGGTTAGCATGTTTCCTGCAACAAAGTACACTGTTACCTACGGTTAAGGTCACTGACTTGTATTGTTAACCTTACTCTACCAAACAAAGATCTAACCCTGAACTTTTAATTAACAAAATATATAAATGTGGTCCTGGCCTTATGAACTTTTAAACTTGACTAACTAACTGAAATCTACCAACTTATCAGTGGTTCTAAAGTTGTAGGGATATATCTAAATCTACCGTTACACATATTAATTTAGGATACAATTTAAAAATTCACTCAGTGGCAGACAATTATAAACTAACAAGAGTTGCCAGATTATAAAAAAAACCCTGAATGCCAAAAACATTTTCGAAAGACTAATCAAGCTACAGAAGGCCAAATTTAAAAAAAAAAAAAAATTAAAATCGGAACATGCTTGTGCTTGTAGTCAAAATGTTTGAATTTTCAAATACATTTATTTATGTCAAAATAAATAATTAATGTTATACTTAACTTGGATTTAATTGAGAAATAAACCAGTATGGCATTAAAATAAAAAACGTGGGTCCCCCCCCTCCCCCGGAAAAATTTCTGGCGACGTCCATGGTTACAATACACGATTACAACGCACACCGCACGAAATGGAAGCTGAGAAAGAGACAGCGAACGTGACGACATAGTGTACGGATCATTAGCCTGATTCCTGGTGTGTTTTTCCGAGCGAGGGTAGTTTTCATATTGTGCATTGTATGCGTTGTATTTAAGGACGTTTATGGCAATAAAAGCCAAATGTTATTTTCTATTACAGTATTTCATACATTTCTTTGTTATTTCTGTTCATATCGTATTCTGTTCATGGAAATAAAGGCCACATGTTCTTTTCTATTGCAGTATTTCGTATATTTTTTTGTTATCCCTTCATGACACACGATTACAATACACGGTTACAATGCACCGCACGAAATGAAAGCTACTTGAGAAAGGGAGAAACACGGTTAGACGATTATGTAATAGATAGGGTTGATGAAACAAAACATGTTAAATTTTGTATTCTGAAAATATTCTGAAATCAGCTCAATATTTTTAGTTAGTAACTAAAAAAATGAATTAGTTCAAATGAATTTTAACTAAACTTTTTTCACATGGTTAAACCTTTGCCTTTAACTAAAGAAAGTTACCTAAACATTTAGTTAGGGGGTTCTGGGTGATTGTTTGCCGCCATAAACAGCCGCCATTGTGCTGAACAAATCACGTGAAGGTGATATCACGGGGCCTAAGACGTCCAGTTTTGATGTTTCAGCAAAATTTTATTTTAAGTATAGTCAAACCGTGGTTTATGAGAAATTTAGTTTACGAGTGTTTTGCATGACGATCAAAAAATGTTTACGAGCAATATATAGCTAGATGAGAAAATGTAATTTTTATGAATACATTCTTACAGGACATACGAAAAAGGTTTCGCAGTACAAGTGGTAAAAATTGTATGCGTTTTTTGCTGAACTACTAATGAACTGATGGTTATTCTATCATTGTACCACACTTGTATAGTCAATGTATGTGTGAGCGTAAATTGTTTAGTAACAGTTGTGACTAACTTGTGACTGTGTAGTAACTGTTGTGACTGTGTACTAACTGTTGTGACTGTGTAGTAACTGTTGTGACTGTGTAGTAACTGTTGTGACTATGTAGTAACTGTAGTGACTAAGTAGTAACTACAACAATAGCCTTTACTAAGTACAAAGAGTGAGAAATCCCTGACTTGAGATACATTTAAGGGAGGTGTGTAAAATGTTGGAAACGTCATACGAGTTAACTCGTGGCCATGAGATCAATGCATCTGTATAACGGTAAGATATGTCAAATCTTCACTCAATTCTTTAAAATAAAGGGAAAGCAACTGTTAATGCTGACTGGATAGGTTCCACATTAACACAACATAAAAAAAAAGAATGTGACAATGAGAAACAATTAAAATCGATTTTGATAGTAACGTTCTACACAATGATTAGGCCAATATTTGATTTGATCACAATATAATATATAAAAATAGTAATTTAAAAATTAATTAATTACTTTGCAGACGAGTAATTTTCGGTTCATGTAACCAATCATCATAGTTTCCATCATTACTTATGGATAAATCTGTATTGATATACGAATCTGCTCTGGAACGAAGTATATTGGTGGACCGAGTTTGTACATTTACTGTTGTTAACAACTTCAACCATCTTCTCGTGACCCAGCCTTTCTGTTGAATTTCTTTTTCTTAGTTCGGATCATATATAATCTGTGGTCCGGACCTTCTAAGTTAAGAACTCAATGTAGAGCGCGATTCAACGCGTTTTCCTACCCATGCACTCACCCTTGAGATAGTATCTATATGACGAAAGCAAAAGTAAAGATCCTTAGCCCAAACGGGCCATCTGGGCAGATGAAATGTAGAATTCATGTTTCTAGCTCCTCGGCAGTTGAAGGGATTGTGTGGTTAGCACAACGCCCAGCCGCCTTTACTTAACCAACTTAAGTCAGGTACTCATTTAAAACTGGGTGGACTTGTGGGACGACTTTTCACCAAATTTCACCACGAAAAATTCCACCAGCTTCACCGAGGTTCGAACCCAGGACTACACCCGTCGGCAATCCGTCGTCCCACTATGATGAAAGCAAGCAATAAATTAATTGATAGAAAACGTATTAAATTCTAAGAATTATATATAAACAAATGAAACAAAACAGATATTCAAATAATTGCTAAGCAATAATTTTATTTACTTTCGCATAGATTATTATATTTTGCGACCTTTTCTATGAAATGTATATATATAGGTTTGCACTGTACCGCACTTGTTTACAACATACATCGCTACGTTACGAAGACAACCATCTGACGTCAGACAAACGTCGAAAGTATGTCCGCACGAAATGGTGTTGAGACGCTTTCCCTATGGTTAAATACCATACATTAACCATAAATGCCTGAAACGTAAGAATTTCACCTCTGAATATTTTCCCGCATCATCTACAATCCTGTCCGCGCTGATTTTTTTTTCAGTCTGTCTGGTGGAAATGGGTAAGTATTGAGTTTTATTATGTCTCTGCCAATCAGCATTGTTTCCCATGTAGCTGGAAAACATTTTTTAGTTTAAAACTTTTGCTTTGCTTAAATTTAACGGCACGTGTATGCTATTGTTGATTTTTTAACGTTCCGTCACTGAAATAAATCTAAAGTTTATTTCGTCACTTAAATTAATATTTCTTTTTTTAAAGTGATTATTCACAATAAGAGAAAATAATAACATGAACGGACTTCTGAAAACAACTGTAGTTTTCGTTAACTCAATAAACGAATAATTTTACATCAACAAATCATATTCATTTTCGATAAACAAATCTGCGGTTTAAGCTACTTAAAGTAACAAAAAAATTCTCAAAAATTAACGCTATAAACACTTATTAAAGTTGAATACTTTGTTCCAAATTATTTGGCTCACATTAGACGTTAAGTGACAAACTGTTCCTCTAACACAATGTTCCACATTGACTGACAAACTGTTCCTCTAACACAATGTTCCACATTGACTGACAAACTGTTCCTCTAACACAATGTTCCACATTGACTGACGAACTGTTCCCCTAACACAATGTTCCACATTAACTGACGAACTGTTCCTCTAACACAATGTTCCACATTGACGCATATCCAAGTTGACTGGTTTACTGCTCTTCACTGACTGACAGTATTCCAAGGTGAATATTTTTACTCTTTAGTCCCACTGTTATTTATGCATTTATTAATATGCAGAATATTCCATCTCGAGAGACGCACTGCGTTGAATGCAGAACTGTTCTACGTTGAATGCAGAACTGCTCTACGTTGAATGCAGAACTGCTCTACGTTGAATGCAGAACTGTTCTACGTTGACACACTTTTAACCGTTGATTAATATACTATTCTACAATTACTGACACTTGTTCCACTTTCGCTGATACAATGTTCCTCGTTGATTGTCAAATCATTAGACGTTGACTGACGCATTGTTAAACATCGACTGACACGCATTTGAACTGTATACACAGTTCCGCTCCATTCAGTTGTGACTGGTGCACCGTAACGTTGACTGACACAGACTTGACAATGTTAAACGTTGATTGACACATACTTGACAATGTTACACGTTGACTGACACAGACTTGACAGTGTTAAACGTTGACTGACACAGACTTGACCGTGTTAAACGTTGATTATTGACACAGACGTGAAAGTGTTAAACGTTGACTGACACATACTTGACAGTGTTAAACGTTGACTGATACAGACTTGACAGTGTTAAACGTTGATTGACACATACTTGACAATGTTAAACGTTGACTGACACAGACTTGACAGTGTTAAACGTTGACTGACACAGACTTGACCGTGTTAAACGTTGATTATTGACACAGACGTGAAAGTGTTAAACGTTGACTGACACATACTTGACAGTGTTAAACGTTGACTGATACAGACTTGACAGTGTTAAACGTTGACTGACACTGTTCCACGTTGACTGACATTCTCTGGGTTTGACTGACACATGTCTCATGCTGTCTGACATTTTCTTCTTTTGTGCTAAAATACTAGATGAAAATGTTGTTCAGACTTTGTAACAAGTCAAGTAAATCATTTCACGCGAGATACGTTCATTGCTAAGAAAGGTGTGACAAATCGTACATTATCTAACATAGTGACCTAACTTGTTCTAGCCAGGAGGGGTGGGAGGGGATTATGAAACATCAAAAACTTCATTTGGAGGAGATGTAGCTCCGCATGTCTGAAATTGATGTTAGCAATATCTTGTTAGATATCTCATGAAGTAATTGATTTTAGCAATATCTTGTTAGATATCTCATGAAGTAATTGAAACCACGGTTGCCACTGTAACAATTTATAACTATATTGTGTGTAATGACTATATTGTGTGTAATGACTATATTGTGTGTAATGACTATATTGTGTGTAATGACTATATTGTGTGTAATGACTATATTGTTTGTAATGACTATATTGTGTGCAATGACTATATTGTGTGCAATGACTATAGTGTGTGTAATGACTATATTGTGTGTAATGACTATATTGTGTGTAATGACTATATTGTGTGTAATCACTAAGTACTATGTAAGGACTATATTTTTGTACAATTTTGTCACTTATTCAATTATAGCGACGTTGACATTTAGTTATTTCAAAAAAACGCTTTTGTGAAAATAATTCCTCGTTAATTTATCGTTTCAAATGTTATAAAAATTGAGTGATTCAGTGTCGGTAGGGTTGATTGGCTACTCTGGTAAATGGCATAAAGACATCCTTTCCATCCGATGTGTTACAGCAGTGTTTTTCAAACTTTTTTATTCAGGGGAACCCTTTGGTGTCGTCAGATTTCTGGCGGAACCTGTACACCCAATAGGGTGTCCCAAAAAAATGAAGTTTTGAAATATTGATGTCTCACCCCACAGAATATGTCTGTATGGTAACAGTAGTTAACCTGCAAAATTTCAGCTCATTTGGACAATGTTTAGAGGTCCCCCTAGAGGTTTAAAGTTCCAGATTTTGGTGTAAAATCATTCGCGGTCAAATCTAATACCGCGTTAATGTTGCATTATATGCGAAACTGATATATTAAGTAACAAATTGATGCTTAGTATTGTTTATAATATTAAATGAAACAAAATAAATCTTGAATGGTTTATATTTTTAAATTTGAAATTTAAGTAAAATTTATGAAAAACAAAGTTTTATTCATTTTATCAAGTTAATTCTTGAATCAATGTCAATCTGCTGGAAAAATAATAATAATAATAAGCAATGCAAATAAGCATTCCTATTTATTTTGTACTTTGTACTGTAGGGTAGACAAAAATTTAAAAAAAAGTTCTTCAAATTTAAATTTTAGCCAGCTGTTCACGATTACACTCTGCAAAATTTCCCCGATATTTTTCAACCACTTGGAGCAAAAATTGTCTTTTTTCTTCATTCTTGGTGATACTGTCATTGAAATTTTGTATCAATGCTACACTTCGCTCTGCAGAGTCATTGATACAAGCCAGATTCTTTACAAAATCTGCTGCAACTTTAAAAGATTGTGTATCTGACCAGGCTTCAACAGGAACATCTAGAAAACTGGCATCAATGTTGGATGTTTCAAAAAATGTGGTAGAAGCACGCACATCAACAACACTTTTTGATAGTGTTTTTATGAGATGCGGTCCACGTTCTGATTGCATTGTCCAAACAAGGCCAGTTTTTTCTTTGTCCGACAAAAGGGTTTAAAATAACGCAAGCGTCGACAGTTCCGGACTCAAGTACCACGAGTGACGCACCATCATTTTCAATCCAGTCGATCGAAGAGCAGCATCATCATATTCGTATAAACGCTTTATCAACAAGATATCATTCACAGGTGCATCTGCGGTGAGCTTGCATGAAAACCATGATTGAAGATAAACACATATGGTAAACCGATTAAAGCGCTGATTACCTTATAATTCTCGAGCTGTTAACTGAAAGATGGTTTCATTGCCTGCAAACAATATATCGATTTTCAATGCATAGATTGCTTTCGCCATCCACCTTGTCCTATGTAGGGCACCAGGTCTGCGAATGCTGACATCAACCTCTAACCCAACCATTTGTGCAGCAAGCAGAAGAAATTCCAAATAATCATCACATGAATGACTGACCTCATGTTGACATTTAATAAATCTTTTAATCGAATCAGACACGGTTATCAAAGGGGCGGATCTGGCTTCGGGTGTGTGGTTTAATTCTGGCCATTTTTCTCGAAACCTCTTAAACAAAATCTCTGGTCCAGTGGATTTAAGAGGTCTCATCTTCATGTAATTAGCTATTTTCACCACCTTGTCCAGTACTGATTTCAAATCTTCTCCCACTGTTTTAACAACTAGTGTTTCTCTGTGTATGAAGCAGTGGGTGCCCACGATATCGGGATTCGTCTGTCGCACCAGTGAGACTAAACCTTTGACGTTTCCCGTACAAATGCCGACGCAGTTTTTCTATGTCAAGTCACCGGACTGCAAATATGCACTGATAACGTCATATACATCTTGTCCTCTCGTTGTTT
The DNA here is from genome assembly GCA_021962125.1 of Bulinus truncatus. NCBI lineage: Eukaryota > Metazoa > Mollusca > Gastropoda > Planorbidae > Bulinus > Bulinus truncatus. The sequence goes on from JAGDYQ010000061.1 coordinate 391,584, forward strand.
CCGACCACTCTTTACAGCAGAAGAAGTCCTCAACAATAGCATCATTGTCAATAAAACGTACAAACCCTAACAGCTGTGCTTTACCACTGACATCGGTGCTCTCATCCACCTGAAGTGCGAACAATCCTCGATTCTTAATCTTCGACAGGATATTACTTTCAATGTCAGTTGACATGTCTGCTATACGCCTGCTTATTGTGTTTTTTATTGTCTTATTGATTTCAGATACGGCAGTTTGTCCAAACATAATTTTAACCATCTCTTGGCACGCTGGTAAAATTACTGTTTTAGCGATAGTATGTGATTTCATTTTCTTAGCTACAATCTCTGCAACAGCAAAGCTTGCTTCTAGAGTTTTCTCATTAATCTTCACTTTTTTCTCGAATATTGCTGCTTGTTTTTTGTTCAGGTTTAGTGCTCTCTCGAAGTACGCGACATCTTTCTTTGCTGTATTGGGATGTAATGTAGTCAAGTGTCGTTTCAATTTAGCTGGCACCATGACACTGTTAGCAAGCTATTTCCCCACAAATAATGCAAAGAGGCGATTGACAGTCGGCGTCTTCTGTCCAAGTGAATCCCATAGCTAAGTAATTGACACTGTACTGACGAATCTTACGACGAGAATCGACAGCATCAATTTTCTGCACCGTCGGCTCTTGGATTCGGATGCAACTTCAGGCGATTCCTCAGTAACGTCAGCTTCAACTAACCTTCGTTTTTTACTACATCGGTCCATGTTAGCGGTAATTTAGATTTAACATTAATTGAAATTAATGCGTACGACGCCGTACACGTCTAACAACGGAAACGGAAAATAGTATGGAGGTAAACAAGTGCAACAACTAATAACCGTATAGTGCGCATGCATAGCATGGGGCAGTTACGCAGGTTCGCAGGTTAGTCATGATGCGGTCCTGATCGGTTTTCGGCCCTAAATTTTTGTTATTAAATTTTTTTTTAATTCAATCGCGGAACCCTGGTTGAAAAACACTTTGTTACAGTATATAGGCTGCCCCTGGACTCTCTACCCTGAATGTGAGACACGCCCCCCACCCCCAAAGCCCTTTCCCTTCTGGATGAATGTTTAGTCTTGATCAAAGCGACATGTAGTGGTCGATGTTCGAATAATACAGTACATAAATTAAGTCTAAAGTTTTCCTTATAATGGTATTTCTAAACTCTAAACAGTGAAGAAACAGCTTGAGAGGCATCGGTTGAAAGTTTGTTAGATTTTATATGTATATACATTTAAGAACTGCACTTAGTCCATATGAAATACACAATAAATATACTAACACAAAATTCCAATATTACCACCTCAAAGTACAAGGTTCAGAACTTAACTGACCATTACACATCTATACTCACTCACCCAGCCCAGATACAAACACACGCGCCCACAGAGAATACAACTTAGCCTGTCTTCAGCTACATCCTGATTATCCCCTTTGATCATACATAAGTACAACAGACACTCTGTGTACATCAGTAGAACAGATACTCTGTGACACTGTACATAAGTACAACAGTCACTCTGTGACACTATACATCAGTACAACAGTCACCCGGTGACACTTTACACCAGTACAACAGTCACTCTGTGACACTGTACATCAGTGGCGTACCTAGGTGAGGGGGGTGCGGTGGGTACGGTCCGCACCGGGCGGCACTTTTTATTACTTTTTAGGGTGGGGGCGGCAAAAATGTATAGATTAAATTGAAATACCTAAATGAAAGGGCGGCAAAAATGTATAGATTAAATTGAAATACCTAAATGAAAGGGCGGCAAAAATCGTCTTCCGCCCTGGGCGGCCGATACCCTTGCTACGCCGCTGCTGTACATCAGTACAACAGCCACCCGGTGACACTGTACATCAGTACAACAGTCCTTATGTGACACTGTACACCAGTACAACAGACAATCTGTGACACTGTACATCAGTACAAGAGTAATTCTGTGACACTGGACACCAGTACAACAGTCACTCTGTGACACTGTACACCAATACAACAGTTACTCTAAGACACTGTACATCAGTACAACAGTCACTCTGTGACACTGTACACCAGTACAACAATCACTCTGTGACACTGTACACCAGTACAACAGTAACTCTGTGACACTGTGCACCAATACAACAGTTACTTTAAGACACTGTACATCAGTACAACAGTCACTCTGTGACACTGTATTTATTAATGTTTTGAAGCTTCATGGATGCAAGGAAATATGGAGAAAAATCTGCTCGATCCAGTTGAGTACAATGAAACTGATTTTTCTACAAGCTACTTATCATATCTATCAATGTTTGTTTCGCACAAGTTTGGATATAGCATGTTTGTGTTCATGGGAAGAGCGAGCCTAGCCACGAATATCTACAATGGAGAAACATGGATTTTCAGCATGACGCAATGCTCCATAGTCTTTACTTTATTTCTAAGTAGAAAGCAAGACAAAATGTTCGAGTAAGGCACGGAAGAAAAGTTACTCGATTTTTCAAATTTCGAAACTGTGCCTACTCTTCCCGTGTACTCCCCATATATATATATATATATATATATATATATATATATATATATATATATATATATATATATATATATATATAACTTGATGCATACTCCCTATTGTCTCTATATATTTAATTACCTATTTGGATTAGTTTCGTTAGTTTGTCAGATGAATAGGGCATTGATTATACTAATAGGGGTAGGGCACTGATCTTAGAAATTTACGCTTGGCCTCAACGTAGACGTGAAAATGAATGATTTCATATAGGCTACTGTTGGTCGTTAATTTATCATATAAGCCTACTGTTGGTCGTTAATAATTTATTTCACATTGGCCTACTGTTGGACGTTAATTTATTTCCTACTAGAACAAAGGCCCAGTACCCGGACCGGCGAGAAAGCACACAGTTGGAGTTGAAAATAGTGAAAAATATATTTGAGTGCGTTAACAATCAGTCTATATACTCGCAGTAGCCCCAATGACATGAACAGATTATTGTAGCCAAAATACATTTGAGAACAGAAATAAGAAAAAGAACACCTTTTATTGCATGAACAGCTAAAAATATCATATATCCTTGTACTCGAATGCGATCTTGATGGTTTCGCGTTTCTCGACGCCGGGATGCCTCCTCGTGTGTTTCTGTTGTTCTTCGATTTCTGTCTTGTTCGTTTCTGTCACGTTTTCTATCGGCAATTCCAGCTTCATTGAATGTTCTTTTTTCGAGTCATAGTTGTCATGTTCAACACGCGAATACATAGCAACACGCGAATGTCTGTAAATGTGTGCAGTTGAAGAAGAAATAGTAAATACTCACGACAAATAATAATAAGGAAATCCTAGTTGTGTTTAGAATGATGGACGAATGCGATGGAATTATTATGCCATTTTGCATCACAAAGGCAAGATATACCACCCGCGGGCAAGTTCACTTCGGCTTTATTAGTAGGAAATTTTAAAAAAATGTACCATCGGGAAATGACGACACAGAGGATTTTAATTTATAGCGACGGCGTTCCCATTCTGCAAAAAAAAACTGTACCATCGGTAAATGACGTCATATATTATTTATGTTATTTTTAGCCGTGGAAGTTATACACACGATATACTGCCTAGGTTAGACGATTATGTATATAGATAGGCCTACTGTACGACGTTAAAAATTTATTTCACATAGGCTTACTGTTGAACGTTAATTTATTTCATATAAGCCTACTGTTGGTCGTTAATTTCATATATGCCTACTGTTGGACGTTAATTTATTTCATATAGGCCTACTGTTGGACGTTAATTTAATTCATATAGGCCTACTGTTGGAAGTTAATTTCATATAGGCCTACTGTTGGACGTTAATTTATTTCATATAGCCCTACTGTTCGACGTTAATTTATTTCATATTGGCCTACTGTTGGACGTTAATTTATTTCATATTGGCCTACTGTTGGACGTTAATTTATTTCATATAGGCTTACTGTTGGACGTTAATTTATTTCATATAGGCTTACTGTTGGACGTTAATTTATTTCATATAGGCCTACTGTTGGACATTAATGTATCATATAGGCCTTCTGTTGGACGTTAATTTATTTCATATAGGCCTACTGTTGGACGTTAATATATCATATAGGCCTACTGTTGGACGTTAATTTATTTAATATAGGACTACTGTTGGACGTTAATTTATTTAATATATGCCTACTGTTGGACGTTAATATATCATAAAGGCCTACTGTTGGACGTTAATTTATTTAATATAGGCCTACTGTTGGACGTTAATTTATTTTATATAGGCCTTCTGTTGGACGTTAATTTTTTCATATAGGCCTACTGTTGGACGTTAATTTATTTCATATAGGCCTACTGTTGGACGTTAATTTATTTCATATAGGCCTAATGTTGGACGTTAATTTATTTCATATAGGCCTACTGTTGGACGTTAATTTATTTAATATAGGCCTACTGTTGGACGTTAATTTATTTCATATAGGCCTACTGTTGGACGTTAATTTATTTCATATAGGCCTACTGTTGGACGTTAATTTATTTCATATAGGCCTACTGTTGGACGTTAATTTATTATATAGGCCTAATGTTGGACGTTAATTTATTTCATATAGGCCTACTGCTGGACGTTAATTTATTTCATATAGGCCTACTGTTGGACGTTAATTTATTTCTTATAGGCCTACTGTTGGACGTTAATTTATTTCATATAGGCCTACTGTTGGATGTTAAAAGAAAAAAAAGTCTTAAATACCATTGAATTCTAAAAGTAAAATAATTTATCAATAAGCTAAACACATGCATGAATAATTAACTCTTTGAAACTCAAAAAGGTTTTTTTTAATGTTTTTTATCTACAGCCCTAATAATCATTGGTTTGGAAATTCTACCGGAGGCAGAGTGGGAAGAGTTAAGACTCAGTCGTCAGGGGTCGAGATAAAAAAAAAATTATAAGATAGAAATATTTAGACACAAGCTATATTCTTGATGATAAAATACATCATGTCAAAAGTTCTAGATAGCTACACCACTAAAGTTCGGACTGACAGTGAAGTTACTGGTATGACTATTGAAAACTCTCGAGCAAACAAATTGGGTAGTAGTTCTTTTAAAATCAACTCAGTAGATCAAAGTTCCATTAACAGGAGACAGGAAGTATCCAAAAGAACCAATTCTAACCCTAATTCATCACGCGCTTCTTTAGAACGAACATCTTCTATTTCATACAAACCGCCATCTTTTAAAAAGAAAAGTTCAGTATCTCCGGAAACAGTTCGTGTTCCAGGCACTATGTCAACAGCATTTGGATACATCACCAGTCCAGCACGATTTATTGGATCATTTTTCACCAGCAAAAAAGAACCAATGGTTGTGAAGTCAGCACCAGCACTTAATAAAGAAAAAGTAAAAATTATATCCTCTAGTCAAGACCAGGTGAAAGATTCTATAGCAGATATCATAACAGACAATGAGCCCAGTCCAGACAAAATCGCGTCTCCTACAATTTTAACAGCTTCCAATACAGCTTTAAATAACACCAGTGCCATGAATACAACGAAGAAATCAGAGAACAAGTCAGAGACAAAAAGAAACTCATCAAGCAATGTCAAACGATCAGTTTCCCAAACATCAAAGCATGCTACCAAATCTCGTGTATCCCCAATAGTTCAAAAAGATAAAAAGTCCACATCGCCAGTTTTAGTGTCTACTGAGTCCAAAACTATTCCTGTAAGTAACGTTAAAATTGCCGTATCAAGTAAAAGTGCGTTTAAAGTGACATCCAAAAACAAAGAAGAAACGCCTTTGAAATCTAAGAAAGATATTCGTAAAAGTAGCCCTACAAGACAAAGTAGAAATCCTGGTCCATCTCTACCTTCCAATGGTCTTGGCTCAAAGAAAGTGTCAACAACGGAAGATAAACAGGATGATATATTTCTCCCTACCATGTTAACAGCAATGCAGCCACATTTATCAATAAAAAGCATGCAGCCCGGAAACAAATCAAACCCAGAATATACAGCCAATATATATCCACCTCAGTTTAAAATAATGTTAGGAGGTTCCAAAAACTATGACATCCCCGAAACTCCATCAGCAAGACAATTGTCCAATAAATGTAATATTGAGTCAAATCTAGACAATGAGCTCACACCCACTTTCTTAACTCCTACTTGCTTGGAAAAAGACTTTATTGATACCTCAGAAAGTATTCCTATTGTATCACTTTCAGCTAATAGTTTAGTCAATAACTCGGTAATACTATCTCAGCAAGAATCAATTGTGTGTAGCCTGGACACCAGTCAATCCAATATTGGATCAAGTAAAACTAATAAATCATTTATACCACCTAGTTGTTCAAAGTCTCCAGTTAACATTTTTCTTCCTTACAAAGTTACGTCACCAGAACAACCAAAACGATCTGGTCAGTCTAAAAGATTTTCACCTAGCTATAGATTAACAAGTGTTTCACCGCAATATAATAAGAATGAAAATTTTCAACCGCAATCACCCACCGACTCTAAGAGAGAACCAGACGTTCAGGCTGCGTCGGTAGTAACTTCGTCTCAAAGTTCAGCTATACCTCCATTAGCCAGCTACCGTGTGATGTCCCCTAACAGACTCGTAGATCGATTTACAGAAAACACTAAATCTAAATTTCGATCAGTATCTCGTAGTCCTAATAGAAGCAGCTTGCCATTCTCAAACAATCCAACAGCAGGCTCATATTCAGGAAGACACAGTGGACAGCATAATCAACCTTGGAAGAAATCACCAAATACTACTCGACCACTTCACGGTTCTCGCAGAATGAGTAAAAAAGAGGAATATGAATCTGACAATCCTGTAATTATCGTAATGCCAAGTACAAGATTCAAAGAGTTCAATGAAGCAAAACATAAATCCGATGCAGTCGAGAAAAAAATTACCCCAACAAATAGTGGATCTTATAAAGTTAGTACAAAATCTTTAGAAAATGTAAATGTGATTGCGTCAAAAACCGCACCTGTTTTGTTGGGAACAAACAGCACAGTGCAAAACTCAAACGAGTCTCTTGTTGTTCCGGGAGATCCCGCCCCAACAAGTCCCCCAAAAATTACTGACAGTGATCAACTTAAAGAAATAGTTTCCGCAAATAAAAGTGAGGAAACTTTATCAACTGAAATAAATTTTAAACTGAAGGAACAGCCTCAGTATTTCACTCCGGAAGCGGACATTTCTCAAAGTAAACCGTCATGTAAAGGACTAAGGATGAAATCAACAGACAGATTGTCACAAGCTGCAGCGTTATCTAGTAAACTAATAGATGGCAAGAAATTATTGGAAGAGAATGTTGGGACAATGATGAAACGTAAGAAAACCAATGACATTGATCATTTTAATTCTTTAGAACAATATGGAGGGAATCCTGCACAACATGCTGCTGCTACAACGATGCTGGGTGAATTCCCCTAATAAAACGTTTGATAAAATAATTGTAAGACAATCGAATGTGATAATTGAAATATCTGTAAGACAATCTAAGTGTAGTTTTGTGAATCTTAATTATTAATGGTCTCAGGGGTACTTAATGATTGGAATGGTCTCATAGACACATTGAGATTCAGGGGTACTTAATGATTGGAATGGTCTCATAGACACATTGAGATTCAGGGGTACTTAATGATTGGAATGGTCTCATAGACATATTGAGATTAAAAAATGACGACCGCTGGCTACTGCGAGACTAGACACCAGGACGTCTCAATACTTTATTTCGTGCTGGACTAAGACCAACATAAAACGATAGAGACAGAAACAGATGAGAATGTGGTGCACAAACTCATACACCGGTTTTTCAAACTTGCAAAATAAAAAAACTTGATTAAATAAAAAAAAAGTAAAAAAAAAGTGTTCTATTTGTATTTATTGCTTAACTGCAAGTTGTATTTTAAAATTTTGATGTTTGTTAACTGCAAGTTGTATTTTAACATTTTGATGTTATTAATTTTCAGAATTCATTGAAGTTGTTTATTTCAAGAAAGCAGTACTATGAAATTTTATTAGGAAAGTTTGATCAATGAACATAATATCCATTTTAAAAGATGAACATGAACAATATTCTGGAATAAATTTGTAGAACTATTTCAGCAATGGAAAGCTATACCGAAGATAAATCTTTACAACCGGTACAACAAAATTCTTATACAAATAGTTTAATGAAAGCTTGCAACGAAGCAGCTGAAATAAGTAAAGATGCACTACAGAAATTGGTGACTTCAACTGTAGACACAGTGAGCAGTGTTATTGAGGCTGTACATAAGTATCACACGGGGACACAGACTCATGATGAGGCCCTGTCATATAATGTAACTTCAACATCAGTAGATGTACCTCACACTCTGCCAGATATTTACTTATTTCATCCATTTTCAAATGAAGTTCCTCTTCCTATTCCACACGTTGCCCCTTTATACTTTCCATTAGGAAAAGATCAACATCAACCAATTTATAATTTTCACAGTCCTCATATTTATGGACCTTTACCTAACGGTTTTATACCAGAATACAGTCAGTTACCAATATATAGTTTACCTCAGACATTCAATGATCCCCAGAAAGTCCCAGAATTTTACCCGATGTTTAACCCATTCATGTACGGGGCTCCCTATAAACAACACACGTCGCCAAGGATTTCGTCGAAAGGTAAAAGAAAAAAAAAAAGAACACATTCAAAAACGAAGAAACGGAGTAAAAAAGAAACTTTGCATGAGATTGATGAACCGTACTCATGGTCCCATCCAGCAATAAGGGTAGGGAAAATATTTATTAGATACTTTGATGGATTGGATTACATCCACATTTTGGAACTTTTACATTTCTTAACTTTAACAAACACCAGTTTAATTGGCAAAACGTTTCTTGTACTATTACTAGGCGATGAATCTTCCAGCACATTGATTAGACATAAATATGATTAAATTAAACAATGTACATTAATACAAAATACAAGTACAACAAAGCATTACACAGCAGGAAACAGTATTACACAGCAGGAAACATTATTACACAACAGGAAACAGTATTACACAGCAGGAAACAGAATTACAGGCAGGAAACAGATTTACACAGCAGGAAACATAATTACACAGCTGGAAACATTATTACACATCAGAAAACAGTATTGCACAGTAGGAAGCAGTAGTACACAGCAGAACACAGTATTACACAGTCAGACACGATATAGAAGTTTAGCACTGGTTGACTCTAATTTAGTATAAAACTTATTGATACAGTTTAACATTGAGCGACAAAATACTAAACAGTAGACCACAACAAAAAAAAAAACATGAAGATGATCATAAACGAGCCTGCACTATCCGATAGACATAACCTCGCACCCACATTTCTAAATTATCAAATTTGGAAAAAGATTTTGTCGTGAACATATAAAAGAGACTTTTATAAAATGTATACTTTACTTTCTCTTTTTGTCCCCGTTTTGTCTGTCTGTCTGTCTGTCTGTCTGTCATCACCCTAGATCTCAAAAACCATAAGTCCTAGACCCATGATGTATATATCATTTTGTAGTTCTTGACCTGCCATGTGTGCAGCAAAAGTTCATTTCGCGATCTGACCTCTGAGAGCCGTAAAAGGGGGCTTAGTACCGTTTTTTACTATATAAGCTATATTAATAAAGGAGCGCCCTATATCTCAGCAACTATAAGTCCTAGACCCATGATGTATATATCATTTTGTAGGTCTTGGCCTGCCATGTGTACATCAAAAGTTCATTTCGCGATAGGACCTCTGAGGGCCGGGCTTCAGGGCTCCTAAGGGGCTAATATATTATATATATGGCCCCATTCTACACCTTGTACGTTCAATAACCCATTCATTTGGTGCGAAATACTGCAGCACGTAGTTTCACCAAGATTTATTAGAAACTCATCAAATGAAATAGTAAGCTTGTGTTCTGAGTTTAATTGAAAGTATCAGAGCTATGCAACAATTGACGGAGTTTTCGGACGATTAAATGACTATAATTTCGAATGTTTTCAATTATGAGTCCTATTTCAGTAACACAAACCACTTGTAGTTAGATTTAAGAGACAATAATTTTTTTTCAAATATAAAGAAACGTCTTTATAATTTTTTTTTTACAGATATATGCATTACACAATTGAATTTATAAACATTTCCAAAATTTACAAATATTTACTGAAAGCTAACAAACGTACTGATACATAACACGAAAATGCGCTAACACGTCCTGTGTCCAGAATGGAACAGGTTTAATTGCTTGTTTATGTTAATCAATTTTGCCAGTATCTTTTTGTGTTGTAGCATCTCAACAATGAGACTATAATGTAAAGCATGACAAAATAATAATTTTTTTAATCTTTAGTATTCAGGGTTTATGTGTTTCATTATATAAAACAATAGTTTCTTATGCGAATTAAGTCAATATAAGTATGATATTATTGTAAAGCGGAAAGCAAGCTTTCAACTTAAATGACCGATAGTAAATGTTGAATTCTGTTAAGTAAAATTAATAAACAGCTTTATCTCATTGACATAGAAACATACAGAAAGCGCTTCACTATTTAAAAAGTCCTTTACTTGATTAATTGATTAAGATAAACTCCGCCTTTTGTATTATTTCCTTTTTCAACAGAGTCGCACCTTATTTTTGAAACACAAAAGAAAAATACGCAAATATGGCGACAAATTAAATTTGACGATGCGCATTCTGTCAATTTATTTTCTGTGGTCTTTGTTCATAAAAATTAAATGTACATCCTTTTATGTGCACATAATATTTGCACGCGTAATTTAAAGTAAATGATCTCTCTGTGCTGAAAAGGTTACAAAAATAAACGAGACGCCGTTATTATGCCCATTTAATTGTATGATTAAACAGTTGAAAAAAAATTAGTGTCTTTGTTAAATACTCCCTTTTTTATGGTGTAAATTTAAAAGAAGTGTCAGTTGAATACTTTGACAAATATTATTGCTTAAAGATGGGACATTATAATACCGCAATAAGGAAGACACATTCTAAACTTTAAAATCTAATAACTGAAATAAACATAATTTACTGGTAATTAAGGTATAAAAACTTTTACAAATGATTGGTTCGTTACAATGAAACAGATACATTAATTGTAAAATTAGTCTAAAAAAATAAAAATACACGTACCTAGTAGCAGGTCATGTTATTATTTTCTAGATGTACAAGTATGCATTCTATGATTGTGTTTTATAAATTCTGCTGTGGTAGTATGTTATATTTATGTGTTCTCGGAGTTCTAGGGGTACATTCTATTCATTGTTCCAAGAGTATTTTCCTTTATGGTTTCCAGGATGATATACTATTTGTTGTCTTCTAGTAGTATGTTCTATTTTTGTGTTCTAGTAGTATGTTCTATTTATTTTACTGCCTATTTTTCAGAAAGCTAAATGGTGGAGTGTATGGAATGAATCACCTCAATCCAATGATGCCAATCATTTCAGTCACTTAAGACGAAACGTAAGTCAAATTGGGTTTCAAAAACTATCAATTAAAAGGTTAAGTTGTATACAAACTATTTCATTGTGTCAATATATTATTATATCAGTTCAAAGTTTCTATTATATGTTTTTTCTGTTATTCTCATTTACACATTGTAATATGTTTAACTTCACCCTTCTACTACGTCACTTTATTGCTCTGGCCTCTAGGCCTAATAATTCTCAGACTTCATATATTTCAATATTTTATAAGCAATCTAGAAAGGCGAAATATACATTTTCATTTAGTACTAGCTGTAAAGAAAGGAATATTACATTTGTCCGGAGAACGCAGGTGTCTAATTTTCTTATGTTTGTTAATGTTGTGCTTTTGGATGTACTTTGGGAGTTATGATTTATAGCATGAATCCTGTTTACATGTTTCCGCGCGGAAGGTTATACTTAGCGAAACTCTTGTATATACACTAGAACGAAACGGTGAGCGCCGAAACAACTCACCGGAAACAAGATTTTTTTTAATGATTACTTCGCACTTTTTCCTGCTAGTGAAAAAAAAAACGATACTTTGAAAAGCAGAAAATACTGCATCCCGTGTGCCTTTTTGTTCTTAATACAAATAAATTGTCTAGCTGGAAATGGAAAACTGTTGTTTTTTTTTAACTTTTTATTCGATCGGTAGCTGTTCATTTTTTTCGTTTTCATGAACAGCCAAACATTTATTTAATAGCATTTATGTTTTCAGACAGCGCTTCGATCGAAAGAAATTTCATTTGTAGAATATGTAGATAGACGATGTATATTTTCGCTGTTCCGCAGCGGAAATCCTGACCGGTGTACAAGTTCTCATTAGAATATCTAGCAGCGAAACAGAGACGCAATCCGCAATGCCCTTGGATACCGGAACTTCGTCTTGGTGGATTCAGACCTTTACACCAAAATTTTTTAACTCTTCGTATTAAATGAAAAAAAAAATATTTTAACTAAAAAGTAGAAAATAAAAATTACATTATAAAAAATATTTTATAAAAAACAACGTTTTTCTTGCGTACTAAAAAGCAGAAAATAATTTCTGAATAAATTGGTAACATGGTAATAGTAATAAACTTAATGAGAGCTTCTGATTTTTATAAAAAGACGAAAAACGTTGGGTGCATGCATGAACACAAACATTCAGACCTTTATAACATACTCTAATTTATATAAATGGAAACCTGTTTAAAATAATTTCACTATATTAATATATTGATTCAATTGACTTTACAAGTATTACATTCTATGTCATGAGTTTAGGTTATACAACACTAGAATTAAATTTACTTTAATTGTTAACATTTGATGATTCTAATACTGTAATACAAACATTCACATAATATAAAATTCAATTTTCCACAACGATCGATTAAATAATTTTTAAAAATAATATACATGTCTTGTCTATATAAAATACATATCAATATCAACACGATAAGTAATTTTCTTAAATTTTGTGTGTAAATTTTAAGGCAATTGGTGAAGAACTTCCGGAGTTATGATTAATAGCGTGAATCTGTTTACATTTTAATTTATATAGATGCGTCTTTTTAATAGCTAAATAAATATTTTCCGTCTCAATTCTGTCTGCTACAGATCGAAACTAAGAATACTGTATCCTGTTTAAGTATTAATTGCTTTTTGCCTGCGTTTCGATTCGATAAATGTTTAAAAAAATAATATAAAAAAAGTTTTTGTGGTTTTAAATATGCAACGAACAAATCTAAAACATTAAAAAATAACCAACGTAGAATTTTGAAATTGTCAAACATAAACAACTTTCCCTAAGTTTTTGTTAGTGAAACAAATGCAAAACTAGGCCAACTTTGACTTTAAACAAACGTTAAGTTTTAGTACAAATGAAAGAAAGCGACTTACGTAGTGTTAGCAATTTTGTGTCGGAAAAAATGCGATTTAAGTCGACCATATCAGTTAGCATGTGAATGACTTAAATCGTAAATAGCAGGGTTAAAAAGAATTGTATGACAACTTTTTACTATGATATTACTAGAATGCTATTCTTATCATTGGAGAATTTTCGATTATTACAATTTTTCGTTTGATGATTTTAAAAAGAAGTGGCTACGGTTCCAAGGAACGGGACTCCGTATTATTTTTTTTCGGGGTCCAGCTATAGATGCATATGCGCGGCAGAAGGACTGCTTATTATTGCATATTTTTTGTTTTCGGGGCTGGGGTTAGGGTTAGGAATAGGGTTAGGGTTGGGGGTTAGGGATAGGGTTAGGGATAGGGATAGGGTTAGGAGCAATATCTATAGCCGGACCCGGAAAAAAATATTCGGAGTCCGACTATCGCGCATGCGCACACCTACAGCCTTAAAAAAAATAGTGTCCGTCTTGAGCGCTAGAGCCCATCTATAGTTGGACCCCGGAAAAAATAATACGGAGTCCCGTTCCTTGGAACCGTAGCAACTGCGATTTTAAAATGCTGTCAGTTGTTAAGAAAACAACAACAATAATTGTAATGCTAATAATTTATTAATACTTTTTAATATTTGAAGTTTTTGCATCTCATATTTAAAACCACAGACACTAATTAAAAACTGTAGATTTAAAAAAAAAACAAACAAAAAACAAACAAACAACCATCGCTTCAAAACACAGGACGAGAATAAACAGGAAACAGTATCCTTTTTTATTCTTACTTTGACACCGACACTGGTGGCAGCCTACGACATGTACGTTTGTAAATATAAAATGCAGTATAAAATGTGTGTTATAATACACAGTAATTATAATATACAGTAACTATAATACACTATATATATGACACAAAGTAAATATTCTGGCTGGTATGTTTATGGACTAAATTTATCTATGATACAAAGTAAATATTCTGGCTGGTATGTTTATGGACTTAATTTATCTATGACACAAAGTAAACATTCTCGCTGGTATGTTTATGGACTTAATTTATCTATGACACAAAGTAAACATTCTGGCTGGTATGCGTAATAACTTTTAATGCCCATAAACATAACTAATTATGTACATATACACATCCAAAGTTTCGTCTTTTTTTCTGAAGGATATATGAGGTAACAGACAATAGCTGTGTGCAGCTTTGGAAGGGAAAATGAAATTGTTTGAGTTACATAGTGGCCCATTAAATAAATGCATTGGTACGATAAGTTGTAATATTTGGGCACACCCACACGGGCACAAAATAGATGAAACACTTCACCATCACATACTTTTAAGTGGTGTCTTGAATGCCTTACATGATTAGTTTGCCAACTTTTAATCCGGCCCTGCAGTAGAGCAGAATGTAATTAAAACTTACAAACTGTGGGTCAGTAGTAGTATTGCCATCCATTTGTATACAATGTAAATTTAAAAAGGGTAGTGCATCAATATAACACAGTGTGCTATATTATCAAATGAATTTAAAATATGGATGAATATATTATAAACATAGATCATAAAGCTAATAAATAAACAACTGAATATGTTTGCTACAAATTTGCATTGTCTCCCCAAATTTTTTATTAAACATTTAAAATTACTTTAGCACCAGACCCGTCCACAGAAAAAGATAAAATAAGCGCTGCCTTACTCCACCCAATTCAAAGAGTATTGGTTTATTTTGCTACACCAATACAATACAACCAAAACGTATATTTACTTTAAATCACATTATGAAAACACATCTTCCCATCACGACCTTAAAACTATTCTACATGTACTTTGATAGAATATGTACAGTTAACTATATGACTGAATATTTTTCGGAGTTTTTGTTAAATTACACGCTAATCCTTTTCTCTCTCTCTCTCTCTCTCTCTCTCTCTTTCTCTCTCTGTGTCTATCTCTCACTTTCTCTGATATTATTGATTTGTACAACCTTATCTATGGGCCCTCACCTACTGGTGTCACGGGTTGTGATTAATTTGTCGAAACCATTCCCACTTTGCTCCGACCCTTGACTCACCCGGTCACCCCCTAATAATATTAAAATGTATATTATGTAGTTTATAGTAGTATACGTTCCAGTTCTCTTGCCCACCACCCCTTTTACCCCACCCCCGTAATTGCGTCATACCATAGATGCTGGGATGAAAGGTCGCATCCCGACCAGGGAGCCGACGTCATACAGAAATTGACCGAGCAATGTGAATTCGCACCTCTGTTGACCGCTCGACCACTGTTTCCCGATGCGGCTATCTTCAAAGGGGGAGAGACCCCTCCGAAGTTCTGCTACACTCGGTCCCTGTTCAAATGCCGACAAAGGATTGATGTCCAGTTACTTTTGTCTTTGTCGGTATGACGTACTTCCCCTCCCTAGCATCTAGGGAGGGAATTTAGCCACTCCCTGTGATTGACAGGGAGAGGAGTGTCGTAAAATGATTGGTCAAAGTCCCGTGGGCAAAAGTATGTGAGTTAACTAAAAGTATAGGAGTAATCTAAGACAGCTGGTTTGAGACATTGGACTGAGGGTCCTAGTTGTGACCGGTCGAGATTCGACTGAGTGGTTTTTGAGAAGAGAGTCGATTTATGTGGCTCTGATTGAGATGAGAGAGAGAGAGAGAGAGAGAGAGAGAGAGAGAGAGAGAGAGAGAGAGAGAGAGAGAGAGAGAACGTCCCTTTGATTATTCATTTTATATTGGATTATTATTTTTACTGTTATTTTGGATTACCTTTGCTGCAACTGGCCAATTTCAAAACATTCCTTTCTATGGACCCTCACCTATTGGCCCATTTCAAATCATTCCTCTCTCTCCGCCCTTTAAATATTTCTCTCTCCTCCCTATCTTTTTTCCACAGAGCTGTATTATTTAAACTGGTCATTATTGCTGTTGTACGACACTGAGCTGTATTATTTAAACTAGTCATTATTGCGGTTGTATCACAGTTCTGCCATACACTGACCTGTATTATTTAAACTGGTCATATTGCGGTTGTACGACCCTTCTGCCAAATAATGAACTGTATAAGTTAAAATAGTCATTATTGCGGTTGTACGACACTGAGCTGTATTAGTTAAACTAGTCATTATTGTGGTTGTACAATGGTTCTGCCATGAATAGAGCGGTGGATGACGAATCTAAATTTAGTGACTGTAAACTGCTATATTCTTGTGGGAGGCACTTTTACTTGTAGCGTCTGTGGCGTAGCAACATATTCACAATGACAATACACAAGTTAAAGAGTCAAAGAAATCAACAGTTTGAAGACGATGTTATATTTATTGTGCTACTAATCAGGGGTGGGCAAACTACGGCCCGTGGGCCGCATTCGGCCCGCCGGAGTATATTATGCGGCCCAACTGCACTTACATGATGTGATCATAAATCGATGTTTTTATTTTGTTTAGAACTTTCACTTTATTTTGAAATTTTATTCCGACTATTTGATTCAAATTTAGACAAACTAAATCAGTTTTATAGGTCCAGATAGTTATTTGTAATTACTAGCCATTAATTGTTAATATCCCTATTCGAAATAGTTTTTCTGCTCAAACGGGAGAGGCTTTTGTTAACATCCCTATTCGAAATAGTTTTTCTGCTCAAACGGGAGAGGCTTTTGTTTACAATTAACAGTTTTTATAAAACCTTTCAAAATGTAATTTAAAAGCGAATAGATGTTGATTTAACTATGACTACTGCCAAAAAAAAAAGATTGAGAACGAATGTCGCGTTTTTAATGACGAATGGGCTCCTAAATACTGCTTCACCAGCGTTGGGAACAAAGCTGTCTGCTTGCTGTGCCATGAGTGTTTGAGTGTCTTTAATTATAACCAAACAAAACATTTGGATTTCGGACACAATTTAACGAACGAAGAGAGAAAAAGAAATGCCAGGAGTTGGTTAATAATATAAAATAGCAGCAAGCATTATATTTCCAGATCAGAAAACCAAATGTGACAGCATTTCTTTGTCAAGAACTGTAGTCTGGCGTGTTGAAAAGATAAGTGACAACTTGATTCACCAACTTCGAGATGCAAGCGAAGACTTTTTGTGGTACTCTCTAGCTTTGGACGAAAGTATTTGATACAGTACAATTGTTGGTATTTATTCGGGGAATAAACACTCGTTTTGAGCTTACTTAGTGTTGAGCCACTCAATGGCACAACCACAGGCCAGGATTTATTCAGTGCTGTTGAGACCTGTGTTAAAGAAGTGGGTCGGTGTGGAACAAGATAGGAAGTGTAACTACTTATGGAGCGCTTGCTTTATCTGGAAAAAACGTAGGCCTGGTGAAGTTGATGAATAATAAAATTAAAGAAGAATATCCTCACTATACACTTTAACCTCTCCACTGTGTAAAGCTGCGTTGAATATCAAGCATTTTATTGACTCAGTTGTCAGTGTAATAAACCTCATCAGAGCAAGGGCAAATAATCACAGGATGTTCCAGTTCTTTACACACATGTTTGTATTGGTGATGAAGTTGGCTGTTTCTTGAATTAGACATTTTCGATGTCATTATGGTTAAGAATATTGTCTTAACTGTGATAGTGCTTTTTCCAAGTTGACTTAAAGATTTGGAAACTTAACTACCACAGCAGTGTCCGCTGGCTGAGTTTGGGCAAGATATTGAAGCAAGTGCGGAATATCAAGGAAGAAATAGTTATGTTCCTGGAGATGAAGGGTTTTGTTTGTGACTTTGTAACTAACATTGTTAATGAAGAGAGGAAGTCAGACTTCATGTTTGTTATTGACATTATAGAAAATTTGAATGAACTGAATGTCAAACTTCAGGGCAATAGCTTGTTTGCACATGAAATTGTATATGCAAATCATTTCAGGCAGAACTCTCCCTGTTCTCCAGGAAAGCTGGTGAAAATCGGTTTTGACATTTCCCTTTGCTGAAAACAGAAAACCATTCTGCTAAAATGGCTGACAAGTACAAGGCTCAGTTGGATGCTTTGGTTGTGGAATTTGAAAGGAGATTCCAAAACTTAAAGAACCTGGAACCACTCTTCAATATCCTCAGTTTGCTATTTAATGCAGAAGCTGATTCAGCCCCAGAGGACATACAGTTAAAGCTGCTTGACCTACTAGTAAGTTATGACCTGAATGAGAAGTTCAGGTCAGTTTTTCGTCTGGAGTTTAATGGATGTTTGCCTGAGGTGGCATTTCCACACCTAAAAAACTTCGCTGCCAAACTTTTGTCACTGTCTGGGTACACATACAATTGTGAGCGAACGTTTTCTTGTAGGAAAATAAACAAGTCAAACAACAGATCGATGTTGGCTGACTGCAATTTAAATGCAGCCATGCGAATTACAAACAATAAGTTCAAGAACATTATCCGAAATTGTGAACAGTTACATACTTCTCATTAATTATATTTGTACTCTGTGGTCAGCTTGTATGTAAATTAAGCTCCATCGTCTTCATAAATGTTATGACAGGTAACAAAAAACGTTTCTTGAAATAATTATGAATAGTAAAGTCTTATTACCTAAATTAGCACTGAATTGATTTTTAAAATGTAATTTGCTTGTGTAATATAGTGTGAATGTGAAATAAAAAGATCAACACATGGTTATTATCCTTAATTCATATTTTAATACGTTGTAAATTGTAATTAAAGTACACAAAATATAAATGCGGCCCGCCGATAATAATCAGATTTTCAATGTGGCCCTCCGTAGAAAAAGTTTGCCCACACTTGTGCTACTTGATTGATGTTATATAATTGAATACTAAATCTAAATTAAGACTAAAACTTCCATAAACTAATCTCTCTATAAAACTTATATCATCTCTACGCTAGTAAACTGCTCAAACTAATCTCAACTGATCTCCACACAAATATTCTCTACACCAGTGGTCCCCAACCTTTTCCTCGCCGCGGATCGGTCAACTTTTAACAATTTCATCTGTTAGATTTTTTTATTTCACAACTTAATTTAAGTGTATATAAACATTCCAAAAACTGAATATAAAGTGATTTAATATTTTAATTTACATAAATGCTAAATCAATGAGAACCCTGAACTTGTTTATCTGCAACGAAAGGGTTCTTTCTGAGGAAATAAGAGACATTGACAACCGAATTGTGTTGCTTATGTATAGTTTATTCCGTTGTGTTGTTTTGGTTGCTGTCACTGCAGACCCCATCACACTGATAGGATGTCTGAAATGGCACTGGGATTTAAGTATTTTGGTGGCAATCTTGGGGTATTTTGCCATGACTTTAAAGCAGAACACTGACAGGGTTGTCTCGAATGCAGTTTTAAGGCCTTAGTCATTTGCAATCTCCAGCATTTGATCTTATTCCTGCACAGACATGCTATATTGACAAATGGGTCGCTGATTCATTCCTTACCAGTTCGTGGGTCTTTTGTGTTTAAGAAGTAGCGCTCGAACTCTTTTTAAAGCAAAGACAGGTGATCATGCAACAACTGGGAGAATGAATGCTTAGGTTCAGTCCCCGCAAAAGTTGGAAACATGTTCAAAATGCCTGTGTGCCGTCCCTACAACTTCAGTTTAGCTTTTAAATGCAGCTACTATGTCTGGCTGAATATGTTTCAAAGGTAAGTCAGTTGTCCTACCATATTTTGTCACTAAAATGTGCTGCCAGCGGTGACTTTTGTTTTGAAAGAAATCTTTGCATTGGCTCTCGTTATTCAAATACTCTTGTTAGCGATTTTCCTCTGGATAACCATCTTTTTTCCGTGTACATCTGTGCTCTGCGTCAATTTCCTTACAAAGCTGCTCTGTCAGGAACGAATTAAGGTCGTGTGCTTTTATGCGGTATTAGCTTTAGCGCCATCAATCAATAGGCCGTTAAATTCCGGTGACATATTTCGACTTGCCAACCTTTCAATCTGGAGTATCGCTCCACGGTGATGTATTAATCATCTCCAACGATTGTGTCTCAATGTCTTCAGCTATTTCCTCAATGCGCATATTTTCAGTGCTAGCCGACAAAGCCACAAGTGTTATTTTTTATCAGCACCCTCTCCAATTTGTTAAAGGCAAACGTTTATAGTGGAAGACAAAATCGATTCTTCACCGATAGTGAAAAACTTTTTAACCTTAGCAGTATGGTTAGCCACCAAATATGATGCTCTAAGTACATTCTCATTCAGTGATGTGGTGGCCTTCATAAATTTATTCTGTCCTTCGTGTTACCGTTTTTCTTCTTTCAAAATACTCTGGGGTCTTGTATTTTAATCCTGGGTGCTTGGCGTTCAAGTGGCGAAGGTTTCATTGCTTCATTAGACAGCCTGTCTCCGCAAACTATGAGGGAGTGGGTTGGTGTGTGGGAATCACCTGTCCCGATGAATTCATATTTCAAGAAGTACTCATGGTATTGTCTTTTAAAAGTTTTATGTTTCTCTGATGTTGTTGGCTCTTATTCTGTTTATTCACTTGGCCTTTTCTTTTTCCTAAAGTAAACTTTATAATGACGTCTGTTTCGTACTCATTTTCTCTAATGTGTGGGTTAAATCTGATAGCTCATGTGACCGAGATGTAACATGGGAATAAAACAAACATCGCTAAACTCAGATAGTAAATATGACTAGATAAAGGGAAAACATATAAAACACAGTAAATACGTACACCAAGCACTGTTAAACATATGAGATGTACAGGTAAACAGATAGATGAGCATCATACACCTTCTCTCCAACAAAGCTACAACGACAATGCCACTCGCAGCTGTTCAGCTCTAGGTGGACCTCTTGTCCATCAAAAGTCACACAACCCCGAGAGAAATACACAAAGTAAATAAAACGGAAATAATTTAATGTTTCTTGGGCGGCCCAGTACTGCTTGGTCCACGGTCCGGTACCGGTCCTCGGACCGGGGGTTGGGAACCACTTCTCTACACTCATACTTATGAAGATCCACATGTATCCAAGTCCTCCTAATTCTTTAATCTCATTGGAAGACCAATTAGAACACTTTACGTCTTAACAAGGATTATGTATCATGGGTTCTTCCAATGAGAGAAATACCAAAATAATAAATGCGCACCAATATATGCATTACAGTCACCTTATGCAGGGCCGGTGCCAGAGTATTTGGCACCCTAGGCGAACCTGTCGCACCGCGCCCCCTACTAAAGGCAACTAGAAGAACTAATATTTAAAGAAATATTATAACTTTCATGAAGGAAAATTATGCTGTCTTTTGTTTCAATAACTATTTAGGTTGCAACATAATCTATACAATGTCATGTATACTTGTGTTTTATGGCTATAGGCTACAATCGTAGGGCAATAAAATAAATCTATAATTGAATTTCAAAACTTTATTTTTCGCGCTTTTACTTTAGAAAATGTAGAAACGAGTTCCTTCAGATCAATGTCTCTAGCAATATCATGTTCGATTGACACAGTAGCTAATCCAACAAGTCTTTCTTGTAGCATTGACGATATGTCTTTATCAGTTTGAGTTTTGAGAAGCTTCGCTCACCACTGGCCACAGAAACTGGAAGTGTCAAGAGGATTCGAAGAGCTATAACAGTGTTGGGCTCACTATCTGTTAGATAATTTTTCAATATAAAGTTTAGTACGTCCTGTGGCGATGTACACCTTGCAACTCGTCTTGAAATGGCTTTCAGTTAACTGCTTAGATCAAATTAATATCTTTGGAGTCTCCATGTCGCAAAGCTTTCTCAAGATTGAAACAATGTCCTTAACTTCCCTGCTAGTTTTATTTTGTAAACTATGAACATCATAAGGAAACCAAACACCGAACTAATTTTTTGCATCAGAGTGAACCTTTCATCAACTGATTGCATGGCCGTGTCAAGAACAGCGAAGTAAAAGTTTACTTGAATTTGTCTTTTGGATCATGAATGGGTTCGTCGTCATCTCCTTCATATGGAAATTGTTTCTTCTATCTTCTGATACGGGTTGGTTCGGGTTCGAAAAATGCTGATATATCTAAATTGACTGCAATTTCAGCTGCATCTACCAGTGTTTTCTCATACTGTGTGTCATTTCTGCAGTTTACGAGAAACTTCTTTGTTTCAGCCTGATGATTGATGGCGCCATGTATATCTAATTCTTTTGTTTTGAAGTAGTTTACTACTCATGTTGATCTCAAACAACACATCATATCACACAACCAGAGAAACGACAAACTTAAAACTAAATATGGCTTTTGCAATAACCCGCGCATCTCTTCGTGATGTATCACCGCTTCCGTGTCTACTTTGGCTTGATTTTTTAACTCAACAGGTAGATCTGGACCATCTTCATCTCTGTGCGATGTACATAGATACTTTAACAACGATTCTCCTTGTTTTGTTACATTTTTTTTAAATTTTTCAACCCGTCTTTTACGATACTGCGTACCAGACAATCGTTTTCTCTCTGCCATGGGGGATTAAAATAACCATGGAAACTGCAAAATCGAATTTTATTGTGGCTTATTATTTTTGAAAATTTGTAATACAGTCTTGAAAAATAAAATAATTACAATTTACATTTACAAATTTAAGCCTAAATATCTGAGGACTAAACTTTCAAATGACAATTAACCAATGACGTCTATATATAACATTACTAGATGAAATGCTTCTATATTGGCTTATGCATTAGAAACAGGCCCATTTTTCCAAATGGTGATGACAATGGCATGACGTCATTAACGGTCGTTTACATATTTACATAATCGTTCACATTTGAACGTCGGCCATTTGCAAAATATCTTCCAATGTTAAATAATTGGACTCGGGCAAAAGGCGAAGCGTTAACCCCCTGCTATTAACTAACTTTAATCTTCACAGTCCACTTAAATAACGTCTTTTTAAATGAGATCGATCACCGACGTTATTTTTAAGTGCTTCTGAAGTTCAAAAGACACAGATTGGCCGCACTTGAAAACACGTTGTTTAACGACAGGAGCGCCAGATTGATTAAGTCCCTTAGTGTCAAATTGTCGATTTTTTTTTATGATTTATTATTGAAATTTTACCATTTCTGAATCGAAGTATTTGAGTTTCATAGTTTGCAATGGTTTAATTCTTCAATAAAAATGCACTTGAAAATCGTCTACAATTTTGCTGAAAAGTGTAAGTTTACTCCAAGTTTACTGCATGGTAAAAAGTAACTACCTATTTTGAGTGTTTTTTTTTTTAACTAAAAAAAAATTATTACAAACACACTAACACACACGCAAAATCAAAAAAAAAAAAAAAAAAAACTATAAGAACATTCAAAACTGACCAAAACATTTTTTTTCAACTTTTCAAGAAATAACACAAGTTAGCCTAGCCTAGCCTCACAACAAAAAAGTCAAAAAAGTGAGCGGCAGCGCAATAGACACACTGTGCATTATGTCTTTCTTGAAGTTTTTTTTTAAATTTTTCACTAAATGTTAGTTTTCTTTTCTTTATTCTCAATTTCTTCTACATTTTTGAAGGGATTTTCTTGAAATTTGGCACACATGTTCTAAATACATATGTAATCAAATCTTCTTGATGCAATTTTAGAATCGGCTATACTTTTTTTTTTAGGAATTTTTTTGACCGATGCCGAATACCCCTTAGGAAAAAAATTAATTTAAAAAAGGCCGTTAAGGATATCGAAAAATCATCAAGAAGTTTTGTTACCCATACATCTATTGCGGTATATTCTCAATTTCATTGAGATAGCTGTTGTATTGTAGTGTGAATGTGAAATAAAAAGATCAACACATAGCGTTTAGAAAAATATACTAAAAAACAATATGACCTCCGTTTCCATGGCAATCACTTATTTCAATAATTTTTTTGACTATGTTTTAACTTACTATCTCCAGTACTATATGTGTGTTAAATACCATACTGATATCTGCAAAAATAAGGATTTTTTTTTATCTGGCCTTCCGTCCCTTAAGCGGATATTACAGACAGCAGTTACTTGACGTTGTCAAATTTCTCCCCAAATCAAATGATTTGAAATATAACGCTGTTCTATAGTATTTACATAAGAAAACTAAATATCTTATAAGTATATCAGTATAAGTTGGCAGTCGAGTAACTCTACGACAATTAATTTTCAATTGTTTAATTTATTTTTTTAATACCTATCTATATATATAAATTTCTCTTCTTCGCCCAACCTTGCGAGACAACGGCAGCAGCCTGCGAGAATTCCCGAATAATGCCCGAATATGTCACAGAAAGCAAGACGCGTTCAACAATATATATAGATTTACCGCGTTTGTAGAATTCCCAAAATACGTCACAGAAAGCAAGACGCGTTCAACAATATATATAGATTTGTCGCGTTTGTAGAATTCCCGAATACGTCACAGAAAGCAAGACGCGTTCAACAATATATATAGATTTGTCGCGTTTGTAGAATTCCCGAATACGTCACAGAAAGCAAGACGCGTTCAATAACGTTCGACAACTCGATTTTTTTCTAATTTCTTTTCTAAAACCGGATTATTTTAATTTCTCATGTATCCCCAGTCGCGGTAAATTCTGTAGCCGTTTAACCGCGGAAAATGAGGGAATGCTGTACATGAAATAGAATCTGTCAACTGATTGTTGTAAAAAAAAATAAAAAAAAAATAAAAACACATTTAATAATACAATTATGTGTGAAGAATAAGATAATATTGAACTAATTTCCAATTTTAGAATAAAAAAAAATGGTGTATAAATATAGATAAGATGTGAAAATGCGTGGCTGGGCCTGGCGCCAACATTAGGCTACAAAGTGGGTCAAGAGAACACATTCAACGCTGAAGTGTAGACAATAAAATATTAGATATGGTGAAATCTTTTGTTTTGATTTCTTTGTGCTGCTGTTTAGGGGAAAATCCCGATTAAGTAAATTATAAATATGTATGGCGCATTACAGACAAATATTAACTAACATCTATCTGTACTGAATAGTTTAGGATGAAGGTTATATTAAAAGAATCTTTAAGCTGTGTTGAGCAAGTCTAAAAAAAATACACAAAACAGGTAATATGGAGACTGGCATGGCCTGAATGAAAAAAAAATGTTACATCAAAATAACACTAAAGTGTGTTGGGGGAAGGGGTGGATTGAGGCAGACACAAAGTGAACCAAAAATAAAAAGCAATGCAAATTAAAACACCCACCCCCGGCAATATGTTTGTTAGAATCTGAATGAAAAAAATCCTGATCTTAAAAAAAGGCATTAAAATATATCTAACCAATAAACAGAAAATTAAGTATGGCAGCTCATTGACAATCAAGGCATCCAAAGAATTAACTAAAAAAACAAGTTGCTGGAAGGTACCAGATAGTGACCATAAAGTCTGAAAATGATAGGTCAAAGTTCAACTTTGCATAGTATGTATTTTCTCCGAATATGTTAGCCTGTTATTTTGCTTGATTGCTTATTTAAAAAAAAATATTTACAGTAATTATATTGACTGATAAGGCGGCGTATGCTACGCCGCGGGACGACTAGTATATATCTATATACATAATCGGCTAACATAGACGGTGGTTCAACAGACCTTCACACCAAGCGGTGTAAAGTATGTTCATGGCAATAAAAGCCACATGTCTGCACGTTACAAATACATGGCACCGTAAGAGTTGAAAGCTTACATCGCTAAAAAAAAGTCTGAGTTCTAAGTCACACCTTTGTGGAGTTAAAAAAAAGAAACAGCGCATGTCATCGACCGTCTCTATAAAAATAGTCTGGGGAATTCCAAAATTATAGAAACTGAAAAGAGACAATGTATGTTAAATGAGAGTATGTTTGGTGCGCATTTTTTATTCAAATGAATTTTTGTTGAATAAAAATGAAATGCTGGGGAATTGTAAACACAACAAGGATTTCTTATTAATGAATTAAGATTTTTAAATGATATGGAGTAGTGTGCACAAATTATGTTTAATAGTCGGGGATTGTTTTTGTTAAGCTTCTGCACCCATAATGAGGATTATTTTCTTTGGGATGAATTATATAAAAAGCTATTTTTTGAACATAGACTGATTGTTAACGCGCTCAAATATATATTACCGAGTTGGTTGGGATAGGGGTGGGAATAAACCAAATGGTTGCGGAAGGGGGGGGGGTGTCAAGCAGACGATTCAAGATGCAACACCCTAATTTTTTAACCTCACGTCTCTCTTTTTTTAAATATATCATGTTAAACATGATAAATTAAAAAAAAATATATAAAAAAGAACTGTTAGAATGGGTGTGTAGGGTTGGGAAAGGAGTGTTTAACGGGGGGGGGGAGGTAGGGAGAAGTGTCACGTGGTATTGTTAACAGGATGAACATGCAGTTATACTAAATGCCCCTTTTTGTAATTTTGTACATTGAGACCCACTGCGATTCGGTCATGTCTTGAGTGGAAGTGGGGTAGCGGGTTGGGGGGGGGGAGTGAAAGAGAATTGATACATCATTAAAAAAAAAGAACTGTTGAGAAATAGTCCTTTAAAATATTATGAATGAATTAAGATTAGTCAATGATATGGTGTTGTGAGCACATCACCATTTTCAACTCCAACTGCGTGCCTAATAGCCGGTCCGGGTACCGGGCCTGTTCAGCTAGTATATATATAATTCTTTTCTTCACCCAACCATGCTGGACAACATCAGCAGCGTGCAAGATAGATGTGCGTTTGTGGAATACCCGAATACGTCAAAGCATGCATGACGTATTCAACCACGTTCGACAACTCGCATTGTTTTCTGATTTCTTTTTAAACCAGATTATTTTAATTTCTAATATGACGTTTTGTCTTTTTATTTAGTGAAATATATTAAGAATTTCAATATTAATAAACTCTTAGCACTAAAATATTATTCATCCCTGTATTACTAAAGGACTTCAATTTGTTTAATATTTCTATTTTTAGGTATCTTTTACTACCACGGCTGCCGCCCCAGAATTTTTGCCGCCCTAGGCGGCCGCCTAGTCCCGTCTAGTAGTTAAACCGAGCCTGACCTTATGACAATATCCTCTTTCTGTCTATTGTTAAAAATGAAGTAAGCAGGTGCTGACACCATTGGCCTTTCAACATCACCTCCCTCCAACTGTTTAGTCACGCTGTAAATTTATCACGCTATAAATTTCGGTAATGAAAATAAATTCATGGTCACATTCAGGGCTCGATCAGCTTTACTATAAGAAACGTTCTGCCATATTGGCTTACTGTGGACAAAAAAAAATGGAATGTCCATTCTCACCCAACCACTTTCTCCAACCCCTCTGGTGGTAATTTTTTGACCCAATTATAAGACAGATGGCACTTGGCGGTTTTTTTTAGTAGGGTAAAGAGACAATAAAGCAAATTGTGTTACCAAGTTCATACTTATAACTTTATGGTTTTAAAATGCTCTACAATTCAATACATTCCAATATTTAGTTGTAATCACATTCTGACGTTTTGAGTCACGAATAAACGCACCTAACTTGCGAAAACGTAAATGCTGTTCTCATGGACATACGAATAGGCAACGCCTTAATGGCCCAATATCAATAGATTTGATAGGACTTTGTAAATACTTATCGATGACCCTGTTGGGGTAAAGATCACCTATTTATAAGAACGGCTCTGGTCATTCCTCTACAAATTTCTATAGTAAATATGACGCTGAAGGAGCCCTAAATACCAAAACAACGGCTGAGTTGAGATGTATTGGTTAGTTTAAGATAAATACCTATGTATTAGTTTAAGATATATACCTATGTATTAGTTTAAGATATATACCTATGTAGTAGTTTAAGATATATACCTATTCTGTAGATTGTGCATACAAGAAAGTCAATCCAAAGTAAATGTAAAAGAATACTGGGCAGATTCATTATTAATTACTAAACGGGACTAGTTATGGCTCACTTTGAGCATCTACACCAGTTTCAAGATGCTGCTGAATGCCTTGAAGTATGCCTTGAAGTATGACGAGTCAGCAGTTTTCGTGTACCTCCAAAATGTTTGTCCAAATTATTCTGAAGCAAAGGAAAGACTGGTATTTTCATCGGACCGCAGATCAAGAAGATCAAAAATGTGACAAGTTCACGAAGCTCATGAACAGGACGAAATAAACGTCTTGGAATAGTTTAGTTGCATTTGTTAATGGCTTCCTGTATAATCACAACGCGGAGAACTATGCGCAGTTGGTTCAGACAGACTGTCATAAAAAATTACGCCAGAATGGAAAGAAGAAAGTTTCGCAAAAGTCCATTTCATTAAAGGACATCATGACAAAGTCAAAGTGAGCATGGAAGCTTACTCAGAGCAGCAAGCGCTTTCATCAAGATTTATAGGACTTTGAATGTCGTTACCAAGGACAGTACAACGAAAACATGATGGGAGACTACATATGGGGGCTCCTTCGAAAAAGCGATTAGCCTTACACTGTTAAATCTAAAAAATCTGATAATTTTTTAACCTCTCTGAGCGATTTTTGTCTGTCTTCGTCTCTTTATCATGATAGAGTTTTTTTTTATTTTTTTATTAGTCTGCAGGAACGAAAATATATATTTCCTTGTTTTGTCACAATAAATACATTTTTCTGGTCTGTAGTCATTTTTCGATAGTGTTTTTAGCCACAATTAGTTGAAATATAACACTTAGAATTCAGGAACAAATTGTTTAACATAGTGTTATTGGTGATAGATGGTTGATAGTATTGATAATAATGGATTTCGTAACATCTTATAATACATCACTCAAGAACTCTGTTCAACTTATATTTTGTATACATTATATTAATCACTCTAAGCAGGGAATTATACAAAGCAACTAAAATAAAAACTATCTATTACCCTACACAACACACCGATGATATTTACAATGTATCGAATTCCAAAAACACTTCGACGTTTTGTATGTGTGTGTATTTTCAGGAGATCTGCTATGATAATGCCGACACTTGTGAAATTGCAGGAAGTTATGTCCCTCTGTGAGTATTAAACATTTCAAACACTAACGTCTGCACCTATTTCCTCTCTGTCTTTTAACATACTTCAAACACTAGCGTCTCACCTTTTTCCTCTCTGTCTTTTATCATACTTCAAACACTAACGTCTGCAACTATTTCCTCTCTGTCTTTTACCATACTTCAAACACTAACGTCTCACCTTTTTCCTCTCTGTCTTTTACCATACTTCAAATACTAACATCTGCACCTTTCCCCCCTCTGTCTTCTTTCATTATTCAAGAATATTTCATACAGGTAGGCCTAAAGACATTATTTTTATTTTAAATTTGCCTCTAAATTGATTGTTGCATATTTTATTATTGGTATTTAACACTGAATATATTTTTGGAAACTATTTTATATATAGTAGTTTGAATAGTTTAAGAAGAATTATTATTTATGAAGATTAATATGGGAATATAATAAAGACATTTATCAGTTATTGTTTTTGTATATAATTTGCGGACTGGTTAGTGACAAAAATTGGAGTTGTCATCGTATTTATTTAAATTAATTTTTTTAGATGTTTGTGTAAAGAATATATTTCTGGTTAATATAATATGACATCCAGTAACAAAGGTTTTTTTTATGTGATCTTGTTATTAGAATATTATCTGCATTAACAATAAAAAATGTCATAACCTATAAAAACATTTGCTGTCGTTTTGTATTATTCCAGTACACCAAAAATGACTCTTGCACATATGCACCCTACCAAAAGACGCAACTCAATGATAAAACCAACGTATTCGATAATAAGAGAGGAAAAAGTCTTAAACCTAAATAATTTGTTGGATAAAGCACATTCAACTGTATCAGTGGGGGATGACGTGAGTTCTGAAGTAGATGGGCTCTACATCAGAAGATCCAATGTTGTGTATGTAGATGAAAAAGTGGGTTCTGAAGTTGATGAGCCGAACATGAGAAGAACATCGAATGTTGTACATAAGGATATTGAAGTTGGCTCTGAATTGGAAGTTCCATTTATGAGAAAAATATCCGTTGCTACCTCAGTGAGTGACGAGACAGGTAATCGCAGATTAAAGGAAAGTAAAAAAGCGCCATCTGACAATGAAGTTGCTAACATAGATGCTTCGTTAACTCGTAGTTTAAGTGTGAAAGTAAAAAGTACAAAAAATAACTCGTTGAAGATCAGACGTTATAATATAAAGTTACCAACTGCTGAGCTACTCGGATCTATTTTCTCATGCAAAACACACTCAGAAGAGATCATTCAACCTGAAAGTGAAACTGGTCCATGTTTTTGTGAATGTTTAGAAGCAAAATGGAACCCTAAGCAGACTTTACCTCGACATAATTTATTGAATACATATATATCTACTAGTAGGTCAGATAGCCGCCATGGTCATTGTACTCAAGGCAGACATTTAAAACGTTTTATGTCTCATTTTTATCAAGATCTCTTAAATTTACCAGAAAAGAAAGACTCATTTTGCAACCCAGTAGTAAATGGAATTAATTCCAATAAAAGCAATACGTTACTCAGCCCTTGTGCTACTGATTCATCAGATATTTCCCAGGACACACGTTCACTGGATTTTGACAATACAGAGGAACCTACAGGAGCTAGTTGTTATAATATGAAAAGTTTAAGCGTCAATGAAGATTTAAGTGAGATTCAGAAAATACCAAAAAGGTCGGATGCCCTGAGGTTTCCATGTCCAAATACTAATTCCTGTAAGATGGGGGTGTTAAGGTTGAACAGAAAAACAAAGCCGAGACAAGAGCCCGCTGTATTTTTATCAAAAGACGGTCATTTGATTGCATCTTCCAATAATTACAGTCAAAGCAATACAAGGAAAATACTGAAAAAGAAAAGACCAAATCAACTAAATTATTTAGTCCACAAAAAATCAAGTTCTCCACCCGTTTCATTCGCTCAGAGCTTTGTCGTGTCTTCAGTAGGAAGTTGCAATGTTAAAGTTTCACAAACTATTTCTACATCTCCAGTTTCTACGAGCCACCATCCAAGTGGGATCTATTCCCCAGTCTATGACTCAAGCAGCCTGATGAGTCTGTGTCAGCCAGTTAATTATAAACATGTTCAACGTACATGTGCAAATATCAATGATGATCTCATTGTTAGAGATATTCCTTTTTGTAAAAGTTTAAAACTGGCAAGAAGACATTGTTCAACTAGATATCCTGATACATGCTGCAGATATTGTTTACCCGCAAACAAAGTTACCTGTACACATTACTCTGTTGGTAATTGTAATCTAATGGGATGTGCTGACCTATGCCAGAGAGAGAATTTTCTTTGTTCAGTGACTTCACAATCCTCTAATCACGATAGATGTTTGTGCAATACAAAAAAACAAGAAGGCTTTCCGTGTAGACAAACCAAACATTGCAAGGAAATTGGAAACAGTAGTAATTGTTTTAAACAAAAAATGTATAGAAATAAAACTCATTGTGGAGAGACATGTTCAGTCAATGGTTGTACTTACATTACAAAACCTTCAAAGAAAGATAATTATTACCACTGTGAACCAAAAGAAATTCAAAGTTTCAATGAATGCTGTAAACCATCCACAGAGATTTCTTATTTACCAAGATGTTCACAACACTGCCGTGATTATTGTAAAATCTGTAGGTGTTCACGACAATATCCTAATGATTGTCAAGTCTCTAAGAGCTCACAACAGTGCACTAATGATTGTCAAGTTTCGAATTGTTCACGACAATGCCCTAATGATTGTCATGTTTCTAGGTGTTCAAGACAATTCCCATATGATTGTCAAGTCTTAAAATGTTCACGTCAATCCACTAATGATTGTCAAGTTTCGAATTGTTTACGACAATGTACTAATGATTGTCAAGTCTCTAAGTGCTCACAAGAATACACTAATGATTGCCAAGTTTCAAAATGTACACAACACACAAAAAATAGCCGCTTTTTTGTGCCAGATTTTTCTGCTCAAATTACTGACCATTGTAATTTGCTCGAATGTTCTTCTCAAATTACTGACCGCTGTAACGTTCCAAAATGTTCTGCTCAAAGTACTGACCACTGTAATGTTCCCAAATGTTCTGCTCATAGTACTGACCGCTGTAATGTTCCAAAATGTTATTCTCATAGTACTGACCGCTGTAATGCTCCCAAATGTTATACTCAAAATACTGACCGCTGTAATGTTCCCAAATGTTCTGCTCAAAGTAATGACCACTGTAATGTTCCCAAATGTTCTGCTCAAAGTACTGACCGCTGTAATGTTCCCAAATGTTCTGCTCAAAGTACTGCCCGCTGTAATGTTCCCAAATGTTCTGCTCAAAGTACTGACCGCTGTAATGTTCTCAAATGTTCTGCTCAAAGTACTGACCGCTGTAATGTTCACAAATATTATGCTCAAAGTACTAACCACTGTAATGTTCCCAAATGTTATGCTCAAAATACTGACCACTGTAATGTTCCCAAATGTTATGCTCAAACTACTAATTGTTGTCAAGAGCCAGAATGTTCTACTAAATTTACTGGCCGCTGTCAAGAGCCAGAATGTTCTACTAAATTTACTGGCCTCTGTCAAGAGCCAGAATGTTCTAGTAAATTTACTGGCCGCTGTCAAGAGCCAGAATGTTCTACTGAATTTATTGGCCGCTGTCAAGAACCAGAATGTTCTAGTAAATTTACTGGCCGCTGTCAAGAGCCAGAATGTTCTACTGAATTTATTGGCCGCTGTCAAGAACCAGAATGTTCTACTACATTTACTGGCCGCTGTCAAGAGGCAGAATGTTCTGCTGAAATTACTGACCACTGTATTGTGCCAGAAAGTTCTGCTCAAAGTACTGACCACTGCTATTTGCCCAAATGTTCAGAAGAAACTAAAGATATTTACTTGCAAGAGTCACAATGTAAACCAAGATGTAAACGTCCAAGTATGTGTTACAGTCATGAAAGTGATACAAATGTCATCAAGGGGACAAATAAAGAGAATGGTAATAAAATACTAAAAGAAAGTCGACATCAGGACGAAGTTTTGTGCATGAATAATAAAGTCAAGAAACATTTAAATTCTAGTATAGGAGCAGAAACGGACAGACATTTTGAGGATTATTCGGTTGTTTCAAGTAATGATGAATATTCAAAAACTAAATTTGAAAGAAAAACTTGTGATGTAAAAAATAGACATTTGTCTTGTGAAAAAAACATTCAACTCTGTAAGATAAATAAAAAAATGACAAACAATTCTACACCTCTGTATAAAACTGAACTACACAAAAATTGTGAGGGTACTGATAATGCAGACTTCAATGTATTTTCACAAAGTCAAAAGTTAGATTGTCAAGTCATTTTACCTTGTAAAGACAAAAATAAGTATGACCAACAAATGTCAAAAGCAACGTGTTGTTTAAAATCTGAAGAAAAGAAACATTGTCTCAGAGTGAATTCATCAGTGAAAAAGCGGACATTGAATGAATCAACGGAAATGATTTATTCAAAATGTAAAGAAATCGAGATACATCCCAGCAAAACATGTAAAGAAATCGAGATACATCCCAGCAAAACATCAAAGCACAAAGGAAAATCACAAAAAATACAATGTGGAATAAATTATTCAAAACAAAGCTGTAAGCTGTCATCCCAACAACTTTTAGAAATCGATAGTGACACAAACATTTCTAATCAAGAATCGGACCCCAAAGATAATCAAGAATTGATCCTTTCTACTTCTGTCAGTCAAAGTAGAAAGTCTTCTAGTAGTTATAGTGATGCCAATTTGAAGTCATCTTCTAGCAGTCATAGTGATATCTGTTTAAAGTCATCTTCTAGCAGTCATAGTGATATCTGTTTAAAGTCATCTTCTAGCACTCAAATAGAAACCTGTTTGAAGACATCTAGTATTCAATGTATAGAATCAACCAATAAAACTGTGGAAGCTTATGGAGTTAACGAAACGCCGTGTCTTGATCCGACCTTAGATTTCAACATTGCATGTGAAACTCACAACCCTAGAGAAAAGATAAGTTGCGAAACGAATAACAGTTCTGAAACGACATCAAGGCGACATTTTCTGACTGTAGCACCACGAGTTGGGTTCGTATGTAAAAGAAACCACAGAGAAAATGTAATACCTCGAAAACAACCATTTTTATCTCATCGTAAATCAAAAACTTCAAATGAAACAAATAAAATAGACACATCTGCGACTCAACAATTTTGTTATGGAGCAATGCACAAATGGCCTCATTCTTCTCAAGTACATGTTAAGAATAGTGATGTGTTCTATTGCATTTCTGAATTAAACGAATCACCACTAACAGTGTGTAATGAATTAACACAGAAATCTTGCTTTGAACCACTTCATAAAATGTTACATGTAATTCGTGAGTCAAGTTGCCCACGGTTGTTCCAGGGTTCACAAATTATTCCACTGCTTCCATTAGAACACAGAGACGTTGATTCGGAAGTTTCGACCAGTCAATTTATACAACTAGAAAGTTCAAAAAAACAAACTAACCAACAAAGAAGAAACAAGAACATATTATGTTGTCGTCATGAAAGAAAACAAAACTGTGATAATGCAAAAGATAGTCCCAAAAGTCATAATGCAAAAGATAATCCTAAATTCCAAAATGCAAGAGATAGTCCCAGATGTCATAATTCTAGAGATAGTACCAAATATCATAAAGCAAGAGATAGTCCCAAATGTCTTAATGCAAAAGATACTCCCAAATGTCGTAATGCAAGAGATAGTCCCAAATGTCTAAGAAATCCGTTCTTCAGCTGTCTACACAATGATGTATGGCCTTCAGGTAGCTGTTCATCTGTAGAAATACCTTACAACTATCAACGATTACTGCAATATTGGGAAAATATGAGCTACAAATATGAACAAGATGCCCGTAAACGGACTCCAGGCAATGACAGAAATCGGCAATGGAATGGATCAAGTGGAATTGATAAAAAGCGAGCCAGTTTCAGTCATGCAATAAGACCAAACCGTTCTCATTCTTGTTCTATTGGTGAGCAAAGTTTACCCATTTCAAATGTTAAAAGTCATCAAAAAAACCAAAGTATTACAGAGACCCTGTGTCCCCAGACCTGGACAGTACACATTAGTCAAAACTGTTGCCAAGATGAAATGAAAGTTTTACATTCTGATAACAATAAAAAACAACGGAATTCAAGCAGAAAATACCCAAATTGTGTTGGTACCATTGGGATGTCTTTAATTTCACTAAAAGGAAAAACGAAACACATTAATTCATACGACAGTTGCTTTACACAGAAAATGATAACGCGAAACTGTGATCAAGGTGCAACCTTAAACGAGAAAAAAATAGCAAAGCATTATAGCTTTGAAACAATAAAACAAGAAATGTATTCTTCTCCTTGTCATAGCTGTACCAATGCTAAACAAGAAATGTATTCTTCTCCTTGTCATAGCTGTACCAATGCTAAACAAGAAATGTATTCTTCTCCTTGTCATAGCTGTACCAATGCTAAACAAGATATGTACTCTTCTCCTTGTCATAGCTGTACCAATGTTAAACAAGAAATGTATTCTTCTCCTTATCATAGCTGTACCAATGCTAAACAAGAAATGTACTCTTCTTCTTGTCATAGCTGTACCAATGCTAAACAAGAAAAGTATTCTTCTCCTTGTCATAGCTGCACCAATGCTAAACAAGAAAAGTATTCTTCTCCTTATCATAGCTATACCAATGCTAAACAAGAAAAGTATTCTTCTCCTTATAGCTGTACCAATGCTAAACAAGAAATGTACTCTTCTCCTTGTCATAGCTGTACCAATGTTAAACAAGAAAAGTATTCTTCTCCTTATCATAGCTGTACCAATGCTAAACAAGAAATGTACTCTTCTCCTTGTCATAACTGTACCAATGTTAAACAAGAAAAGTATTCTCCTCCTTATCATAGTTGTACCAATGCTAAACAAGAAATGTACTCTTCTCCTTGTCATAGCTGTACCAATGCTAAACAAGAAAAGTATTCTTCTCCTTGTCATAGCTGTACCAATGCTAAACAAGAAATGTACTCTTCTCCTTGTCATAGCTGTACCAATGTTAAACAAGAAATGTATTCTTCTCCTTATCATAGCTGTACCAATGCTAAACAAGAAAAGTATTCTTCTACAATGAAACACTCATCCTCTACAAACAATAGTGTGCAGATAAAAATAAGCACAATTGCATCTCAGCATAATTCTTGTCCTACTCTCGACAAACGGTCCTTTCCAAAAGGCGGGTGTTGTTATGTATCGCCAGGTATTGATCTAAACGAAACACCTTTTGAGCCACAGAGTGAACGTTGTTTCATAGGAACAGACGGACATCAACAGACGGACATCAACAGACGAACATCAACAGACGGGCAGGAACAGTTTTCTGCTGAAAGGTACTGTAAGGAAAATCCAAAGTGGAGGACATCTTTAGACAACTCTTGTGTTAATTTATCGATATTTAATGACAGCAGTCTTTTGAAACAAACTAATGTAAGACCTCCTTACTATTATTGTAGAAAGATAGAACAAGTATCACATACCTCAAATACTGGCATAACACATGAAGTAATACAAGTAACTTCAAATCACAATGACTTAAAGATGTCTGCACATCATACCTGTGGCAATATAAAACAAGACACACTGTCATCTTCACATCTTAACTGTACAAATACAAAACAAGACACAATGTCACCTTCACATCATAGATGTAATAATATAAAACAAGACACAATGCCATCTTCACATCATAGTTGTACAAATATAAAACAAGATACAATGTCATCTTCATATCATAACTTTGATGAAAATCATTCGATATTACTTGACAACTCTAATATAGACAAACAAGTTTCATTGTCTTCGAGACAAGTTACACAGACAGTAAGTTTTATTTCGATCACTTCACAAAATTCTAAATGTGATGAGACAGATAAAGATGACCAAAGCAGCACCGTTCTTTCACAAATCTGGTGGAATCACTGTCAACCGGATATGAACTATGCCCTATCTAGTGATTCTCATGTTACACCAACTGTCTCTGATGTACCACTCAGCCAATGTAGAAAAACTTGTCAATCGATATGTCAGTGGAACAGCGGATGGCAAGGTTACAAAGAAGATGTCAGTGAAATGCCTTGTTCAGCTAAAAATCTCAGTGATGAAATAGATGTCATCTCACTTGATGATGAATGGAATCAAAATGTTTACAATACATCGAAAAATTCAAATGAATGTCAATCACAAAATTGTTCATATCCACCCGCAAGCTTTTTAGAACGAAACCTAATTTACTCTGATTATCAAACCGCTATCTGTCCAAAAGAAGAATATATGAAGTATCAAACAAATCAACTCAATACTGCTAAGTTTAAAGCTGGAAGTCAAATAAGTCAATGTGAAACTGGTGATCGAGTACATAAAAAAAAAGCTGGTGGTCATGTACACCAATCTAAGGTTGGAGGTCATGTACCTCAGAGTAAAGCTGGTGGTCAAATACATCAATCTGAAATTGTAGCTCATGTACCTCAGAGTGAAACTTGTGGTCAAGTACACCAATCTGAGGTTAGAGGTCATGTACCTCAGAGTAAAGCTGGTGGTCAAATACATCCATCTGAAGCTGCTGTTGAATTACATCAATCAGTAGCTAGTGGTCATGTGTATCAATTACGGTTCCACGTACATCAACGATGTGAACTACGTCAATCAGAAGCTATTGGTCAAGTCCATCAGTCTGAAGCTGGTGCTCATGTAGATCTATCTCAGACTTTTGTTCAAGCACATCAATCTCAAGCTGATGGTCAAGTTCATCAATCTCAAGCTGATGGTCAAGTTCATCAATCTCAAGCTGATGGTCAAGTTCATCAATCTCAAGCTGATGGTCAAGTTCATCAATCTCAAGCTGATGGTAAAGTTCATCAATCTCAATCTGATGGTCAAGTTCATCAATCTCAAGCTGATGGTCAAGTTCATCAATCTCAAGCTGATGGTAAAGTTCATCAATCTCAATCTGATGGTCAAGTTCATCAATCTCAAGCTGATGGTCAAGTTCATCAATCTCAAGCTGATGGTCAAGTTCATCAATCTCAAGCTATTAATCATGATTCTCAACAGGTCAAGTCAGCTGTTAAATATTCACAACTACGTTCGTCATATTTATCTAATAAAATAAGAACATTTAATGTTTTTAGCTATGATTTGAAAAAGAAAAATATTTCCTTGTATTCTGATTCATTAAAAAAAGACACTACAACATTGAGCCCTACAGTGACTGTAACCAGAAGACGACAAAGTCAGATGCCAATAAAGGATAATATATTTTTAGCTGAAAGTAGACTATTATCAGTACATACTACAAAATCAAAGGTTTCTAGACACTTTGAAATAAAACCAACACAACGAGCTGTTTCAAACCTTTCTACAGAGCGTCAAAAATCAGCCACTGCATTTAGTTCTTCATTAGCCAACACAATGTGCAAACATCGTACGTCTTATGGTTCTTCAAATATTGATTCCATGAACAGAACTCTTGCTGAAGTAAGTCACAGAGCAACTTTTGAAAAAAGTAACAGAGCATTTAATGAACAAAGTCACAGTTTAATGGCTGAAAAAATTAGCGCTCCACCCAGTTTAAGTAAAAATCAAAGAGAGTTTATATATAGCCCCATTGGAGATAAATTTAATACATTTAAAGAGCACAAATCAAGTTTGTTGGAGTCAATAACAATTTTAGACAATAATTTCATAGGACCTTTAGAAGCTTGTAGCAACGAAGAATTTTGGAGATATTTGTATAAAATAAAAAATAAATTAAGGATTAGTAGCATTAGCCAGTCTCATGACAAAACTTCACACATAACACTTAGTCCAGATTGAAACTATAAACACAAAACAAGAAGTTAGCATTCAACATTAAAGAATAATCTTCATATTATCTACAGTTTAAAATATAACATTTGATTGAAGTATTCTGAATTTACTGAAAATAACAACAAAATATTATTATTCAGCGGAATGAAAAAAAAATGTAATAACTGTCAATATATTATATCGGTTTCAAAAATGGTCGCCGTTCAAGCAAAAGTGATATTACAGATTGGATTATTATTGTATAAGTATGCGACAGCAGATTCTATCTTATCTACTGGTTTACATACTAAATCACAGAAATGTAGGCTATGTACCTATGACTAAATCAAAGAACTCGACAAAACTTTGACCAAACCACAGAACTCGATAAGCCATTGACTAAACAACAGAATTCGATAAACCATTGACTAAATCACAGAACTAAACGAATCTATAACTAAATCACAGAACTTGATAAACCTATGATTAAATCTCATAACTCAATGAACCTTTGACTAAATTACATAACTCGATGAACCTATAATAAAATCTCAGAGTTCAATGGACGTTTGCCTAATACAGAAAAAAATTAACCTATGACTAAATCAGATAACTTGATCACAGAACTCACTGAATCAATGGCTAGATCACAGAACTCACTGAATCAGTGGCTAGATCACAACATTTTTCTAGACCTGATAACTGAATTTTTCACCATGTGCTTGGCTCCGTCTGAAGGAGATATCTCATTCAAAATAAAAGAAGAAACTTTGTATTTTCGTGTTAATCTACTACACTTCCTGTTTCCTGTAAACCTCCATATTTGTGAGTAATAGTTACCTCGCAAAACTAATTGATTAGTCAAACAATTGTATTCTGAAGTCATTAAAAATACAACCAGTAATTGGTTTGCCGCTATAGAGCTTGGGTCAATTTAATTTTCCATCTTTTTCAGAAAGATTTATATTTTAAATTGTAGGAATGTTACTATTTAAAAAAAAATTAGAACCGAGGTACGTAAACTTTTAACATTCAACATGAAAACTGTTTTCTTACCGAGATCCAAAATGAAAACTGTTTTCTTACCGAGATCCAAAATGAAAACTGTTTTCTTACCGAGATCCAACATGAAAACTTTTCTTACCGAGATCCAACATAAAACTGTTTTCTAACCGAGATCCAACATAAAACTGTTTTCTAACCGAGATCCAACATGAAAACTGTTTTCTAACCGAGATCAACATGAAAACTGTTTTCTTACCGAGATCCAACATGAAAACTGTTTTTTAACCGAGATCCAACAAGAAAACTGTTCTTACCGAGAGCCAACATGAAAACTGTTTTCTAACCGAGATCTATATGAAAACTGTTTTCTAACCGAGATCCAACATGAATACTGTTTTCTTACCGATATGTTTGATATTTTATACTAAAACGGGCGTATATATTTCATTTTTTACGCTACTCTCCACTGACTCTAAACATTTACAAATTTCAAACCTATTAATAATAAGTAACCAAAGTTGTAAAAACACTAAAATCCACTATTGTCAATGAGCTGAACTATCAACATGTAACACGTGTAGCTTACAATAGGCCAGGAGTTTTAGCAACCTACCCAGAATAAATTCTTTACAATGGTTGAAATGCAGAATCTGACACATATATATATGAAGATTAACTGGTATGAATGACACCCAATGAAACTCATTGGAATTTTTTCTACAGCCTTGCAAAAATTGCATGAATTACACGTAACTTTCCACTACTCACGGTTCTTTAAGTGTCAATAACCTTAGTAAATCTGAAGTAGGCCTAATCCACGTCAAACTGTCAGCAAACGTGCTTCAGATTATGTTATATAAGTATTTAAAATGATAGGTCAAATAAAGTGTAACCAATATGACCTGCTTCCAGTGGCGCAACCAGGAGGGGGCTTGAGCGCCCCCCCCCCCGGCAAAAGCATCAAATACATAATTTAAGTTATAAAGTTACAAATAAGACTGTCAAACTGTCTTTTTTCAACATGTGAGCCCCCCCCCCCCCAGCATTTTTTGCTGGTTGCGCCAGTGCCTGCTTCCATTAGTAGACCTACGTTTTAACCGTATTGACGAAGCATTAGCTTCATACATAAAATACATAAATGTTTATGTTTGTTGCATTATATAAAAACTACTTCATAAAACAAACTATAAATAAATAAATAATACAACACTCTGAACTGATGTGAGTAGCAGCCCCGTAGCGTGAAAATTCTACAGCAGGGGCCAGGCATAAGCAGGGGGCCGGGTAATACATTTTACTAAGTAGAGCAAATAAACAGAGGGGCCAGACAAAATGCAGGGGGAGCAGGCCCCCTGCTCCCCCGCACGCTACGGGCCTGGTGAGTAGTATGGCTTTCAGACTCCGGGTGGGGCAGGCTTCAATCCGCTGGTGAAACTGGCATTTGCTTTCACCCGTGCCATAATCACAGTGTTCACATGCTGGTGTACACCTCTTCCTCAAATGCCCAAGGTATGAAGAATTCCAATCATTCATCATCAATTATTTCTTCATCTTTTACATCCATCATGTTATTATCATGTAACTCTTCATCGTCAATCATTTCCACAACATTGACCAGCTCCTTGGCATTCAAACATGACTCTCCATTACAATTTTTGAAGGCTGTTATGCATGACAAACCATACTCAAAGCAGCGACACAAACGTGTCCCACACTGTTTCCTGGATCCGGAAGTACATTTGCAACAAACCACCTTCAGAACATCTGGTGGAGCCACATCTAAGTCAGTGGCAATATGGATGTACTTTTCCTCATGAAGCTTCCATCCCCATTCGGTGTGATTCAGTATTGCTTAACAACATCAAGATATGTTCCACCTTCCAGTCACTGAACAGCACGGAGTAAGTAACCGCCGTCTACAACATGAATCGAACTGCTTGGTTTCAATGATGGTTCTACACCCTTGCAGATTTCTTTACCGAGCTGTGATTTATCAACTTTCCGCGTGTAGTTATCTTTGAACAGAGAAGTAGGAAGTGTTGACAGCTCATAGCTGAAATATTTCTCCATATCAGGTGATCTTTGCATTATGACCAGAAGCCTATTAAATGGAACTGTGGGATCAACACCTGTCAAAGCTTTCTTGTTTACTTGTGCTAATGTTCTTATTTGAGATTTTCTTTTAAGGACAACATCCTTGAAGCTCTTGCCGCTCATGTTCTGAACAATATCAGCGCCAACTTCTTCAGCATTGTCGCAGTTTATATTATCAGATTCAGATGTTGCAATACCTGATGGTATGCTGTGGAGTCTTGTGTCAGAAGTATCAAATTGATTATGTGACTTCAAGAATTCGAGAACTTTTGTGAGATCGTCATTATCTCTATTGACCCTGGACTACCCCTCTTCCGGATGCTGAACTGCATCAGGGCAGTAGTCAATATCAGCAAACTGCGCTAAAGATGTCCTTACAGCTGCAGTCCTATGAATTGTGGAAGTCCATGTGGTGCGTACACTCTCAGTCACTCCTCTTCCATGAGTTATTCCTCCCTTACCTTTAATGGCCCGCATCATTGCCTGCTCTATGGTAAGGTCAACTGACAGTCTGGCCCACTGTTTACTACTACGCCGTGCAACATGTGATCCTGACATGAGCTGCTTGTGTAGATCTGGATGTGAGTTAGGTAAGCCCATCATCATCTCCAGGTACAGACGAGCACACTTGGCATAATTGTTGTGACCAGATGCTGCGAAGAGATTCACCATTCTCCTGATACTGACAAGATGTAGCTGATAGTTGCCCATTCGTTCTGCCCGCAGCAGAAGCTTTAATGTGGCAATGTAATACATATACAGAATAGTTATGTCATTTTCAGGGCCCCATTCTACACCTTATACGTAGCTATACGAGATAAAGGGCCCTAGGGGCCCCAAGAGTAGCTATCCCCCTAACATAAATTTCGTTTAAATAATTTTGGTAATGTCTTTTAAGTGCTGGGCTTCAGTGTTTTTGAAGGTACCGTCTTATCAGTCAGTATTTTTTAATAATCTTGCAGTTGGCAGCTGCCTTTTTTTGTAAACAATTCTGGTCTTCTCTTAACATGGCTGACAGTATTTTATATAGAATTGTCATAGATGGGTTCATTCTAGACATTTGTTAGATAAGGTAGACGTGGTTCGTGGTATTGA
Source organism: Bulinus truncatus (assembly GCA_021962125.1). Classification (NCBI taxonomy): domain Eukaryota; kingdom Metazoa; phylum Mollusca; class Gastropoda; family Planorbidae; genus Bulinus; species Bulinus truncatus. The sequence goes on from JAGDYQ010000061.1 coordinate 434,986, forward strand.
ATTATCTTCCAATGTTATTGTAATGTCATTGATATTTTTATATTACCTTCAAAATGTTATCTTTCAGCTTTACGATCACTCACAAATCACACAAACACTTTGATGGTCGTGGTTCATTTATTAATACAGAAATCCACAACACTCACAATGAATAATAACATATATACAGGTTTAGAAATATTAGAAAATCTATGATGTGAATAATCCATAATATCAGCAAAATACACGTATCACTATAAACTGCATAATATTACACTATAACTGTCCAACTCCTAACTTCACATTCACAAAGTTCAACACCTATTTATCATCTGCTGTCCTAGCACTAACTTCTGGTCATAGCAATAAAAAGTAGGTCCTCTCTCCTCAAGAGACCTGTGTACACTGCCTTCAGTTTCTAATTATTCCCCTTTCTCCACCTGGACATTCACTCACTTCAATCTCACTATTTACTTCACAAACCCACTGAGTTCATGCACAGCTCAGTCACACACACAACACACAAAACACATCCATGACAAGAATATAGAGGATCTTTTTTTACAAATTTATTTAATGCATTTAAACACAATTTAGGTATTCAAAACAAGGGTGTTATTAATCCTCGTTATGTTAACTAACTAGTTATTACCAAATAATTTCACAAAACGCTTGTAAGACATTAATTCTAGGTACGTAATGTAATATTTATTCAACTCCTGGCCTACAAAGGCTGAGGCGGCATCATGCTTTTTATAAGTGGCTGAAGAGCGGATACACCGGAAATGAAGATAATGTCCAATGTTTACGTTAACATTCATCCAATTTTTATGTCAGCAATCATCCAATGTTTATGTCAGCGATCATCCAATGTTTATGTCAGCAATCATCCAATGTTTTCTTATAATAATATTTTATGGAAATATAAGTAAACTAACGCTGCAATTTTAATAGGTTTTCATTTACTGCATTGTGCCTCATAGTAATATTACATAGTTAACTGTGTGGTCTATTTACTGCAGTGTGCCTCATAGTAATATTACATAGTTGACTGTGTGCTCTGTTTACTGCAGTGTGCCTCATAGTAATATTACATAGTTGACTGTGTGCTCTGTTTACTGCAGTGTGCCTCATAGTAATATTACATAGTTGACTGTGTGGTCTATTTACTGCAGTGTGCCTCATAGTAATAGTACATAGTTGACTGTGTGCTCTGTTTACTGCCGGGTGCTTCAAACGTAAGAAGCCATATGTTACTGTGTGTGTTTTGTTTTGGGGGTAAGAGAGTAATTTTTTTTTAAATTTTAAATATTGATTTTTCAGCAATACCACAGGCATTAATAAATTCAACAGAATTGTGACATGATTTGTAATTTCTGACGTCATTATGAAAACGGCCCACAAAGTGATTTTTTAAATGATTTTACAGCTTTTATTAACATGTATATAGCAGGAACTGCAGAATCTAAGAAGTTGAACATCACATTTATCATTATAGCTCAAATAGTTTACGAGATATGCATTTTTGAAATTGTAACTTTTTAATATTTTTTTTTCCAAACCTTCAAAAGTGCCAGTTTTCCCAAACGTTATCTGCAAAAAATATTTCCTGTACACAACATCATTAACTCTCAACAAAAACACAAATATACATAGAACAAACTCGATTTTTTCAAGGATGTAAAATTATAGTAGCATTAAAGTTTATTGCATTGAAAATGGGTTTTCATTTTTTTTTTTTGGAAAAAATAAAAAGGGAGATAAATATATCAACTGTGTGACATTTCTAAAAATCATAGCAAATATTTTCATAAACACACATACAAAATTATAACATCAAATTGTAGGGTAACTTAAGCTCTATAATAGTCATAATATCTTAAGATTATTTATGTTAAAAATAATAAAGGTTTATAAAAAGGTGGGGTAAAGAGAAACTTAAAAAATGGTCATTATCAAAAAAATCACAAAAAAAAAAAAACAACCCAAAAAAACTATGACTATTATTCAATATATATATGAAAATGTAGGATATGAAGAGCTCTTAACTAATAAAGAGTCATTGGACCAATAACTTTTATTAATACAGTAACGGGATGGATAAATCCATGTATGTCAAATCAATAAAAAATACTTATTATTGGGAAAAAATCCACCATTAAGTATTATTCGAAAAGTTATATTGGTAGCAATAGTATTCTGAATATTTTAAAAGTCATGTAAAACAAAAAAAACACAGGACGTGTTAGCGCATTTTCTTGTTATGTATCAGTACGTTTGTTAGCTTTCAGTAAATATTTGTAAATTTTGGAAATGCTTTTAAATTAAATTGTGTAATGCATATATCTGTAAAAAAAATTATAAAGACGTTTCGTTATATTTGAAAAAAAATTATTGTCTCTTAAATCTAACTACAAGTGGTTTGTGGTTACTGAAATAGGACTCATAATTGAAAACAATCGAAATTGTAGTCATTTAATCGTCCGAAAACTCCGTCAATTGTTGCATAGCTCTGATACTCAGAACACAAGCTTACCATTTCATTTGATGAGTTTCTTAATAAATCTTGGTGAAACTACGTGCTGCAGTATTTCGCACCAAATGAATGGGTTATTGAACGTACAAGGTGTAGAATGGGGCCATATATATAATATATAAGCCCCTTAGGAGCCCTGAAGCCCGGCCCTCAGAGGTCCTATCGCGAAATGAACTTTTGATGTACACATGGCAGGCCAAGACCTACAAAATGATATATATATATATATATATATATATATATATATATATATATATATATATCATGGGTCTAGGACTTATGGTTGCTGAGATATAAGGCGCTCCTTTATTAATGTAGCTTATAAAGTAAAAAACGGTACTTTATAAGGCCCCTTTTGCGGCCCTCAGAGGTCAGATCGCGGATAGGAAAAAAGTCATTTCTTGGCAGGCCAAGACCTACAAAATGATATATACATCATGGGTCTAGGACTTATGGTTGTTGAGATCTAGGGTGATGACGGACAGACAGACAGACAGACAAAACGGGGACAATAGACAATAAAAATTACACATTTTACCAGTACAGGTGTTCACCAACCTTTCAAAATTTAAGTATTTTTACTTTAAGCTAGCGATAGCATATACCATTTAAATGATTTATTAAGGTACCTTTTTATTGATCAGCATCATTCTCTTCTTTTTTAATTTCATCTTTCAATACCTCTTATAGTAATAAAGGTTTATTTCTGGAGCTTTTCAAAAACATCTTTTGTTTAAAATCATGCTGTTTGAGTTTTTGTACTGTTTTCTTGATCATCTAGTGGTTTTAACTCTAATTTCTCCTACTACTGTTTCATCAAGGTCATTTTTTCAAGCTCTTAGTTATTGACCCTACCATTAAAATTTAAATATTTTTAAAATGTTTTATAGTGTTTTCATCTATTTCTCTATTAGTAGATTAAAGTACACTGGGTTGTTTACCAACAGTTTGAATATCTGTTGTTTACTTATTATAATTCACATAAAAATCAGTGAAAAATTCATTAGTTACACATTCAAAATAGGCCCAAATAGGTTACATAATATACGGCTAATAGGGACTAAACCCCCAACGGACATATACCCCAGCGGACCAAATCCCCCAACGCACGAAACCCCCAAAGCCCCACTTTTACTATAAAATCTAACATTTATCCCCCATTTTTACAACGTTTTTCTTAACTTCACTTCTTGTCTGTTTGATTGTGTGTGTGCTTGTTCGCGGAATTTCGCAATCCAATTTTAGACCACTTTCCGAAAAACTATAGCTCTGATACTTTCAATACAGCTCAGAACCCGATGACAATGCAATATTCTTACTATTTCATTATGATTTGATGAGTTTCTTAAGTATTTTCGAAAATAAATTATTGTGGCTGTAGTAGTGAAGAAAGAATACTCTACTGCGCGGTGACGTCAGAGCTCTCCGGTACGTTCGAGCAGAAATATATATATATACTTTAATTGGGTCTGTCTTACACCAACATTTTTTTAACTCTTCGTATTAATTGAAAAAAAATATTTTAACTAAAAACTAGAAAATAAAAATTACATTATAAAAAAATACTTTATAAAAAAACAACGTTTTTCTTGCGTACTAAAAAGCAGAAAATAATTTCTGAATAAATTGGTAATAAAAACGTTTGGCGCATGTAATACAACACTAGAATTAATTTTACATATTCATATGCATTTTCTTATCTAGACTAAGTTCTAAAAGAAAATAAATGATCTGCTATATCGTGATATTTCGAAAACCTTCTGTAATAATTCTTTTGGGATTTAATTGTTAACATTTGATGATTCTAATACTGTAATACAAACATTCACATAATATAAGATTCATGCGCCCAACGTTTTTCATTTTTATAAAAATCAGAAGCTCTGGAGTGTGGGGAAGCCGTCGCTATAAATAATCTATGACATCATTTCTCGATGGTACAATTTTTTTGCAGAATGGGAACGCCGTCGCTATAAATACAAATCCTCTGTGACGTCTTTTTCCGAAGGTACAATTTATCTATAAAAAAAAAATTCTGCACTTAAAGGTATCCACAAACCAAAGCGAATTTTGCGTATCTAGGTAAATCGTGAAATTCGCCCCTCTTTCGCGGCAATGTCTTTATATGGAGGAGCTCAAACCGCGGAGAATGTCCGCGGCGGTGCAGAGGAATTTCGCGGCATCGTTTCTTAAAGAGTTTTTCCGCGTTTCGCGAGTGTAAACAATCCAAAATGGCTTCCTAGAAACATCGAGTCAAATGAAAATGAAGGTTAAAATTGATATTAATGTCTTAAAATTAACAAATAAGACTTACATTTATATTTAGAAACATGAATTATAATAGATTATACCGAAAAGTAAGTGTTTTTTTTTCACTTTTTACTTGTAAAATACAATAACTGTAGAAAATGTATGATAAGAAGAAAATGTCTGCCGACGTCTTCAGACAAAAAAAAAAAAGAAAATTTAAAGAATCATTATATCCGGTCGGCTGACGCCCACTTTTGCTTCGCCTAGGTGTAGCGAGGGTTTTTCGCCCTTAGAAAAATCTCACGTAAGAAATAGCGCAGCGGAAAGTTTCGCTTTGGTTTGTGGATACCTTAATTTCACGGAAATAGGATGGCATTTGACGAACAAAATGGCGGTGTTTAAGCACAAGCATTTTTTTCATAATAACTTGAAAACAAAACTTCCTACTTTTTTAAAACTTGTAATAGATCGAAAATCCTTTAGATTGGAGGTTTACACATCCGATAGTACAATTATTTTTAATTTAAATTTATACTATTTGTAAATATTACATTGCTAAGCACAAGCAATCTAAGCACAAGCAATCTTTAAAACAAAAACTTCCTATTTTTTTAAAAACTTGCAATAGATCAAAAATCATTGGTGGTTTGGTTTGGTTGGTTGGTTTGCTTTGGTTGATTTGGTTGGTTTGGTTTGTTTGGTTGGTTTGGTTGGTTTGGTTGGTTAGCGTTGACGAGTAAAACGTAATTTGTGACGGGTTTGGTTTGGTTGGTTGGATTGGTTGTCTGGGTTGGTTAGTTTAGTTGATTGGTTAGCTGGTTTGGTTAGTTGGTTTGGTTGGTTGTTTGGTTTGGTTGGTTTGATTGGTTGGTTCGGTTAGTTTGTTTGGTTGGTTGTTTGGTTTGGTTTGGTTGGTTAGCGTTGACGGGTAAAACGTAATTTGTGACGTATGAAATGTAGGTCATTTCTGCTCATTAGAAATGTGGCATAAATCAGCACCTGATTAACCTAATTAATCGTATTTAAAAATTCAGTAGTCAAATTGATTAGGAAGAGGTTTCACATTACACCTAGATTTCCCAGGCAACGCCGGGTTTAATATCTAGTTAAGTATAGGGCCTAATATATAACCAAGCCTAACCCGTCACAAACTACGTTTTACCATTAAACGCTGACCAACCAAACCAACCAAACCAACCAATCAACCAGACAAACCAACCGAGCAAACCAATCCAACCAACAAAACCAACCAAACCAAACTCGTCACAAATTACGTTTTTCCCGTCAACGCTAACCAACCAAACCAACCGATCAACCAACCAAACCAACCAACCAAACCAAACCATCCAAATCAACCAGAGCAAACCAACTAACCAAACCAAACCAAACCAAACTAAACACCATTAGGTAAATATATGGGTGCTAATTTATCTCACCCGTTATGTTTTTGCCCTTAATTCTATCAATGTTAAAATCAAAAGAAAGCATTAAAAAAAAGTTTTTTTTTTTAAATGTACTGAAAAGTAAAAAAAATAACTACTTTATTATGCCATTTTGCAGCACAATGGCTCGATACAGCACCCAATTCGGCTTTATTAGTAGGAAAATAAAAAATTGTACCATCGGAAAATGACGTCACAGAGGATTTTTATTTATAGCGACGGCGTTCCATTTCGACAAAAAAATTGTACCATCGGTAAATGACGTCATAGATTATTTATATCGACGGCTTCCCCACACGCCGCCCGCACGCCAGACAAGATAGCTACTTTATTAGTATGATAACTGGATGTAATTGGTAGTTGACTGTAGACCTGCCTGCCGAATTTTTTTTAAAGTTTCGGGTGGCTGACATAATTCTTCGGCTGAAAGCCGGATTAGTCAAATTTCTCCGCATATAGAAACATTAACATTTAACATTTGCGGCTGATTTTCGGCTGATTACGAAATATTTGGCTACAATTCGGCTGAAGCCTAGAGAGTAATGAATTGATAAAACTTCAGCAAAAAAAAACGCTTTTACAATACTTGTATTATGTAAAAGGGGTGGGCAAACTACGGCCCGCGGGCCGCATGCGGCCCGACGGAGTATGTTGTGCGGCCCAAATGCATTTACATGTTGTGATCATAAATCGATGTTTTTTTCTTTGTTTAGAACTTTCACTTCATTTTTGAAATTTTATTCCGACTATTTGATTCAAATTTAGAAAAACTAAATCAGTTTTATAGGTCCAGATAATTATTTGTAATTACTAGCCATTAATTGTTAACATCCCTATTCGAAATAGTTTTTCTGCTCAAACGGGAGAGGTTTTTGTTTACAATTTACATTTTGAAAGGTTTTATAAAAATTGTTATTTAAAAGCGAATAGATATTCATTTAACTATGACTACTGCCAAAAAAAAAAAAAAGATTGAGAACGAATGTCGCGTTTTTAATGACGAATGGGCTGCTAAATACTGCTTCACCAGCGTTGGGAACAATGCTGTCTGCTTGCTGTGCCATGAGTGTTTGAGTGTCTTTAAGTATAACCAAACAAAACATTTGGATTTCGGACACAATTTAACGAACAAAGAGAGAAAAAGAAATGCCAGGAGTTGGTTAATAATATAAAATAGCAGCAAGCATTATATTTCCAGATCAGAAAACCAAATGTAACAGCATTTCTTTATCAAGAACTGTAGTCTGGCTTGTTGAAATGATAAGTGACAACTTGATTCACCAACTTCGAGATGCAAGCGAAGACTTTTTGTGGTACTCTCTAGCTTTGGACGAAAGTATCTGATACAGTACAATTGTTGGTATTTATATAGAGAATAACCACTCGTTTTGAGCTTACTTAGTGTTGAGCCACTCAAAGGCACAACCACAGGCCAGGATTTATTCAGTGCTGTTGAGACCTGTGTTGAAAGAAGTGGGTTGGTGTGGAACAAGATGGAGCGCGCGCTTTATCTGGAAAAAACGTAGGCCTGGTGAAGTTGATGAATAATAAAATTAAAGAACAATATCCTCACTATACACTTTAACCTCTCCACTGTGTCATCCATCAGGAAAGTCTGTGTAAAGCTGCGTTGAATATCAAGCATTTTATTGACTCAGTTGTCAGTGTAATAAACCTCATCAGAGCAAGGGCACTTAATCACAGGATGTTCCAGTTCTTTACACACATGTTTGTATTGGTGATGAAGTTGGCTGTTTCTTGAATTAGACATTTTTGATGTCATTATGGTTAAGAATATTGTCTAAACTGTGATAGTGCTTTTTCCAAGTTGACTTAAAGATTTGGAAACTTAACATTCTGACATTAACAACCACAGCAGTGTCCGCTGGCTGAGTTTGGGCAAGATATTGAAGCAAGTGCGGAATATCAAGGAAGAAATAGTTATGTTCCTTGAGATGAAGGGTTTTGTTTGTGACTTTGTTACTAACATTGTTAATGAAGAGAGGAAGTCAGACTTCATGTTTATTATTAACATTATAGAAAATTTGAATGAACTGAATGTCAAACTTCAGGGCAATAGCTTGTTTGCACATGAAATTGTATATACAAATCATTTCAGGCAGAACTCTCCCTGTTCTCCAGGCAAGCAGGTGAAAATCGGTTTTGACATTTCCCTTTGCTGAAAACAGAAAACCATTCTGCTGAAATGGCTGACAAGTACAAGGCTCAGTTGGATGCTTTGGTTGTGGAATTTGAAAGGAGATTCCAAAACTTCAAGAACCTGGAACCACTCTTCAATCTCCTCAGTTTGCTATTTAATGCAGAAGCTGATTCAGCCCCAGAGGACATACAGTTAAAGCTGCTTGACCTACTAGCAAGTTATGACCTGAATGAGAAGTTCAGGTCAGTTTTTCGTCTGGAGTTTAATGGATGTTTGCCTGAGGTGGCATTTCCACACCTAAAAAACTTCGCTGCCAAACTTTTGTCACTGTCTGGGTACACATACAATTGTGAGCGAACGTTTTCTTGTAGGAAAATAAACAAGTCAAATAACAGATCGATGTTGGCTGACTGCAATTTAAATGCAATCATGCGAATTACAAACAATAAGTTCAAGAACATTATCCGGAATTGTGAACAGTTACATACTTCTCATTAATTATATTTGTACTCTGTGGTCAGCTTGTATGTAAATTAAGTTCCATCGTCTTCATAAATGTTATGACAGGTAACAAAAAACGTTTCTTGAAATAATTATGAATAGTAAAGTCTTATTACCTAAATTAGCACTGAATTGATTTTTAAAATGTAATTTGCTTGTGTAATATAGTGTGAATGTGAAATAAAAAGATCAACACATGGTTATTATCCTTAATTCATATTTTAATACGTTGTAAATTGTAATTAAAGTAGACAAAATATAAATGCAGCCCGCCGATAATAATCAGGTTTTCAATGTGGCCCTCCGTAGAAAAAGTTTGCCCACACTTGATTTAAAACAACAGAAAAACAGTTTTATATGCTGTTCTACTAATACAATGCATGAATAGATTCCACTCATTCAGTTTCTGTCACTCAATATCTTGATAAGCACTTAAAATATCAGTTTATAATTGTCAGGAATAAAACAAACGCGATGCAGTTTATCAGCTGGTAGACTTGGTCGTTTGCTGTTCATTATCAAACCAGTAACCGAAAACATGCACTCCACTGGTACAGATGATGCTGATGATGACAGGTGAAGACGAGCCAGTTGAGTAAGTTGTCGATATGAGGATGATGCAACACTGCTACGTCAGAAAGCGCTGTCAAATAGTTAACAATTTCCACTGCCATCTTAAATACATGTTCAAAAAATTAAAATACAACAGTGCTAGCTGCTAGTTTATAGAACATTTCATTATAGTACACAGTATATGTATTTAAACATATTTTACTGCAAACTGAGTGGTCTATTGAGAGCAAAATAAAACGAAAACTGTTTCAATGCCAATAAATTAGCATAGAATACATTATTAGTACAATCGTCAGGTGACTGCTCAGTTCTCAGCTCATTCATCAGCTCCATTCACAATCGCTTCCATCAGAAACATGTTCACTGACTAGCTGCGAATGTGATACACCAGCTTTAGACATGATGAATCCACGGGCCATTGCTGACTGTATGGCATTTTCCAGAATTGTGGTTGCTTCTGACCGTGGAATCAATGATTTGGAACCTGGATCAAGCAGCTGATGCAGCTTAATGTGATCATTTACAGGAAATCGATGGTCAAGCTGGTTGAAAACTGACAGCTTGTTCATTCGTAATTTGTCATCATCAGATTTGATGCAGCGCAGATCTTTCTTATGCGTATTTTCACTTGTGGAATTTGTTGATAAGGTTTGCATTGAAAAGCTGAAGAGATCGGTTAGGTCTTGAAATGGTTTCAGAAAAAGTAAAGAGTTCACTTAAAAAGTCAATTTCATCTTCATGGAGACAAATATCAACTCGACTAATACGCGTGAGAGTATTTTGAACCTCTAATTTCAAGTCAAGTATAGACTTCAAAAGCTTTGAAGTATTTATCATATTTGCAGCACCATCATGGCAGTTTTTTTTATGATGAACAGAAATGCTTTTTAAGACAGAGCTGATATGGTAAGCAAGGTCATGAGCAGCAAGATTAAAAAATGTGACGGTTAATCTAACGGCGGACAAAATACGGCGGATAATGCGGCCTACGCATATTTTTCGGCGGATTTACGGCGGACGAAAATTTGGCGGCGTATTCTGCGCAAGGCACCGGCTGAGGGGGGTCTAGTTGACTTCGTAGTTAATTCACTGACCTACATATTAATATATATGTAACTACTAAATGTTTCCGCAGTTTGCATTTTATGGGAGCTAATTGTAGTACAGTAAATTATTTATGTTTTCAATGTATTTTTATGAAAATTCAATTTTTTTATCTGCCGTGATTGATTTTTTTTTTACATTCTAAATGTATAAAATATCAAATGTAGTTGGCAGTCATAACGTAATAATAATAATTCTGAGAATTATTCTGTTATTTATTGTTTTAAGTCTTAAGACTACAGCTAATGTTTCCCATGTCAAAACTTACTGTATCACTGTATATTTTGTATATAATGTTATGTATGTGATGGATACTGTTGTAGACACCAATTTAACGTTGGAAATTGTCAACGTTATGGTACTATCGTTGTTCCACCAAATGCAATACTTCTTGTTCTTCACTGCTGCTTCAATGTGACGTTATGGTTTGAACGTTATGTAGTTTGTTGATATTAGGTTATGTAGTAGCCGATATTCTCTCTGGTTTTACTTCAAAGATGGTAGCGTTCAGTCTCTTGGCACTCACACACAAACACACCATGAATAAAGCCAAGTTCCACGATTCAATAACATTTATTTAAATAATAATAAAATACAGATAGAATGCACTCAAGTGCCGAAATATTCACAAATATGCTTTAGCAGAATAAACGTTGACTGTGTACTGTTAAAATTTAACTTATCTCTGAATGTATACTGTCTTCTCGTATGAGTAAGAGTACGTATATTTAATAACTTGATTTCTCTCTGCACACCTGTATACTGTCTTATCGTATAAGAGTACGTATACTTAATAACTTGTCAATATATGTATACTGTCTTGCGGTAAGAGTACGTATATCTAACATGTATACTGTCTTACAGGCAAGAGTACGTATATCTGGTATGTATACTGTCTTGCGGTAAGAGTACGTATATCTAACATGTATACTGTCTTAAGGCAAGAGTACGTATATCTAGTATGTATACTGTCTTGCGGTAAGAGTACGTATATCTAATATGTATACTGTCCTACAGGCAAGAGTACGTATATCTAATATGGTGTCCTGATGTCTCTATCTCTATAGTCGTTCTGTCGATCGGTAGGTCTCGATGTCTTTCGTCAGTCTGAATGTATCTCGTCGGTCTCCCGAAATTTTTGCTACATCTCTTTTTATGTGATGGTTAATTATCACGTGCCCCAAACGCCCAGAACTTCTGATTGGCTCCCTAACACCCTTTCTAGCTCATCTACATATTAATGACTCTTATTCCAGCCTAGGGATTGGTGCGGCTAAAACTCACTTTGGGCTAGTATTTCTTTGTCTCCCTAATTACGTCTTATCGCGTACATCCGGTGTCATCGACGCTCATTGACAGATTTATTCCACCCAAAACAAAGATAACTCGCTGGAATTCTAATTATCAAAATCTCTGCCGTTTCCTTGGCCCATGGACTTTCAATGTTGACCACCCAACTAAACCAGTGGTTCTAAAATTGTATGAATCTATCTAAAGCTATTGTTACACTTACTAAAAAGTAATTTGGTTCATAATTCTTCTATGTGTTAACTCATAAACTTATAATTAAAATGATTGATGAAACGTTTGACACATTTGATCCGTAACACTAAATTAGAATTAATATAGGTACACTATTTGAGGTCACACCCACCCACAAACAGAAAGTGATACCATTGAAAAAAAAAACTTTCTACAAAATTTTCATTTTCTGCTTATAAAACCTTCTAAAAAAAAAGACGGAAATTCCAGCAGTCTAATGCACATAATACCAGCACTCTAATACACATAATACCAGAACTCTAATGCACATAATTCCAGCACTCTAATGCACATAATACCAGCACTCTAATGCACATAATTCCAGCACTCTAATGCACATAATGCCGTTCTTATGACTATGAGTAGACAAACTTGTCGAGTGCCCCCACTGCGTATGCCCCCCCACCATCCCCTTTCCATTGCGAATTCTTATGAAATGTTATAATATTGTACTTGTACTATCACCCCCCCCCCCCACCCTTTCCAATGTATAAGAACAGCTCTGTTTGTATTTTTTCAATGATTAGAGATAAGATTCATATGCTTAGGGAGTCCTATGGCTTAGCATAAAGACATCCCCCCTCCTTCCTTCTGTGTATCTGCTCATATCTCCAAATCAGTATCTCATAATTAGTAGCCCTATTTCTCACATTACCTAATTAGTCCACCTAATCGGGCCTCTCTGATCACAACACGCCAATTCATTAGATGGAAAAGGGTTATCACCTTTGAACAGAGGCAGACTAAGGTTGGTCGAGGCCCTGGGTGCAAAAGAAATAGTGGACCAGTAAAAATACGTCAAAAGATATATAGCTGAGCATAGCAGGGGCTCTCATAAGTTGGGGGAGAGCCTGATTCGCCTATCCCTATTTATTTAGTGTAAGAGAGATGACTCAGCATGTCTACACAAACACTATTTACCGGGAAACTTTGATGTGTTGTTCATTTTATGCTGTAAAATAATAAGACTATGGATAAAATTATTTAAGAGTTAGGGATCGCTTTGAGGAACCCAGCAATCTTACCATTATTGGGGGCCCCAACATTTACATGTGGCTTCCTTAACATTGTTTTTGCTAAGGGGCCCAAAATGTACATTTGCGTAAAATCTCTAAATATCTTTTTGCCGGTGGTTTCCAAATATACCAATGAAAACGTATCATTCTCTATGAACCTTTCTCCCCCCCCCCAATCTAAAAAAATAATAAAGAATGGCTCTGTCGTACATCTTCTAATAATACATCTATATCTCACATAAACTTATAGGCATCTCTTATACTCATAAACATTATGTCAAGCATCTCCAAAATGGTAGATCACATATCAGACATATCGTCAACTAATCTTGAGCCCAGTAGCCTAGAAAGGGTAGTGCTGCTTGAAATAGTGTTCTGCAGCCTTTTAAAACACACAGTGGCAACATTTTTTTGAAGTAGTACACAAACCTCGATTTGTCAAACAACTCATTGTATGCTGCATGATTTCTTTTTCGTTTATAAAGTGGATTGTATGCATTCTATGAATTCTATGGAGTTTGTCTTAATGGTCGTTCACTTATAACTTAACGCCTTGGGAAGGGGGGGGGGACGAAGTGTGACAATGTGACAACAAATGATAACTGGAACTGTGACAATGTGACAACAAATGATAACTGGAACTGTGACAATGTGACAACAAATGATAACTAGAGTGATATGGGAAGCGGGCGGGAGGGGGGTGGGATAAAACTAAAATGATGAGCGTTAGTCAGTCAAAACAACAGCTTGCATTAATCTCATTTGTACAGTGGAGAAGGAAGGAAAAGACATTGTTGATGAAATAAAAGAAATATTATTAAGTGATGATCTGTTGCTGTCATATTGCACATGACAAGATTAGGACATTTAGCGAATATGGCTTCTTTATACAATGGCGCAATGATGACACTATAGGGTGCCGCCGCACCGGGTGTCCCCATCATAGGGGTGACATTTATAATAACAATTAAAATTTCATATCAGAAAGAAATTGTTCTAGTTGGGTTTTATAACCGAACATCAGTAATAGCACTGGGCGCCACCATGCAGAGCAGTGTGTGAAGTCCCTGTAATGATGAGATGAAATCTCTTAGATCCTAAAACTACTAATGGGGCGGTTTTTATGGTGCCCTTCTTTCATCCCCACCATAGTTGATAGTGCAATGGCCATGGAGGCACCACGGGAGACATAACGGAAACTTTAACCATGACCTGAAATATTCATTGGTCCTCATCGAAGACCAAACCAGGGACCTCAGTTCGACAGTCGAGTGCTTTACCACACTACCTTCCTAAAAATCATTTAAAGCTAGTTTATTATTAAACCGAAACATATTTTGTTGGTAATATTTTGATATTGATGCTATTTTACTTTATTTTGCGGTGGTTTTATTTACCTCTGATATTCGATATTCGATATTTTTCTCTAAAGCACTATGAGTAGTCAGAGACTGAAAATCCGTCGTCTCAGCCATCGCGTCGGGGATAAAAAGTATTTATATACATAATATTCATTTCCACTCTGCGTTAAATCGAAAGCGGAAAACAAGAATTCAAAATGGCGTCTTGCCCGCGTCTCGATTCGATAAAGGTAATAATTAGCTTACAATATCATTCAAATTATTGTAGTTTTTATTACAAAAGATAGCATTTTAACATCGTCAAACGTAAATTATAGTAATAAACGGAAGTGAAAAATAATCAAGCAATTTTGTTTTTAATAGTAAATTGAAATTTTCATTTCGTTCGTGTGACGAGGTGGATGAATGGATAAGCTGCTTGGATTTATTTTTTTTTAATGCTGACTATCCAGGTTCGATTCCTCTTAGGGACATATTTTTAATTAATTTTTTTTTTCAGAATGTATCCTTTTAGTTGTTTTAATGAAAAATAACTTATTAGATCTCTTTGAAATTTTTTTTATTGAAATAATTTATCTTTTAGGATGTTGTAAGAAAAAGAAACAACAACTAATTAGATTTTTAATTATTTCATAACTTAATAAAAAAAATATTTTGAAAATATGTATCAAAGCTGAACACAGAGGCGTTCCTAGGGTGGGGGAGGGGAGTCCTAAATCGAAAGTCCCTCCGGGCCCAACTTGAGGGGAGCCCCAAAAATTATTTTTGACATTAAATATTAAGTACATGTCATGGTATCGATGCAGGGGCCCCAAAAGAGGCCAAGCCCCCGGGCCATCAAATCCCTAGGTTTGGCACTGGATGAACAATAGTCTATCTCTATGCAAAGGCTTTGCAGGGTACAATATGATTGTGTGACGTGGTAGCTGAATGGCTAAGCAACTTGGGATTTTATTTTTATTCTGACTATCCAGATTTGATACCTGTCTTTGACATTTTTTTCTATTGTTTTTTTTTTATAATTTATCCTTTTGTTTGTTTTAATGAAAAGTAACTTATTAGATCTCTTTGACATTTTTTTACTGAAATGATTTATCTTTTAGGATGTTGTAAGAAAAAGAAACAACAACTAATTAGGTATTTCATTACTTAAAAAAAAAAACTTTTTTGAAAGTATGTGTCACAGCTGAACATAGAGGCGTACGTAGGGTGGGGTAGGGGGTAAAAATTGAAAGTCCCCCCGGGCCCTACTAGAGGGGAGCCCCCAAAACTATTTTTATATGAAATATTAAGTACATAATCTCATGTCATGGTATCGAACGTCAAAATGCAGGGGCTCCAAAAGTGGCCAAGCCCCCTGGCCCCCAAATCCCTAGGTTTGGCACTGGCTTGACAATAGTCTATCTTCATGCAAAAGCTTTGCAGGGTACAGCTAGTAATATTATATTATATATGCGCCGAGAATCAAGCGCATCTACATTTATAACAATTTTATAGAGAAAAAATCCAGCTTTCTAAAGATTGATTTAACTTTATCCAAATAAAAGATTTTCGCAAAAAAATATTTAAAATGCTTTTTAAAAGTTTATAAACAAAGATATTTTCTATTATTCAATTTAAAGATATGGTTATAAAGAGCTGTTATCCTTAAATACACAATCGTCTAACGTATGCGTGTGTCTCCCTCAGGCTAATGGTCCGGCCACTAAAAATATCAGGCTAATGGTCCGTACACTAAAAATGTGGTTTACAAGGAAATCTATGAAATGTATTGTGTTCATGACAATAAAAGATAAATGTTGTTTTCTATAGCAGTATTTCGTACGTCTTTTTGTTATTTCTTTTCATATCATATTGTGTTCGTAGCAATAAAAGCCGTAGGGGCCGTCCATAAAGTACGTCACGCTCCAAGGGTTGGGGGGAGGGGGTATAAGAAAGCGTGACAGTTTGTGACAGGGGGGAGGGGGGTTAGGCCAAGTGTGACGTCACATTTTAAAAATATATTTTTAATTTTCTTTCTAATTAATTTTTTTAGTAAAACTTAATAGTTTTAAAAATAATTTTCAAAAAATTGTGTGAACACTTGAATTAGTTTTATGTCAAAATAGCATGAAATGCATTACTTTTCAATGTGTTGTTCACAATTCCTCATGCTAGTTAGGAGCGCTAATATACTGTTATGTGTAGCCTTACCAAAAGTGTTATTATTTCTTTGTTGTCTGCTGCATAATTATATCAAGAAATTTGGAATTTGTATTATAATACAAAAAAGTGATTGAAGTTGCTATCCATCACTTCGTTAAAATAATCTTGATGCCTTATTCCTTGCAACCAGTGCACCAGGAAGAAGTGCTTATAATCGCGTGGAACGTCGAATGGCTCCATTTAGCAGAGAACATTATGGCAGTCACTTTGATTCGCAGGGCAGAACAATCAATGAGGATTTGGAAAGAACAAACTTCAAGTTTGCAGGTGAAACTTAAGCTGAAATCTCGTCGTATGTGATTGTTGACCAATTTCCAACAGTTGCAGAATATATCAACCCTGAGAAATCTAAATTGGATGCAGCAGGACTGATGTCGAGGAATCAGGAATGGTTTGACCATCATGTTCGCATCAGCCAATACTTCACTCAAATTTTGAAATGTCAGGACATACAATGTTGCGACCAAGAACGCAGCTCATTTTTCAACGTTTTACCTTCAAGATTATTTCCTTCTCCAAATCCAATCCCAATCAAACAAACAACTGATGGACTCAGAGCTTTAGAAAGAGCAGATGCAGATGCTCATAAATTATGCCAAGATCAACAGGAGTTTTTAAAAAGTGCAACCATATTGTCCATCTTTGCAGACCAGCTTACATGATCGAATTTGCAAAGTGTGTCACTTATACTTTGCCTCACGAATAATGTTGAAGAAACATGCAGGATAACCCAGAGCTCGGGCGCAGGAGAATGTAAAAAAGTAAACGTTCCCTTATGGCAGATGAAGTGTAGAATTCATCTGTTTCTATAACCTAGGCATATGAAGGGATTGTGTGGTTAGCACAACGCCCAGCCGCCTTTACTCTCCTAACATAAAGTCAGGTACCCATTTGAAGCTGGATGGACTTGGGGACGTTCACCAGTCCTAAGATTCTCACTGAGATTCGAACTCGGGACCCTCCGGTCGACAGTCAAGCGCTCTACACCACTCGACCACCAGTCCCCTAGGAGAATGTGCCAATGCCAACCCCAAATTTTCCAGATTCAACTCAGATAAAACCGTCCTTTGAGAATCGCTGCTAGAAGGCAAAGAGAACTCATGGCAATTATTGGCAGAATCAGCCCCGTAGCGTGAAAATTCTACAGCAGAGGCCAGGCAATAGCAGGGGGGGGGTACAGGTAATACATTTTACTAAGTAGAGCAAATAAGCAGAGGGGGCCAGACAAAACGCAGGGGGGCCCGGCCCCCTGGCCCCCTCACGCTAATGGCCTGGGCAGAATGGAAAATACACATTCAGAGGATGTTGAGTGGCTAGATGAGGATGAAGTTGATCTGTCTGCAACTATCCTTCCAGGAAACGATGATGGGAAAAGATTTATGTCAGTGGTAACTATGAATGAACACTTCACTTCACCATGGATGGATGATGTCTAGTGAATATTTTTTTTTAATTAATCATAATTCACAGGCCCACTATAAACATATTCAATATAGCACCAGACCTGCTCACATAATTTGTCAATCTAGTCCTTTTTTTAGTCGCATTGTTTTGTTTTCCATTTTTATTATTTAATGACTGGTTGAGGTCAAGTTTCGCTAATCTACTTCTTATCCTGTGTCAATAGAATGCATAATCGGAAGATCATCTCAAAGTCGACCTCACCCATTGTAAATGAAAAGGCAGCAGATAAATGATGTTTATTATATAATTGTCAAGTCTAATTTTTGCAATTTTCTTTTTCAAATTCAATTGATTGAGTTACTGTTTCAAAGAATAACTGAGACAACTGTTGACAATCAGTTATTCTACTATTAAAGTCATTTAATAATCTGAAAGTTCGTTTAATATTTATATTTTAAGGCAGTTCAATAGTGAAGTGCGATTTAAGTTTTCGATTAAATTTTAATTAGTTGATAATTTTTTTTTTCGAAAGTGTGACAAACTTTAGGGAGGGGTGTCCCGAGATATGTGACACTTTGTGACGGGGGGGGGGGAGGGGAGGGTTCAAAAATCGTCAAAAGTAGCGTGATGTACTTTAAGGACGGCCCCATATGCCGAGTGTCTATTTCAGGCTAATGGTCCGTACACTAAAAAGATGGTGCAATCGGAACACATTTTTAAAATCCCTGCTATAAAAATAAATTGTACGAAAATCGCTGTTTTTCGTCATTTTAGGGTACCTATTATAATGCCTACTTCGACATGCCTTTCGGGGATCAAGACAAGTCATAGGCACCTGATGTCACATGCCAATATTGCATGTACTTTCATACCTCCTTTCTGTGGGTACCCATCTCCTCTTCAAGTAGGCTGCGATTTCTTTTTGGCTTTACCAGGGAATGAACTCTGTATCTTTTGCATGTGAGTCGAGTTCACTTCGCTATCCAGCCGGTAATATTACTTCATTTTAAAAACAAAAAATAAACAATGGACTCAATAAAATTAGACTATAGTTGTTGGACTTTCGAGAAAAAAATAGTAAAATTCCATAACCCTGGGAGAAAGGCTTTTGAAAATATTAAGTTTCAAACAACCAAATATATATATATATATATATATATATATATATATATATATATATATATATTGATAGAGAATAATGATCCGAAAATACATCGGTTATACTTAATAAAATACCACACTAAATTTAAAATACCTAAGTAGTTTTAAAATGAATGATTATGTCTATAAATGCCTATATTTTCTTAAGTGTACCCCAAAATTTTTGAAACAGTTCCAGTGTGCCGCGAGATTAAAAATTGTTAATATAGAATAAGTTTATTTTACAATGTAGTACTTCTTTGTGTAGCGGTTAATGTTTAAACATTAAAATAATGCAAATTTTTTAAATGTTTATTTTTGTAAAAAGAAAGATAAATGAATCCAATAAATAATGTATTCGACTTTTGAAAGTTTATAAAATAAATAGAATGACCACAATTTTCAGTATCGATACTGTCTTTTTCATTGATAATACTTGTAGCCGCTTACTATGATTCCAACCAGTAGGGAATCAACAAGTGCTGCTGGCTGACATTGAGCGATATCTGCTGTGGTCTCACTCGCTGGCCAAACTGGCAAAAGTGACTGCACCAAATGGGCTAATTTTTTTAAACTCAGTATCCGTAGCATTTGATCTTTTGACTTTTTCCTAGCATTACCCTCAGGTGTGACTCATAAAGTGAGTCATTTACAGTGTGATTCATAAAGTGAGTCATTTACAGTGTGATTCATAAAGTGAGTCATTTACAGTGTGATTTATAGAACAATGTTAATAATCTGTATAATCTTAGGTGAGAAGAAATTTTTTTATATAATAGATCAAACGTTCCTTTTCATTTATTTAAAATTGTATATATTTAGTTAATTAAAGGACATTAGTTCATTATGTTTTTAAAATGTGTTAATAGGCGAAAATATTATACATATGTAAATAATTTATGTCTGCCCTAGGAATTTAATAATGTACATTTTTTCATTATATTCTCTAAAATATATCCAGTTTATATCAAATAACTCAGTAGGCACTTTAACTCATTACAAATAAGTGGCTAGGAATATACATAGTGTCTAGATTTCCTTCTCTCTCTCTCTCTCTCTCTCTCTCTAAATGGGGTATTTCCCGCGCTTTTATTTGCTTTATATTTACTTTGTAATGGGGGGGAAGTGGTTGGGGGGGGGGGTAAAGATTGATCAGCGTTAACTTGGTCTGACTATAAAAATAAATTTATAGTTTACACAGACATTTCTGCGTTTGGTCAGTCTAATTATCTTTGATATATCTGCAGGTGATAACATCTTCAAAATTCTGACCAAATTTTCGCTGGAAGGTTAAAACAAACCTCTGCAGGTACAAAATCTACTAACTTCTTCACAAACAATAATCTACAATAATCTAGAGACTTATCTACATAGTTACCTCTCAATTCTCCAGAAGTTTTTAAATATATTCAAGTAGTGTATGAACTTGATGCTTACTACATTAAAATCAATCAAATATAAAGTAATCTTCATACATTATAGGAATTATAATAATTCACTGATCTACATGTTATCTGTACGAAATGCGCATGTCTCTGTCCATATCCAAGTTACTGTTTGGTGGATTTATCATCTTAAGTATTCACTGTAAGTACACATCATTTTCATTTTATATGTACATACGGCTTCAACAGTAAACTGATGTCAAATAGTGTCAATAGCTTACCATTTCATTATAAAACTGACTTCTGAACTTTGTGTAATAATTCAGACGTTAATAATAAAGGAAAGTTCATTTAATTAGAGAGCTATCCAAGTGGTGAGAAATTCTATAGACCACTGGTAAACATTTTTTGGCTAAACACAAGTGCAACGTATCGTCTTCTTATCATTGTTGTAATTCAGAGACGGACTTGTGAAAGCCCCATCCAAAAGCCCAAATCAATCTGCATTTTATACACATTTTCTCACCAGCCATTTTCTATGTCACACTATTGTTTGCTGTGCCAGGGCAGCCTCAACTGGCCTTCGTGTCATTCTATAGCTTGGACATGCCTGATGTTATGTAATAAATTATACAATTTTGTGATACGAAAATACAAACTATGAAGAGATTTATTCATCTTTCATTTCCACTAACTTTTGAAATACTAACTGGAATTTGTACTCTGTGATGACCCTCCATGACATAAACTATTGCTATTGTAGTATTACCATTATTATATTGCCAATAGTTTTAAGTCATTTATCAACTAGCATTCTATGTTATGTCATAATGCTCACTAGAATGCTGTGAAATTAGTTAGATGTCATATAGTATTGTGTGGTTTAATACCATACTATGACATAATATATTATGGTGCTATTCACATCACCTGAAAAACCAGTATGTGGTGTTAGTTATATCTCAACTAGTATGTAAAGTTGTTAGTCATATCTCAACTAGTATGTTGTGGTGTAAGTCATATTTCAACTAGTATGTTGTGGTGTTAATCATATCTCAACTAGTATGATGTGTTGTTATTCATATCTCAACTAGTATTTTGTGTTTTTAGTCATATTTTAACTAGTATGTTGTGGTGTTATTCATATCTCAACTAGTATATTGTGGTGTTAGTCATATCTCAACTAGTATGTTGTGTTGTTATTCATATCTCAACTAGTATGTTGTGGTGTTAATCATATCTCAACTAGCATGATGTGTTGTTATTCATATCTCAACTAGTATATTGTGTTATTAGTAGGGCTGCTGATTAAACTGCGTTAATTTGCGATTAACGCGTCAAAAAAAATTTGCGATTAAAATTTTTAACGCAATACCTAAATGCGTTAATTTGACCAAAATGCTGAAAGTTCACCAAATCGATAAATAACGGATTTTCACTTATTAAGTAGATCTACCAACCCCACCCTGTCACAATTTACACACACCCTCACCCCTAGGTACGTCGACAAAAGCCCCAATTGTAATATAAAATGAAGATGTTTTGTTATATAGCCCTTCGACAAGTGAACCTCCTGTTCCCTTGCTATAACCAAAATGAAACGAAAGAAAGAATCTTTAATGTTGACACACGAAAGAAAGAACAACAGAAGATGAAAAATAAAAGCCGACCTTTCAAAATTTTAGCTTTGAACGTTTGAAAATTGCCATACGGTAACATTAAAGAGTCTCATTTTACAAGATATTTTTTTATTAATATAACTGACAGACCGATAAAAAAATAAAATTTTCTTTTCTGTTGTTCACTAAAACATTGAAATAATAGTTGATAGTAAGAAAGTAAATGAATGAAAGAATAAAAGAGTAACATCGCGGCACAAAACAAAAACTTCAAAAAAAAGATTAAAAGTAAATTTGTCCTTCAACTCGACGACCGTAGTAGTATTGGTGGGGTAAACGTCACGTCTACGTAAAATCATAGCAGCTGTATGACCTTAAAACAAGAGGATTGTCTTTTATAACGCGTGCTCCTAGTTTGAAACAATGGAACCGGTGTCAACTTGTTTTTGGTACATCTATAAGTGGAGAGAGAGTGTGTTAAAAATGTGACTTGGTGGGGAAAGAGTGGGGGGGGGGGGTTTGGAATAAAGAAAAAAAACCGCGTTAATAATAAGTGAGCGACAACTTTCTGGCTATACTATTATTTTATGAAAGAAAAGTTACATTTGAGATATAAATGAAGTGTATATTTTTTTTTATGGGAAGTGGAGGGTAGGGTAAACAGACGTACGTGTGGGCGATGTGAAGCAAAATATGACAGGGAGGGAGGGAAGAGGGGTTGACATACGTCATTAGTCCGGAAACTGCGGTACGAAAAAAAAAGGTTAGCATTGTTGTTAAATAAAAAGAAAATAATTCGCATCATTGACGTGATTGATACATGTCCATAAACTGGTCTCACTAGCTAATTCAATAGACATATATGCTAATGCTTAATAAATATGTTATAATTTATTATACCTCTTTCGTAAATTAAAATGACTTGTTTATTATGCCAATGTTATGCTTTGATATTATGACATATTAGTTTGAATACAAACAATTGTATTATATTGTGTCGATTAAAATGTGCGTTAATTTGCGATTAAAATTTTTAATCATACGTTAATTTCGATTAATTTTTTTAATCGAACAGCAGCTCTAATTATTAGTCATATCTCAACTAGTATGTTGTGTTATTAGTCATATCTCAACTAGTATGTTGTGTTGTTAGTCATATTTCAACTAGTATGTTGTGGTGTAAGTAAGTCATATCTCAACTAGTATGTTGTGTTATTAGTCATATCTCAACTAGTATGTTGTGGTGTAAGTAAGTCATATCTCAACTAGTATGTTGTGTTATTAGTCATATCTCAACTAGTATGTTGGGGTGTAAGTAAGTCATATCTCAACTAGTATGTTGTGGTGTAAGTCATATCTCAACTAGTATGTTGGGATGTTAATAGTATTATTAAATAGTATTCTTTATGATAATTAAATGTTAATCATGTAATTTGATATTGTATTAATCAGGCCAAATGATTTTTACGTTAGTCATTGTATATGATGTTTCGTTAGTCATTTAAAATGATGTTCAATAAGCGTTGATGCTACACATCGCTATTAAAAACTCCTGTTTTTTTGTTTTTGTTTTTTATTCCCTTAACCAATATAGCCAGTTAACCATTATGGTCGTTGGGGGTACGAATGGACACTTCAATCGATGTGCTTTCAAACGTCCTTTATGTTGGCTTATAGACTTGATGGCGTTTATCCCCTGTACAAGTCAGCGGCGAATATTTTTGGCTTTACCTGGGATTAAACCTTGTACCCTTTACATGTTAGTCGAGTTCACTATCCAGCTATCATCTAACAGAAACTAAAATATATTCTCTTCTACAGTTTAGATTTAAAATATCGAATTATTATTTTTTTGCCCATCTTTGGTGCACACGCTTGCTACGATTGCTACTTTTAAATGGCTTATATCTTATTTTCAAATTATCTCACACATTTACATATTTTTACTAGCTGCAAGTACCCGGCTTTGCCCGGGTTTAAAATAAGGTTTTCAGTTTACCTTCTGTTTTCTCCCTACCCCCCTCTCTCCCTTCCTCTCTCTCCCTTCCCCTCTCACTCCCTCCCTACCCCCTCTCTCCCTTTCTCTTTCCCTTCCTCCCTTTCTCCCTCCCTCTCTCTCCCTCCCTCCTTCTCTCTCCCCCTATCCTTCCCCCTTCCTCCCTCCCTGCTCCCCTCTCACTCTTAATCTCTCATCCCTCCCATTTCTCCCATCCTCTCTCTCCCTCTCTCTTTCCCTCTCCCTCCCTACCCCCTCTCTCCCTCCCTCCTTTCTCCACCTCTCCATCTCCCATCCCCCTCTCTCTCCCTCTCCCTCCCTCCCTCCCTCTTCCTCCCTCCCTAATTTCCTCTCTCTCCCTCCCTGCCCCTATATCTCTTTATCTCTCTATCCCTCCCTCTCTCCCACCCTCTCTCTCTCCCTCCCTCCCTTCTATCTCCCTCTCTACTCCCACTCTCCCCCCTTCCTTTCTTTTTCCTTCCCTCCCTTTCTCTCTCCCTCTCTCGTCTCCCCTCTCTCCCTTACTTCTATCCCCCTCTCCTTTCTCTCCCTCCCTACCCCCTCTCTTCCCCCTTTCTCCATCCCTCCCTCTCCCATCCCCCTCTCTCTCCCTCTCTCCCGCCCTCATCTCTCCCACTCTCCCTCCCTCCCTCTTCTTCCCTAATTTCCTCTCTCTCCCCCTACCCCCTCTCTCTCGCTTATCTCTCCCTCCCTTTCTCTCTCTCTCTCTCTCTCTCTCTATATATATATATATATATATATATATATACACACATATTATTATAGCTTCACACCTTTTCTAAAATCCTTCTACATTCCTTTACCTTCCTCAACCTGTACAAATCGGGAAGCATGAAAAAACATCAACAGCTCTTTGCAGCACAAAGGCACGATACAGCACCAGCGCGCAATATCTATTCGATCATCGGGAAATGACGTCACAGAGTTTTATTTATGGCGCCGTCGAGATTACTTTAATATAGTAAAAGATACTAAAATAAAAATAATTTATTACAATTAAACTACCCATGAGTTGAAACGAAACCTGTCTTATAACCTTCCGCATGTAATTATGTGTACGTGTACCAAATTTCACGTTATTTGGTTGTCTGGATCTTGAGTTATAAGACAGACAGACAGCAAATGCGTCTTATAAGTATCTCTACTATAGTGTGGTTGTGTATATATTTTGTCTACTATAGTGTGGTTGTGTAATATTTTGTCTACTATAGTGTGGTTGTGTACATATTTTGTCTACTATTGTGTGGTTGTGTACATATTGTGTACACTTATAGTGTGGTTGTGTAATATTTTGTATACTATAGTGTGGGTGTGTACATATTGTGTCTACTTATAGTGTTGGTGTGTACATATTATGTCTACTTATAGTGTTGGTGTGTACATATTATGTCTAGTTATAGTGTTGGTGTGTACATATTTTGTCTACTTATAGTGTTGGTGTGTACATATTATGTCTACTTATAGTTTGGGTGTGTACATATTATGATTACTTATAGTGTTAGTGTGTTTATAATTATGTCTACTTATAGTGTTGTTGTATACATATTTTGTCTACTATAGTGTGGGTGTGTACATATTGTGTCTACTTATAGTGTTGGTGTGTACATATTATGTCTACTTATAGTGTTGGTGTGTACATATTATGTCTACTTATAGTGTGGGTGTGTAATATTTTGTCAGCTTATAATGTGGTACATATTGTGTGTGTACATATTGTGTCTACTTATAACTAGGGTTTGCACAAAAACCGACTTTAAAAAAAAAAGGGTTGTCAAAGGTCAATTTCTAAAAAAAACGTCGAAAACCGTTCTCGGTTTTACTATAAAATAAGTGAAATAACGGGTATTTAAAGCATTCTAGCAATAATTATTTTCAATGTATGTCGTATTTACTTAACGTGAATGAAAATGAATAAAGTTTAATCTAATTACGTCAACCAATTTTTTAAGTCAAACATAAATACAAGAAAAAAGTTATCAATAAGACAGTAAAAAATACTACTACTGTGTACTGGGTACATATATTTATGTTCATTTAAATTCTATTATGACTAAACATATTTCTATCATGACCTTTGAACTGTTTAACGTTATTTGGCAGTCACGAATAAGACAATTCTTTTCAGTGTTTCGTTTATAATATACTATAAATATACGTGGCTGTCAAAGACAGGAGTTTTGTTTTGCCGCTCACAGACAAGTTCTGAAATCAGCCGTTGTGATTTAGAATTTTAGATCTCAGTGTAGATCTTATATATATTAGAATGGCCCAAAAAATCCAACTTCGTGCCACAAACCGGGGCACCCTTTTTTTTAAGTTCCTTTTGCTTTAGTTAGTATAATGTTAAAATTTTACAAATAAATTCCAAGTAGAAGGGGGTGCTCACAGGCCTCGATGTTTTACCTTTTACGGCATTTTACTCGATTTTGTTGACTGGTGGAAGTACAACGTTTTTTTCACTTATGACCTAGTTCTCATTTTAGATACATGACTTCCTGTTGTTTTTATGAACATTGTGCAGACGGAAAATCAACAAATATCATGTTCATGAGTGGTGAAAATTAAGAGATGGCAGCACAGCCGGAAAAAACAACAGAAACAGCTACTTCGTAAACAGAAAGAGGAAAAACGACAGCAACAAACTATAGAAGGTGAATCAGGTGAAAATGAAACAGAGAGTTGTGAATCATTCAATAAATATGAAGTCCTAGATGAATATGAACCAAGTTCAAGCTCAACTAAAAAACGGACAAACAAGACGGAGATTGGGTATCATACTTCCTTGTTCACTAAGCATGTCAACAGGGCCTTGGATCGCAACAGAACGTCTGATCGTGAAGCTGTGCGATTGATGATTCCTATTGCTGCAGCGCTGGGACATGATCCTTCATCTTTGACAATTTCACGAAGCACCATACAAAGAGCCAGAAAAAAAGCCAGGTGTAAACAAGCAGCAGATATAAAGGTTTCATACAAGCCTGACTATCCTCTAGTTCTACAATGGGATGGAAAAATCTTACCACAAATCCTGGGTCTTAGAGAAGTTGACCGCTTGCCGGTGCTGGTTTCTGGTGATGGCAGTGAAAAATTACCAGATGTCCCTAAACTAACATCAGGGACAGGACAGAATGCTGCTGATGCTATTTATGGGCAGTTAGAACAGTGGGCACTGGTAGAAAGCATCCAGGCTATGAGCTTCGACACCACTTCTGTCAACACTGGTCGTTTCAATGGAGCTTGTGTACTGCTTGAGAATCGTATAGGTCGAGAACTATTGTGGCTGGCATGTCGTCATCATGTTCTTGAACTGGCATTGGCAAAGGCTTTCAGTTTGTGTTGCGGTCCTTCTAACTCAACAAACATACCTATCTTCATTGCGGTCCTTCTAACTCACCTAACATACCTATCTTCATTGCGGTCGTTCTAACTCACCAAACATACCTATCTTCAAAAGATTTAAAGATTTTTGGGGACGCATAAAGCTTGACAACTATAGTAAGTTGGAACTGACTTCAAGCACTGATGTTTTCCGAGAAAACACGGTGAGCTTCCTGACAAATTTTGTTGACTTGAAGTCCCAGGTCAGAGATGATTATGAAGAACTTATTGAACTGACAATGATCATCTTAGGAGATCCACCAAAAACCAGGCCCTGTACATCATGCTAGGTGGATGGCTAAGCTGCTCTGTGCTATCAAAATTTACTTCATCCGTCATCAGAGAGAAATTTTCAGTCCTACATTGAAGGAAGAGAGCCAACTCAAACGATGTGTACAGTTTGGAACCTTATTGTACACAAAGTCTTGGATTCAAGCACCCTGAGCAGCGGAAGCACCTGGAGGAGATCTTTTGCTCTGTAAGGACCTGCAGCAATATCAGTCTGTTAATCACGACATCAGTATTGCAGTACAAACAATTCTCCACAATCACATCTGTCTAATGAGACTGTCAGCCTGACATTGTTTTCCGATGAAGTGTCACCAATTGAGAAACAGAAAACAATAACAGTTTTTGGAATAGAACCTAGTGAGCGACGTGTTCGAGGTGATCCATCATTGTTCCAAAATGAAGGCGTCAGCTTGGGTTACTTTTCTACAAGGCGTTCACAGAACCTGCTTACAAAGCTACACATAGGCAACTCGTTTCTAGTTCTTCATCCATAACAGTTGAATGATAATATTGAATACCAGAAGGGTAAGCAGCGCATTAACGACTTGCGTGTGGTCAACGATACTGCAGAACGTCGAGTTACTTTTTGAGGAATATAATAGACTACTGACAAAAAACGAGGAAGAAAAGCAATTTATTTTGCAAGTTGTTGAAGCCAACAGAAAAATCATCCCTACACAAACTACAAAGAAGTCTGCCATCTGTGCTGTTTCGGTGTAGACAATGTTTAGACAATGTACTCTAACTCTTCAGCACTCTACAATTTACATTTTATGTTGACATTTTCGTTACTTAACAGCTACATTACAGTAATGGCATGATTTGAAAATGTAATAAAAAAATTCAACGAAAGTGCGTTTTTTTTATTAATATAGCAAAACTTTGTAACTATTGAGCATCCCCTTCCAATAGCAGTAGGAAGCTGAAATTGTTGTCAGTTACTAAGTAAGACAAATGGAACTCATCAAGATTTTGGGCCACCCTAATATATATATATATATATATATATATATATATATATATATGTATATATATAGTCTGTATATATTACGGTTCTTTTTTATTCATGGTATTCACTTTCTGTCTTTCGCTCCCGCTCTCATCCCCTTTCTAAGTTTCAAACGTTATCTTTATATGTGACACAGTACCCAAACACTTCTGCACCTCTATGGACCCACATCGAATACCCGTTTCAAAATATTCCTCCACTGTTGAACTCTAAATTCACTCATCGCCGCTCCCTTCATACAATTATCTTCCCAACAACCCCCCTATTAGTTACAATAGTCATTACAGCGGCTGTTCTCTGGTCCTGCCTTGTTTAGGTTAGAGTGGTTGGTGGTTTTCCGCCGCCGGTTTTTAAAAACCGACAATCCCTACTACTAACGCTTTACTGTTATTTTTTCTTTCCATTTTTTTTTTCGTGGCAAGTGCCGCTTGTTATGAGGAGTTAAAAACTTTATTCATTAAAGAAGCAAAACAAAAAGAGTTTTGGAAAATAAGCTGCTGCCTTGGGCCCATAATGTCTGAAACAATTCTGTACATGATTTTCAAAAAAAGAAAAAAGTAAAACACCGCATAGAATGAAATTCGCATTTAAAAAATACCTTTAAAAAAATACTTTCTAGTATTTAAATTTTTCAATCAATTTTCTTTACAAATTTTAACGAGACATTGATAGAAAATATAAAACTGCAATAAGCTCACTATAGTTATTGTAAATGATTATCACCATCAAGACAAGTGTTTGACTAGACCCAATTTACAGTTTATGTTCGATCTATCTTAACCATCTTGATACTCGGCATGTTTATTAGCCATGTTGATACTCAACAGGTTTATTAGCCATCTTGATACTCAACAGGTTTATTATCAATGTTGATACTCAACAGGTTTATTATCAATGTTGATACTCAACAGGTTTATTATCAATGTTGATACTCAGCAGGTTTATTAGCCATCTTGATACGCAATAGGTTTATTAGCCATCTTGATACTCAACAGGTTTATTAACCATTTTGATACTCAACAGGTTTATTATCAATGTCGATACTCAGCAGGTTTATTAGCCATCTTGATACTCAACAGGTTTATTAGCCATCTTGATACTCAACAGGTTTATTAACCATTTTGATACTCAAATGTTCTTTAATCTTCGGAAGATCAAAACCTTTTGAAATCATTTTATTTACTAGTTTGGGACGGATGGTCGAGTGGTGTAGATACTCTACTGTGCACCTGAGAGCCTAGGTTCGATCCTCGATGATGCTCATGGAATTGTGCCAGGTGAAATTTGGTGCAAAGTCGTCCCACAAGTCCACCCAGCTTTAAATGGGTACCTGACTTTGAGTTGGGGAAGTAAAGGCGGCTGGGCGTTGTGCTAACCACACAATCCCTTTATATGCCGATGTTATAGAAACAGATGAATCCTACACTTCATCTGTCCCGATGGCCCGTTGGGGTTAAGGGAAATTTTATACTTTAAATACTGAATTGTATGTGCGTTATAGCCAACAAATAATTTTAGTCTGTAAAGTCTGAGCTTCTTCCGTAAGCTAATGTTTTTAGCTGGTCCAGATTCTGTTGAATTTAGCCATAGTCGACATCCTGGCCAAATCCTGGCCTGGATTTCTTCTTCACAGCTTCGTCATTAGATAAGATGACCCCTACGTATTTGAAACTCGGTATCTCTTCCAGCTTTAGATGGTTTATTATGATTTTTGCACTGTTGGCATCTGTTGCTTTGACCATTATCCTGCCTTTATCTGAGCTGATTTCCATTCCGTTTGAACCCGCCCTATCTGCAATTTTGTCAGTCAGCTCTTGAAGTTCACTGTTGCTCCCGGCCGGATGATCTATATAATCAGCAAATCTTAGGTTGCATAGGGGTCATCCAACAATGGAGATGAATGGGTGCATCGTGAATGATTTTCTCTAGGAAGATGTTGATCAGAACTGGCGAGAGAATCCAGCCTTGACGGACTCCAATCGACATCGTGCAGAAGTCCCTTAAACAGCCATTGGATTTGACTGCTTCGATCACACTTGTACCAGACCCTCTCAATGTTGTAAGCTTCTCGTGCCATACTCGATCAAAGAATTTCTGAAAGTTTATGAAGTTATGATGAATTTCGCGTTGGGGTTGCATGTGTTTCTTCTATGAAGATCTACCCGATTGTGCTTCTGCTTGGTCTGAATCCTGCCTTTTCTCAAAAATCGCTTTAATATATTGAGAATAATGTTGAGCATTACTTTGGTTGACTGTTGAGACTGATTTTTCTGTAGTTCTGTTTCAAATTGCCTTTTTTAGGCAGTTGTATGTTGAATGACTGGGTCCACTCCTATGGCCATTTCTCTCTATTTCTTCTAGCAGAGAGTTGCTTGGACCTTGGTTACTGTCGTACCTCCGTGTTTTAGAAGTTCAGGAATGTTGTCAACCCCAGGAGACTTTCTCAGCAGTGGTAAATCTAATTTTAGGAGCAGGGGTTCTGGGTTGTGATTCAAAATAATCACGAGATACAAACTTTAAAAAGATGCCCAAGCTTGATGGGTCTGTCAGTGCGTTAAAACAAATCTTGTTTTATGCTCAAAATAAGATAAAAATCTATTTAAAAAATGTGTACATTATTTATTGCACAATATATCATTAACATTGACACACATGTGCAGAAATTAATGTTGAATTTTAATTAATATTTATGATAAAACCTTTTTCCGATCTTAAAAAAAATTGCATTTTTCGAGATTTTATCCATATTTTTTAAATGCTATAAAAACAGGCCGCGAGATACCATGGGGATAAATATATATAGTTGGAAAAGAACATATTAATGTAAAATTCACGCAGTAATATTTCAAATCCATTGCGTAATTTTTAAAAGAAATAGATGGTATTCCAATAAGTAGGAACATTTTCAGACTATTATCAGTTAAAAAGATTGGCATACTACACACATTTCATTAAAATATTCAAAATTAAAATATTGCATAAAATTGTTTTATCCTAGATATCATAAATGTTGTTGCAATAGTGTTATAGCAGATAGCAGATTTTATTGATTTACTGAATTTTTCCAGATTGTAGTCGGCAAGTTATCTTTTCTTATTATGTTATTTCAAAGTTTTCATGAAAACTCCGCGGCAACGAGAGCAGTTGGTCACAGAACTATCTGGCTAACTAGCTTTTTTCATCTTGATAAATTACACTGCATAGTTGGCAGGAAACTACTCACAATGTTTAGGGATTTAGTTGAACAGTGAGGCGGCTTCGCCGATTGACAAATATATTCATGACTAGAGTAAAGAGAGGCTTATTTCGTCGGGAAACCATCGCTGTATTCTTACAGAAATTTTGCTCCTGTTTGAGAAAGTGTAATGATCGAATCAAATGGCTGAATACAAACAAGCATATACAATATATTGACGAATTAATTATAGACATTGACTTAGTTTATTTCTATTATTTTCACCAATAGTTTAATAAAACCACTCATTGGTATCTTTTCATATATAATCTAACTAAGCCAGACAATGGTATGTTTACACATATTGCCTAACTAAGCCAGCCACTGGTATTTTTACACCTATAGCATAAGCCATCCACTGGTATGTTTACACCTATAGCCTAAGCCAGCCAACGGTATGTTTACTACACATATAGCCTAAGTAAGTGCAAACTAATGGCCGAGACTCACTGACAGTGTACAAACTGATTTCTAATGGCCGAGACTCACTGACAGAGTACAAACTGATTTCTTATGGTTGAGACTCACTGACAGTGTACAATTTGATTGCTAATGGCTGAGACTCACTTACAGTGTACAATTTGATTGCTAATGGCTGAGACTCACTGACAGTGTACAAACTGATTGCTAATGGCTGAGACTCACTGACAGTGTACAAACGGATTGCTAATGGCTGAGACTCACTGACAGTGTACAAACGGATTGCTAATGGCTGAGACTCACTGACAGTGTACAAACGGATTGCTAATGGCTGAGACTCACTGAGATTGTACAAACTGATTGCTAATGGTTGAGACTTAAACGTTGAAATGTTTTACAACATCATGCGATAGACTGAGAAAACTGAAACCTGCACGCGCTTCATCAAATGACTGATGGCTATCGGAAGAGCCCTGCCATCAGGTCACGTGATGTGTGAATGTACAGATGAAGGGATTGCTATCTTTAATGTATGGATTGTCCCTTCCTTCCAATGAGAGACACAGATTATTTAGCAATACATTTGAGAGAGACATTTGCATCAAAGTCACGTAATATTTATTGATGTAGCTGTTTGTTTTGTTACTTTACAACAAACCCACCTCCATTCTTTTATATTCATCGTTGATCAATGGAGCTAAATCAAATAGATAGACTAAACTAATTCAAGGAAAGTCAGTATACTAGACAAGAATGAGTTTACTGGACCAAAGTATGTATACAATAGTCCTTCCATTTAAAACTGCTCCACTTTTATAACTCATAATAATTTTGAACAGTTTCAGGCTTATAATAAATTGAATATACTCTTTTAGGGAAGTGAGGGTCCATAATTTGGTAGAATATTTTATAATATACAGAGTTGGAAATCTTTGAAATAATTTTTGTTGACATAATTTGTGAACGGAGCCTTAAGGAGAAAAATAGATATTATAAAGTCGTATGCGAATATTTTTGTTTCAATAATTGTATGAACAATGATCGTTGTTTCTGTATTTCTTAGTAATGTAGTGAGATTGTTGAACACAACCTTTAGATGCATCGTCCTAAAGTCTGTATAAGTGTTTTTAAAACATGATCTTTTATAGCTTTTAATGATGATCTATTATAGTTGTAAACATGGTCTGTGTTGCGAGGTTCTTTTTATAAACTTGCAGTAGATGTTCCAACAACAGTGAACAACATTAATATACTAAGTTGACTCCAGTTGAAAGTAACAATAATACTATTTAATTCTTTAATTTAACTGCATGAACATGAACTGACATCTAATGGTGAACTCAGAAGGAGTACAATAACTACTGCCTAGTTACAAACTACAACATGCATCTGCATACCACAATGCCCAAAGCTAGACTGATTTATAACTGCTAAAATACATAATAAAATAAAACGCGATGGAGGAATGGCTACATGCAGGCAGTGGTAGGCAGAGCCATGGGCAGAGTCATGGGCAGAGCCTACCTAATTGCGTCACAAACTCTGACTAAACGATTCTCCACAATCTGCAATAGGTTTTCAGAATGATCTTTTATAGTTTTTCAAACATGACCTGTTATAGTCTTTAAAACAAAGATCTTTTAGATTTTCAAACATGATCTTTTAAAGCTTCAAAATAGTATCTTTTATAATTTTTAACATGATCTTTTATATCTTTTAAACGTGTTCGTTTATAGTTGTTTCAAGCATGATCTTTTATAGTTTTCAGACTTGATCTTTTATAGTTTATTAAACATGATCGTATAAGATTTTTAAAACATCATCTTTAATATTTTTTGAAACGTGATCTTTTATAGTTTTTTTTAGAAATGATCTTTACAGCTTTTAAACACGATCTTTTTTATATATTTAACATGATCTTTTATATTTTAAAAAATGGTTTTATATAGTTCAAACATGATTTTTACAGTTTTGACATGACCTTTTATAGTTTTACAAACTTGGTCTAAATATTTCAAACATATTAAAATATTTCATACATTTAAAAAGGTTTATTACATTTCTAAACATTTCATGCGTCTATATATTTCAAACTTCTAAATATTTTAGCTTTACTAGTTAAAATGTTCTTCACGAAACGCTATTAACCTTTTATATATAGAGGGTGAACGAGGATCACTTGAATTTTTGACCTCGGCCCTATTATTGTGACCCCAATTTCTTACTCAGCCATTTTCTTGCACTGGAAGAAAGACGTTCTCGTGCTGACGAGTGATTAAACAGCCGATAATCGACAGACATAAGCCTTGTTGGACCAGCCAGTTATATTTATAGAAGATGATATATATATATATATATATATATATATATATATATATATATATATATATATGATGAGAACACTGGTGTGTTGGTCAAGTCAGATTCTTGTATATTACAGACGTAACATTTCTTTATGAAACTTGAAATTACTTCTTTGACAGACACATCAAATGTAGCACCATTGAGATATTTGTGTTAGATAGTAGACTGGCAATGCTACAAGACCAGCACTAGAACCCACAGGGCAAGACGCAAAACAAACATGAAGAAGAACAGTCGAAAGTGCAATAAAAGAGGCGGGGATGTCATCGGTCCAGTTCAAGAAGACTGCCAAACCATGTCCGCAGGTGCAAAACTGCTGAAACCCTTACGCTTCTACATGCTTTAATATGAAGAAGAAAACAATAAGTGAGGCATTTTTATAAGATTAAGTGTTTAATAGTATTGAAATGAAATGCAACCAAGAGAAACTAAATCTCAATTATTTGTTTTAACAAGTGCCAGAAATGAACTAAGGTGTACCTAAAAAGATTTTGTTTGCTGATATGAATCCATTTTTTCTACCACGTCTTTGTGAAAAACGTGAATGAAATAGAGTACAATTAACCAATAAATCGTAATGCATTCTTTACCTTACACCAAAAATCTTTTTGCTTTGACATTCCTTAAAAAAAAAATGAGTTGGACACTCTCTTATTAAAGCTCAACAATAGTCAGCTAGCATTGCTGGATTCCATTTGTCTTGATATCTTTTCTAGATTATGAAAATGTTTAAATTAAACTATTCTCCGCGCTCATCACTACTTTTTCTAAGATTGTCTATAGAGAACTTTAAATGCAAGTGAAGAAAATTAATTTTCAGTGAAATGTTACATTTAAGTGTTTGAAAATATATTCAGCATCTTATCGACCAGTTTGAACTAAGTCAGCATTTTTCATTTCTTTGAACTAACTAGCTCCTCTATTCTTTTATTTGAGGCCTTATCAAATTTCCTTTTTTTTTAGTTTCTGGTCACTTATTTAACAAAAAAATTTGACTTTCAATACTTAAATCCACCATCTTCTTTGATGATAGCTTTAAAAAATATTTCATTGGTCAAGACTTAGCATTCTTCAACAATCTTCATTGTTCTGGTTTATGAATTTGACCAAGTACTTGAAAAGCTACGTAATTTAATCATGACCAAATGTCATGGAATCTTTCATTGAGGCAAAGGTCTCATAGCTGGATGGCTGTCCTCATGAGGCACAGGTCTCATAGCTGGATGGCTGTCCTCATGAGGCACAGGTCTCATAGCTGGATGGCTGTCCTCATGAAGCACAGGTCTCATAGCTGGATGGCTGTCCTCATGAAGCACAGGTCTCATAGCTGGATGGCTGTTCTCATGAGGCGCAGGTCTCATAGCTGGATGGCTGTCCTCATGAGGCGCAGGTCTCATAGCTGGATGGCTGTCCTCATGAAGCACAGGTCTCATAGCTGGATGGCTGTCCTCATGAGGCGCAGGTCTCATAGCTGGATGGCTGTCCTCATGAAGCACAGGTCTCATAGCTGGATGGCTGTCCTCATGAGGCACAGGTCTCATAGCTGGATGGCTGTCCTCATGAGGCACAGGTCTCATAGCTGGATGGCTGTCCTCATGAAGCACAGGTCTCATAGCTGGATGGCTGTCCTCATGAGGCACAGGTCTCATAGCTGGATTGCTGTCCTCATGAGGCGCAGGTCTCATAGCTGGATGGCTGTCCTCATGAGGCGCAGGTCTCATAGCTGGATGGCTGTCCTCATGAAGCACAGGTCTCATAGCTGGATGGCTGTCCTCATGAGGCACAGTTCTCATAGCTGGATGGCTGTCCTCATGAGGCACAGGTCTCATAGCTGGATGGCTCTCATGAGGCACATGTCTCATAGCTGATTCAAAATTAGGAGATTTAGGACCCAGAGTGTATCTCAGATTTGTTAGAAAATCCAGAAACCTTTGTAAAGCAGAAGTAACAGTCTTTGGTGAGATTTTTTTCTGTTCTGCCTAAAAATGTTGATGACCAGTTGGTACTAAATGGCGAGATTGTTTACATGTTAAGGCCCATCCTCTGCAGTGTTTATGGCTGCCAATTGTATATGGCTGCCAATTGTTTATGGCTGTCAATTATATATAGCTGCCGAATGTATATGGCTGTCAATTATATATGGCTGTCAATTATATATACCTGCCTATTTTATATGGCTGTCAATTATATATGGCTGCGATTGTATATGGCCTTCAAATGTATATGGCTTCCTATTATATATGGCTGCCTAATGTATATGAGGGAATGGATGGTCGTGCGGTAAAGCGCTCGACTGTCGACCTGAAGGTAACTGGTTCGATCTCCGGTGAGGACCAAGGAACTTTTTCAGGTCTTGGCTCAAGTTCCCGATATATCTTTCGTGGTGTCTCCATGGCCATTGCACTATCGGCTATGGTGGGGATTAAAGAAGGGCACCATTTAAACCGTCCCATTATTGGTTTATAGGATCTAAGAGATCTCATCCTTACAGGGATTTCACACATGCCTATTGTATTACGCATGAGTTTACTGGACCAAAGTATGTATACAATAGTCCTTCCATTTAAAACTGCTCCACTTTTATAACTCATAATAATTTTGAACAGTTTCAGGCTTATAATATACTCTTTTAGGGAAGTGAGGGTTCATAATTTGGTAGAATATTTTACGCATTACCAAAGTTCCCGTTTGTCTGCGTCCCTTTATAATTAGAATGATTTTACTGATGACAGACTTTTATTTATATTTACACTAATTATTGAAGATGATTTAGAGAAGTGACAAGAACTTTTGTGCATTGGACACCATTTAAAACAAAATGTGATTTCATGACACATGGACAATTTTTTGTCAGAGTACACTTGATAAATCCCAGATTAAAAAAAAACCCAACTTTTTG
Organism: Bulinus truncatus; assembly: GCA_021962125.1. Lineage (NCBI taxonomy): Eukaryota > Metazoa > Mollusca > Gastropoda > Planorbidae > Bulinus > Bulinus truncatus. The sequence goes on from JAGDYQ010000061.1 coordinate 472,817, forward strand.
CTAAATAAATCAATTCTTCTGAGCTAACAAATATATTCCAAGAGACGCTGGTCTAATTCCCTTACTGCGTTTGGGATTGAGAAGTCTATTTTTAAGCCCAGAAAGAAAGTTTCCCTTTTGCCTTTGCAAATGTATTTATTATTATTTCTACCAAAATGTATGCTTCAGTGGCTAATGCAACGAAAAATGGGATTAAGGTCAGCTTGCCTACAAATAAAAAAGATCACCGGTATAGATATAAAACATGATGAAACGGGTAACAGATCAACAAACTTTTCTACAAAACTAATAGTTTGGGAAAACGATTTTAGCGGCAGCGAGTTTTGTTTCGACACAACGTTAAAATAAAGGGAATTAAAAAACAAAATTTAAAACTGTGTCATTCATCGAGATTTTTAGCACAAAAAATTTATTAAAAAATATTTTCTTTTGAGATGCAAAATTAGGAAACCATGTGCTTTTATATATTTTTATTTTTTAGTCTTCGTTTATTGGACTAACGTAATTTGACATAATCTAAGTACAAACAATCCCACACCCTCACGGACAAAAATATATAAATAAAAACCTATAAAAATACGTGAACTTACAAATTATTTTAAAATCTGGCTAGAAGAGTTCTGACAGTTATTTGATAGTACTACTTTCTTACAAAGTAATTGAATCACCAGACAAGTACCTCAGTAAGAGATATTGTGACGTGTACTGGACTTAACGCCAATGTCTCACGCCCATGACATGTTGCATCCATTTGGTCGCTTCCTGTCCATACAATCGAAGTGATGTTAATCTTTTGGTCTTCGTGACGATGCCCTTTGCTATTAGATCGGCCTATGTACGAGCAATTAACCTGATCGATACCGACTAAAAGAGCTCAAATACTGCCTTGGTTAGATACCCTCTAGCTTAGCCCTGAAGGCAGGCGGAAGCTAGTTCAATAAGGAGCTAATAGCTAATTGTTGCACTTTGACACAAGTGTCCGGTAATCGGTCAGTAAAGTAAAACCCGAGGGCACACCAGTAAATAAATGCGGAATATTGAATTTTGTGCGTGAAATGATTGACACACACACACAGCTACTGATTGAAGTGATTAACTCACACACACACACACATATATATATATATATTTATTTATTATAACTTCTTTGTGAATTGATTAACACATACAGATACATATTTATTAAAGCTACTGTGTGAATTGAATGACACAGGAACACACACAAAAAGATACATATGAATTATAGCTACTGTGTGACGTGATTGACACACACGGATACATATTTATTAAACACACACAGACAAAGATACATATTATTACAGCTACTTTGTGAAGTTTTTAAATATGCGTTAATTTCGGTTAATATTTTTAATCGAACAGCAACTCTAATATATACATGTATATGTGTTTGCTTCCTTCTTGAAAACAGCTATTTACAAATATTAGAAATCTTTTAGTGACGTCTCTTCACTGTCCTAGTGATGAGATGATATGAGATGATTGGATAAAATTAACAATTATTCTGTGGAAATATTAGTATAATAGTATAATAGTAATTATTACCATTTAATCTAAAGGAAATAAACTAAAGGCTCAAAGTTTCTCTTCACATTGCATGACCAATAACAATAAGAAATAGTAAAATGTTTTTTAACAATCCGTTTCATAATTAAATAAAACTTCCCAGGAACTCCAGACAATTTGCTGTAATCACGTGATGAATAGATCCACTAGCACTGAATACATTCTCAAAGTTACTTGTTGTCATAATGGACAAATGTTGTTCTCCCAGTCTCCAGGTTTTTTTTTTGTGTGACTTAAAAACATCTTTGTACCAACAAAGCAAAAAGTTGCCATTCAAACAAACATATAAATAAATTGCTTGTGTTTTATATTATACATATTTATATTTACTGTCCTTTGATCCTCTGTCATTTATATTTACTGTTAGTTATATAAACTGTTTTTTTTTTTTTGATAAGCTGAATTGTGTGTGTACTATCTTGTATATGTTCTGTCTCTTTTGAATTTCTATGCTTTATACTGAGCGTTATACTCGGCGTGGCTAGAGAAATCCGATTGCACGTTATAGTTTAAAGATTTCTAAATTTCATTGGAAGGATCGGACTTAATAGGATAAAGCAATTGGTACTAGTTCACGCCATCTGATGAGTAGAAAATATTATATTTCATAAGTCACATCTTAATTTTACTCGTAAATGCTTAGATTACTTTATATCCATGGATTTTACTCAGTAATTGTTTATCTATTGTTAAAAATAAAAATAGTGCTTTATAAATAAAAAAATTAAGAAACAATAAGTTTTTTTTTATAATAGTGTCAGAGATTTAGTTTTTTATGAAACTATAATATTAAATTAATTCCTTAATACCACAGATCAATTAATTACATTAAGAAATATCTAATTGTATCTGTATTTGCAGCATAAAGAACCATAAATGGATATCTATCAAAGTAAAAATAAGTGGTCGAACATTAATTACGTCAACGAATTGGTGTCTGTGTGAAAATGTTTATTTAGGCTTAAGTCTGGATGTAGCCGTCACTTATTGTAATTGGTGGCCCTAGAAAATTACTTCCTAATAATGAATTTGATTTTTAACAATCGTTTTTTTTTTACCTCATATTTCTGTTTAATATTTTACAATATGAACTAGTTTTTAAATATATATATTACTAGCTGTACCCTGCAAAGCCTTTGCAGGAAGATAGACTATTGTAAAGCCATTGCCGAACCTAGGATTTGGGGCCTTGCATTTTGACATTCGATACCATGACATGAGCTTATGTACTTAGTATTTAATGTAAAAAATAATTTTGGGGGCTCCCCTCAAGCTGGAGCCCGGCGGGACCCCCCACCCCTTGTTACGCCTCTGTGTTCAGCTTTGATACATATTTTCAATTTTTTTTTTTTTAAGTTATGAAATAATTAAAAATCTAATTAGTTTTTGCTTTTTTTATTACAACATCCTAAAGGATACATTACTTCAATTTAAAATAATGTAAAAGAGATCTAATTAGTTACTTTTCATTAAAACAACTAAAAGGATACATTCTGGAAAAAAAATGTCTCTAGAGGAATCGAACCTGGATACAGTCAGCAATAAAATGAGTCATGGCCAAGCGTGTAACCCATTCTGCCAGCATGCCACACAAACTAAGAAATAATTTTAATGTACTATTCAAAAAAAATTTGCTCGGTTATGTTTTCACTTACTTTTGACCTAGTTTTAGGCCTATATTCTTATTTTGTAACGCAGTTACTTTCGGTATTGCTGATCTACAATCTTTAAAGTATAGAAAAAACATCATTAAAACATCATCGGTCACTTAGAAATGTATATATTTAATTTATTAGTAATTACTTTAGAAATAAATGAATAATTTGAAAGGAGACATTAAAATATAAAACAACACTCCTGTAATATAACACAACTACTAATATACCACAACACTCCTGTAATATAACACAACTACTAATATAGCACGACTCTCCTGTAATATAACACAACTAACAATATAAAACAAAACTCATGTACAAAATATAACACAACTAACAATATAACACAACACTGCTGTAATATAATACAACACTCGTGTTATTTACATTTGTGTCAAGGATTTATTCAAGGATATGTTGTTCTTATCAATAAAAACTGTAAATAAAGTTGACATTCCATTGATTTACTCGGCAACAACGATTGATGCTCCATCAATGAATTGCAAAGAAAAAGGATTTATAACTCTGCTGAAATTTAGAAACACGACATGACATAGGTATCACTGCTTCAGCAGAATATGGAACCGCTCCTTTCAGCAGTACATCAGGACGTTATTAACGATATTATAAACATTGTCAATTTCGTACTTTCACATGTTCACTGTAAGCGGTCATCAGATGTACTCCTCGAAATCAGGAAGTCTTCGAAAAAAAACTATTGAAATTGTCAACTGAGTTGTAACAAAGACTGGATTGAGCGTATGCCCGTTGTGATTGTAGTGACTGTAGTAACTTTAGTGTCTATTGTGACTGTTGTGACTGTAGTAACTATAGTGTATGTTGTGATTGTAGTGACTGTAGTGACTACAGTGTATGTTGTGACTGTAGTAACTATAGTGTATGTTGTGATTGTAGTGAATGTAGTGTCTATTGTGACTGTAGTGTCAGCTGTGACTGTAGTGTCGCTTGGGACTGTTGTGACTTAGTGTATTATCTACCCTTCCTATTTTTTCTATTTTCTATCACCTTATATATTCTGTATTCACTCAACCCCTCTCTATTTTGTATTCTCTTTCCGCCCCACCCAGATGACAAACCGGTTTATAGTTGTAATCGACATTCCCTAATCTGTGTTATCACTATTATGTATTCACTTTCCCTCCCTCCGTAACTAATACCTTGCGGTATTCTACCATATTCTGTATTATCTCTGCCCCTACCTATCCAGTCAAATCTTCCTCCTTTCTCTATTTTGTATTCGACCCTCTTCCCTGTTCTGTTTTCTTTCACCCTTTCCTTTTCTGTATTCTATTTACCTCTTCTCCTTATTCTGTATTACATCCAGGCCTGTAGCGTGCGGGGGTGGCCAGGGGGCCGCCCCCCCCCCGTGCGTTTTGTCTGGCCCTCCCTGCTTATTTGTTCTACTTAGTAAAATGTATTACCTGGCCCCTGCTGTATAATGCCTGGCCCCTCCTGCAGAATTTTCACGCTACTGGGCTGATTACATCTTTCGCCAGTCTATATTGTATTCTTTCCCTCCACAAATAATTTGTATTATTTTCCCTGAATAGTCTGTATTCTCTCTCTGCCATTCTAGCATTATCTGCATTCCATTTTATATTGCCCTTCCGTAATATCTCTTACTCACTCCTAAAAATAATTACAACAATATTGTATTATAATTTAAAAATTACGACCAGTCCAAGTAATATCAAAAACATTAAGACACTTCGTAAAATATAAAGATAATTAGTCATTTAATGCGAAGTGAGACATATATCTTCAAAAGTACGCTTTCATTGCTGGGTTTGTATATTTGTAAATTTTGTATTTCAATTTAGTACCTTTTCTCATTAATGGAAAAAGTCCAAATTTAATACATGCGTAGATTTTACATGACATTCAGTTTTCATAATCATAAGCTAGTAATTTTTTTTTTAGAATTACAAAGCTAATCTTTTAAGCGATGTACATAAAATGGGAAATTTGCATAGAGATTATTCAGTCAAAATGATTACTGAAGTACGTGTGGGCAAAATAGTGAATAGTATTTTAGTCTTACATTTACTAGCTAAATCATTCAATAAAAACAATAGTAAAAATAAAAATTATCCGACGTCTAAAACAGCCGCACTCAAAGTAACACAGTTTGTTAATATCTGTATTAAACTCTGTTTATTTTCTTCTCTTAAGTTATTTACTTCTCTACACACTTACCCATGATCTTTGATGCCATCCGTAAAAACAATAAGCAATACTACATTTTTCAAAAGAAAAATCTGCGAGAAAATAATCAACCTATGTGTTAGAAAATTGAAATCTTCTACACAAGAAGTTTAAACGTATTGCTTTAAAAACAGGAAACGGCTTCATCCGGTCTGAGCCATATTGCTGCTCCACGTCACTTCCTCACAATTTTCACTTGACAAATTCACTGTGAAATTTTTAAAAAATATTTTTTAATTATTTTTTTTAACGGTTTCTTCTGGTCTTTGTCACACATTAGGACCTTGACATTGACAGCTGTGTGTACGTAAATAAATTAGAATTAGATTTATGTTATAGTATTTAAGATAGTAAAATATTAATTCTATTGAATGATTAAAAAAATGATTGAAAATAACGCATTAAACATTATAATGCAAATGAAGGAATATTTTATGGACACAAAAAATTTCTTTTCTTTGCATTATAAATGTTTATCATTAGATTCTATGAAAACGTTTGCACACTATACAAGTCAGTTTAATTTGTGAACAGGCCCGGTACCCGGACCGGCTATTTGGCACGCGGTTGGAGTTGAAAATGGTGATGCGCTCACAACACCATATCATTGACTAATCTTAATTCATTCATAATATTTTAAAGGACTCTTTCTCAATAGTTATTTTTTTGAATAATGTATCAATTCTCTTTCACTTAGCCCCACACCCATCCTTCCCTCCCTCCCTCCCCCGCCCGCCAACACCTTCCACTCAAGACATGCCCGTATCGCAGTGGGTCTCAATGTACAAAACTACAAAAAGGGGCATTAAGTATAACTGCATGTTCACCCTGTTAACGATACCACGTGACACTTCTCCCTACCTCCCCCCCCCGTTAAACACTCCTTTCCCAACCCTACACCCCCATTCCAACAGTTCTTTTTTTTATAATTTTATAATTTATCATGTTTAACATGACGTATTTAAAAAAAAGAGAGACGTGAGGTTAAACAATTAGCGGTGTTGCAACTTGAATCGTCTGCTTGACCCCCCCCCCCCTTTCTGCAACCATTTGGTTTATCCCCACTCCTATCCCAACCAACTCGGTAATATATATTTGAGCGCGTGTAAAGGTTTGTTAGGTATCTTGATGTTATGGGGGTCTGGCTGCAGTTGCAGTCAGACTGATCTTGGAGGCGTTACTGTGGTAGCGTGTCTCTTATTCCTCACACACAAACACTACTCAAATCAATGCACAATTCAATGTTGCTGATTCATTGGTACATTTATTTACGAAGACATTAACATAGCAAACATGTTGAATCATAAAGGCACATCTTCAAAAGATCAAATAATATGTATATGAGTTGCCATATGAAAGCGAATATATTGACTTCTTCTAGAGTTAAATAATAATACGTCTTGTATGTTCAAGAACTAGAAAGCAACTGCCGTTATCACCAAGGCTTGTTTCTACGCAAAATCTTAAATGACGTCAAACTAGAAAAAACTACGTCACATAACAATTTAAAAATTAATACTCTCTAGAGTTACTTAAAAAGTGTGATTAACACATATGCACAAACTAAATCAATTAATGGATATTTAAATCAACTTTAACTCCTCGACACCTCCCCTCCCTTCAAAAATGTGCAACATTTCTTTATAAATATAATCCATCATAAATAACAACTCATCAGTATTTCAATATCAACCTACTATTCAATAATATTCAACCATATTCAATAATAATCAATGATAATCAATAATATCCAACCATATTCAATAATAATCAATGATATTCAATGATATCCAACCATATTCAATAATAATCAATGATAATCAATAATATCCAACCATATTCAATAATAATCAAAGATATTCAATAATATCCAACCATATTCAATAATAATCAATGATAATCAATAATATCCAACCATATTCAATAATAATCAAAGTGGACAAAATCAATTTTTATGTGCCAATTATAAGATATCAATTCAACCAATATGATTAATTCAATTAAATAATCAATATATATCCACAAAAAAAAAATTTTATGTTATTATTACCAATATATGTGCCTATAATCATTATTATCACTTATCAGTGCCATAATCTATCAAATGTATAAAAACAATTATCTAAGCCATACAATGTGCCATACAATTAATGTAATATATTGTTTTACTATGCCAGCAATTTAATAGTTCATCTATGTTTTACTATTACCATATGCCAATATTCATGTATCTATTACATTCATTTAAGTCTTCTTTCTGTTTTATTTTATTACATGTATGTTTCCTATCAAATGATGTGCCTCTTGATTGTCTGTGTTCTCTCATCTTGCCTTTACAAATATTTCTTATCTTAAAGCATTCTTCTTTTTCATGACCAAGCTTCTTGCAAAAACTACATTGAGGTTTATTCAAATAATCATTATGTTTATTTATTTTATAATCTTTTCTTACTCTGTATGCCTTCCAATCTATATGACTAGTCATATTGTGTACCTGTCTGTTTCTATGGACATTCTGTGGTTGTTGTCTATTTCTGTTGTTTAAATTGTGTGTATGTCTATTACTATATGTACCACTATCCTGTTTATTTCTAAAGGGACAAAAATTTTGTTTGTGACCAAATTTATGACAGTTGTAGCATTTTATATGTTTAAATTTAATGGAGCATCTATTTGCTTTGTGATTATGACTATTACAATAAAAACATACTGGTTTGTGTCTATGTGCTGACTTTGTTCTACTTTGTTTACTGGTGTGTGTAATAACTGAGATTGAGTGAATTTTCTTAAATTTTGCATCTGTATGTTGTTCATTTTCTTTTGAAGTTTTGTCCATTGATGTTTCATTTAGGTCTCTAACAATATGCATGGAGTTTAAATGTACTTGATTGTTATCTTTACTTATTACTTGTGCATCTAACTTTTCTATTATTGTTGATGTAGTGTTGGACTGTTCAGTTACATAAGTTGTCATATGTTGTTCAAATTTTTCAAATTTTTTTATCAATGATTCTAAACTCTGAGTCAATGTTTGTATTTGTTGACTTTGTTCTTTGATAATTTTTTTAATGAATTACTGTCATCTTGCTGTTTAGGATCTATTGTTGTATTTGTATTTGTATCTGATATTACTACTTGGTCATTATCTTGTTGATCTATAATTATTGCAGCGTTATTGTTATCTTGTTCTAAATTGCTGTTATCTAATGTGTTTAAGTGATGTTCAATTACTTTGCTATGCCTAACTCTTAAATGCATGTATATGTCATCTAGAGATCCAAAAAATGCACTACAGTGCTGGCAGCTATATGCTGATTTCTTTGTTCTTTTGTGCACCGACACATTATAGTCACCTGCAAATGCATTAAGACCACACAAAGTATCTCTCCAATGAATTACTAACTCACCCACAGAATGAAATACTTCATTACAGTTATCACAAATATCACTAGAGCATACTCCTTCTAGCTTGATAGATTCAAAATGTTTAATATCTCTCTATAATGTTGTTTTTTTATATAGCTCTCGTCTGTCTTGTTTTGCTTTAGCTAATATTACTGCTTCATTTTCTTCTATAAACAAGATGAGTTCATCTCCTGTATAACCCAACTTTAAACCTCTCTCTCTATAAACCTTGTATAAATCTTCAATTGTTTTTGTAGTATCCATATTTATGGTTTAAGAAACCAATCAATATTCAATTAATAATTTCTAATAGATTCAAATAGATTTCAACAATATTGTGAGAATAAAAAAAAATTTCACTGGCACTAATATATACAATTGGCACTATTTAAAATATCACATATATCAATCAATGTTTACATAAATGAATGTCCTATATTATATGCATGGGATTGGGATTCAGTGTCCAAAATAACAAACAAATAGAAAATATTTATAAAAATGTATGTATAATTATAAATTTCACACTACAGGACAAACAATAACTGAATCAGCTTCCTATTAGATGTTGACAGTGAACAGGAGAATACAATGCATGTGTAAACAAAACGCAGACGTACACTAGACTGAGTTAAATTTAATTATGACGAAATATATACAAACAAATAGGACAATAAATAAACAAACTGCTCAAAAACAACTAAATATTTAAATGATATCAGTATTTCAAGTGGATCCAAATATTATTAAATAATTACTAATGACACAATTAAGTGCAATAGATCCAAATGAAACACTAATATACCCCTAATAGAACCCCAAATTAGCTGGCCTATATTTGGGTCGCCACACCTTCCTCCCTTTTAGTAATAAATCTACAAATATGGACACTGAAAATATAACATATATGAGGGAAAATAAATATAAAAATGTTGAATTAGTACTTTACAATTTTGGTGATGTTTCCTCTGTTTGTATCAAGGCACCACAATACTTCTAGGCGGCCATCTTGAATCTGTGACCTTGACTCGTAGTTCCGAATGAGATGAATGAAAGTGTCAAACCTTGACCTTGATCCTATGCCGTGGGAAATTTTCAATAATAAATGAAATCTATTCGAAATGGTATTCGAGATAGATGCAGAACTGACCGGACCGTAGAGTATTTATCGCAGTCAGTGTTTGAGACTTGGTCTCAGTCTGCCATTGAGATAAGATAAGATCTCAATTATTTTTCTTGTGTGCAGCACGCTGGTTCTCTGTGCTGGTTCTCCTCTGGGCTGCAAATTGGTAACAGTTTACTGGTCTGGATAACTGGACTGCTCTTGTGGTCTGGTTCGCTGGTCTGGATCAATGGACTGCTCTGGGGACTGGTCTGGATCACTGGACTGCTCTGGCTGCTGGGTTCTCCATGCTGGCCACCATTGTGAAGGTTTAAAAGGTTATCTTGATGTTATGTGTCTGGCTGCAGTTGCAGTCAGACTGATCTTGGAGGCGTTACTGTGATAGCGTGTCTCTTATTCCTCACACACAAACACTACTCAAATCAATGCACAATTCAATGTTGCTGATTCATTGGTACATTTATTTACGAAGACATTAACATAGCAAACATGTTGAATCATAAAGGCACATCTTCAAAAGATCAAATAATATGTATATGAGTTGCCATATGAAAGCGAATATATTGACTTCTTCTAGAGTTAAATAATAATACGTCTTGTATGTTCAAGAACTAGAAAGCAACTGCCGTTATCACCAAGGCTTGTTTCTACGCAAAATCTTAAATGACGTCAAACTAGAAAAAACTACGTCACATAACAATTTAAAAATTAATACTCTCTAGAGTTACTTAAAAAGTGTGATTAACACATATGCACAAACTAAATCAATTAATGGATATTTAAATCAACCTTAACTCCTCGACACGCGTTAACAATCAGTCTATATACAAAAAATAGCTTTTTATATAATTCATCCCAAAGAAAATAATCCTCATTATGGGTAAAGAAGCTTAACAAAAACAACCCCCGACTATTAAACATAATTTGCGCACCAAACATACTCTCATTTAACATACATTGTCACTTTTTAGTTTCTATAATTTTGGAATTCCCCAGACTATTTTTGTAGAGACGGTCGATGACACGCACTGTTTTTTTTAACTCCGCAAAGGTGTGACGTAGAACTCAGACTTTTTTTTAGCGATGTAAGCTTTCAACTCGTACGGTGCCAAGTATTTGTAACGTACAGACAAGTGGCTTTTATTGCCATGAGCATACTTTACACCGCACGATGTGTAGGTCTGTCGGTCGAACCACCGTCTATGTTAGCCAATTATGTATATAGATGTCTATTGAATTAGTTATTGACAGTTTATTAATCACGTCAAGTGATGCGAGTTTTTTTTTAACAACAACAATGACAAGCAGATGTTTTTTACTTGATAAAACAATGAACATCTCACATTAGGTTTAAATTAACCAGTGACATTGCTAACAATCCAAATGATACATGGGTGGGTGGGGGGCACTGGTGAAAATAAGAGGGTTGTGGTCCGCCCCAGAAGAATGGAGATGACATTCATGTTACCTTACAATTCAAACTTAATTCTTTTTAAAGCATTCAAATTACAAATCGTTCAAGCTTTAAATCTTCGTTTTTTTATAAATGATATAAAATGAATATATTCCTCGGGAAAAACTTGATTTCCTACACCAATAGCTCTTCCACCATACAGGGTGGCATCTGCATCGTTGAACTAGCTCTGAATATGTTAATACTTTACATTCCAAATAGGTTTTGTTTTTGTTTTTTTCTTTTAATATAATTGTATAAATAGATGGTCCATTGGAGAAAAAAAAACTTGATTGTTTCCCTTTTGTTTTTGTTTTCAGAGAGGGCGGCATTAAGGTGGTTATGAAAGGGCGGCACACGGCGAACTTAAATGCAGGGGGGGACATATGTTATACTTATATTCAGCAGGGGACATATGCATGGCCGTATTCAAGGTGGGGGCAAGGGAGGGCATTTGTCCCCCAGTGGCGTAGCTAGGGGGGCCCCCAAACGAGTTTCCAATTTTTTTATTTTAACACTAAATATTAAATACTAGCTGTAACCGCCACGCGCTGCCGCGACTAAGCCTTCTGTAACGACCAAAGTCAGTTATATTTTTATAACATACTTTGGAATGGCTGGAAATGCGCCATAGGTACAATGTCGGTCACGTTTATAGAGAGTTTGTATTTTTATGGGACACATGCCTGTTAAGTTAGATGACCTAGTTAGGCTGGAATTAAAAGCAAGGCTAAGCGTCCTTGTATTTTCGATAGAAAAATGTTGTGATAAGCTAATTATCTACTGTCTGGTTTCGTATACATGGCGCCAAACTTCTACATGTGCTTGATTAGTGATACAAAGAGCATTGTTGAGCATTGTATTTACAAGATTAAACATTGTATTTTCAATAATATGGATCATTGTGTCAGGGATGAGTTAATTAATTAAGAGGAGAAAGGAGGAGAACAGAGAGGTACAGAACAGACATGCAGTTCGACTAAATAGGCAGCACACAGGATAGAGTAGTTATGTTTCGGTGAATATGTATCTTGCAGCACTGGCGGCGGAGCAGGTGGGGAAAGGGGGCAGCGGCCCCCCTAAAACTTTTAAGGGGTGGCGGCGCCCCCCCCCCTTGAATTTCCAGTCTGCCCCCCCCCCTAAAATTTTAACTTTTTTAACTTTGTAATTCATTTAGTTTATATGTATCATTTTCATTTTCACAATTCATTTGATTTATTTCTTTTATGTAATATTTGAAAGAAATTATAATTAATTTACATTTTACAGTAATCACATTATTGAGAGTTGTTGTGGCATATTTTAAAACTAGTTGCAAGTATCCGGCTTGGCCCGGGTTTAAAATAAGCTTTTCTGTTTATTTAAGAAGGGTAATTTGACGTTTAATTAAGATTAAAAAAAGACGCGTAAAAAAGGGTTTATTTGCATGCAATAAAAGGGTACATTTAACATAAAGCAATGTGATACACAACATATTTGGCAGTTCCCCCTCCCTCCCTTTCTCTCTCTCTCTCTCTCTTAGGCATGACTGTAGCAAAAGATGACAATTCTTATGGATGAAGGTATGGAATATAATAATGTAGTAAGTAATGTGATATTTGGTTCCCCGTACCGATCATATTTATAGTACGTTAGCTATGTGGGAGAGAAGCTCGTAAAACCTGAAATCGGGGTAAAAGTTTGCCAATTTTCATGTCTTTGATATCCAAAATAATTAATTACAATGAAAGTACCCATTGAGATGGAACAAAACCTGTTTAAGAACCTTTCCCGTGTAATTGTGTGTATGTGTACCAAATTTCACGTAATTTGGTTGTCTGGATATTGAGTTTTAAGGGAACAGACAGACAGACAGCAAATGTGTCTTATAAGAATAGAGAAGTATTGCCATCTACCGAATGGCGGCAAATGTAATTTTTAAAGAAAATACAATTAATTATTATCTCTTCATAAATTACTTTTAGTTTATTGAGTTTCCCGTTTCCGGTTTCAGTTTTATGTTCATCATTATTCATGATAATTATCACTAATTTTCTGATCTAATTTCACTATTAAATTTGTAAACAAACTGACATTACGAATCAGTTGACGACAGAAGTGCTCAATGTTCATTTTATTTTTTCAAATATATTATTTTTTAATAATATCGATTAAATACTTATTACAGAATTACCATATTCTATTATGGAATTAAAGGGGTACAATTTATCTTTCGGTCATATTTTGTCTTGCCCCCCCCCCCTTGAATTTTGGCTTGCCACCCTTTAAGATATTTCGTTCCGCCGCCGGTGTCTTGCAGTGTATAGTTTCAATCTACTTATATTTTGAAATTAAATTTTGCGTAATCGTCAAATAAAGTATATGAATCGGACTTGGCAGTTTATATAATTTATTTGTGATATATGTGAGTACACGCTTAGATAAAGTGTCAATCCCTACCAGAGAAGAACTCACAAAGCATAACTAATAAAACAAGTAGTTATGACACCTACTTTAATATAAAAGTAAGTATTGAGAAAAATTTCGTTTCTAATTCAGTTTATTAATTTAATGCAATTTTGTGTGTAAATTTCAAGGCAACTGGTGAAGAACTTTAGAAGTTATTCGCTAGGCGTGAATCCTATTTACATTTTTATTTATATAGATAAAGCAACCGCCATATAATCTTGTTATGCCCGTTGTTATATAAGTTAGTGCAGAGGCGGCACTCGGAAGGTGCGGGCCGCACATGGTGACACCAACATAGGGGTGACACCACAATGAACAATTCTAGATTTCATAGCAGAAATAACTCGGCATAGTCAGTTTTATAATCGATCATAGTCAAAAACATGATCAGTAGCACAGGGTGCCACCATACGAGCATTAGCACATGGTGCCATCATGCAGAGCGTCTGGAGCTTAGGTAAATGAATCTAATTCAAAGCTGCTCGGATCAATCTGGAGTTTTTTGTAAACGCGCTAGAAAAAAGGACGGAGGTAGTCACGTGGTTTTATGAAATAGGAGACGTAGTTTATAAACTAAGTTGAATTAAAGTAATATAGGGCCTACTTATTTCTGAAATACAGTCAGTAATACTATCGTTTTCATCGCTTAAATATTTTAAAGTAAATTCTCTAAGGCGAAGACCGCCTAGAGCAGGAAAATTCGAAATGTGTACCATTATTCATGCTGGAAGTCTTGGGGAAGGAGTTGACACCCTGAATTGTCCGTATCGGGTGACACCAACCATAGTGATGCCACTGAGTTAGTGACACTTTTGCATGTATTCCACACAGATTAAGGATTACAAAAATTACTTAAATCATCACGCAAATAAAAACTGGTAAAAAGTATACCAAAAACACGTTATCTTGACGGCATTGAATCTTCCATTTTTTTTTTGTCCATGCTATAATCCATTTATCCATAGACATAAATAGAAGGGTCATAGTTCGTACACGTCTGACCAAATCTCACAATCATGGCGGATGAAACAAGTATATATAATTTTTTGTATATTTATTTGTAAAATGTAAAGAGTGTTATTCTTTATAGAGAAACTTCACCCATGCCGAAAGAATGAGTTTACCAGAGTGGGGCTACAAAACGGAAAAAGCGTGCTACAGAAAGACGAGAGGCTGCAAAATCAAGGAAAATTTGAAGGGTTTTTTAAGAAGAAACCTGATAATAGCATTGAAAACTAAGAAGACCATGAACATGGCGAAGATAAGTATCACCATTCAGATAATTCATATAAAGATACAGCAGTGTAGCAACAGCTGTCAAGTACTTAGCAAAAACCAAATCAAGCTTACTTGGCCACAAAGAAGAATTAGATTCTCCAAGTCCTGGGAACTTCTAAGAATCTTTGAAATTTCTTGCAGAATTTGATGAAGTTACGTAACATCACTTGAATAATTCAACATGAGTTCATAAGCTTGATGGGTAATAAAGATAGGGAATCAATTGTTGGGAAAGTCAAGCAAGTTTGTTACTTTTTTCTGATGTTTGATTCCACTCCAGATGTTTCTCACAAAGAACAAGTATCCCTTAAAGTTCGTAACATCCATGTCGAGAATTTTGAAATAAAAGAGTCATTCCTTGGTTATTCTGAAATTGTGAAGCCAGATGCACAACATAATGAAGAACTTGTTCTGAAAACTCTTTAAGACACTGAACTAGACTTTAATCTGTGCACAGATCAAATCTATGATAACGCAGCCACAATGAGTGGCCGTTGGTCTGGCCGGCAGAAACGTCTCTTAGACATAAATCCAAACGTAACATCTCTGAACTGTGATAATCACTCTCTCAACTTGGCAGCTCTTCATTCTGCTCAGATAGATCTAGCAATTGTCACCTTTTTTCATGAATTGCTTAACCTTTTTTCCAATTCACCCCAGAGATAGACCAAACTGAAAGAAACTGGAGCCGGGAAACTAAAAAAGGAGAGTAGTAGGCCTACATGGTGGTACTCAATAGAAGAAGCTACGTCGTCACTTTCCTTGCATCTTGATTAAGACCATTTCATGCTTTCTGCAAAATGATGAGAAACGGACGAAATTGATCACCCAGTCCATCGAAAGAGCAAAAGAAGGCATTGTATGCTATGGATTTCCTGTAGGTTAAACAACCAGAAGAAAGAAAAGACTTGATGGGGAGTTGAGTTCTGATGTAGGACTGTAAATAGAACTGCAATTCAACGTGTTGCGACAGAAGTGCTGGACAGACTTCATATGGAGATGAAGGATAGATTCCAAAGGTTGCGAAACCATCTGGGCACCTTTGGGGTTCTTCTTAAACCAAGACACCTGTTGAATTCTATGGATGATTACACACTGATGAAAAACTGTTACTTTTTCCTGTTTGTATGATGACATACAGGCAAATCACTTTTTCAATGGTGTCATTGATGCACGAGCACTTTCATCAACAAACCAGTACCACAATCACCAACTGACTTATTGAGGAAGCTGGCTTCATATGATAATGATGTGTGCTCAAACCTTGCGACCGAATACTGCTAACTCAGGCCACTTCCTTTGCATCATGTGAGAGATTATTCTCAAAACTCAAAGTCAATCAAAAACTATATCAGGAGTACAATGACGCAAGAAAGGCTTAGCTGCATGGCTTTAATGTAAGTGAAGTCAAAAATACAAGACAACATTGACTTTGATGATGTTATAAATGCCTTTACTGCACAGAAAGCACAACGTGAGGCAAAATGAATTGAGATTTGTCACTTGTGCATTATCTCGTCACTAAACAATGGACTCATTCATTAAAAGAGTTTTAATGATTATTTTTTGTTAATTTTATTGATATACTGTACTAATTTGAATTTAGACTTACATTTATTAAGTACGTTATCTCATGTCATGATATCGTATGTCAAATCTGCAGGGGCCCCAAAAAAGACCAAGCCCCCGTGCCCCCTAACACCTAGGGACGCCTCTGTGCCCCCCCCCCCCTAAATTTTGGAAAAAATGTCATATAAGAGGGGGCATTCGCCCTACCCCCCTACATTTTAAAAAATGTCATAAAGTTGTTACAATAAAACTGAACTAAATTTCCTGAAAGTTTATTACATTAAAGTATAATAACTAAACAAACAACAAATGTACCCCAAACCAAACCTCTAACAGCAGAAAGTAACTAATGTGCAACTTGCTTGCTTTTTCCAGATTGTTCTAAATATTCCAGTTGTTTAACAATTTCTGTCACATTTTCAGCGAAAATCCGCTACCTTTTATATTTATGTGTCCATCTAGTTTCACATAGCAAAGGAACATTAGGAGTTAGTTTTCTTCGCTGATTTAATTTCTCAGAAAAAAACTATAATGTACTTAATTTTTCCTATTGTGTTTCGTACAGCATTCACATTATTTAAATCGTTCACGACAAGATTTAATTTATGTGAACTGCAATCTACAATTGCTGCTTTTGGGTCTTTTTTTTCGAATTATTGCTTGGACTGCTCCTTCTTTACTTGCCATTGTAGAACATCCGTCTTATCCTTGACCAACACAATTTGTCATATCTAATAAGGCCCGTAGCATGCGGGGGGGGGGGGACAGGGGAGCCTGGCCCTCCCTGCGTTTTGTCTGGCCTCTTTGCTTGTTTGCTCTACTTAGTAATATTTATTTCCTGCCCCCCCCCCCCCGCTATAGCTTGCCTTCTGCTGTAGAATGACTGGCCCCTGCTGTAGAATGTTCACGCTACGGGGCTGTATCTAATCCAAATTCGAATGAATTTGTAATTATGGTGTTCTTTGACAAATCTAACACCAAATGACATCTGCTCAATGCCTGAAATTATATTGTCTCGTCGGCAAGTATAGAAATTGCAACTGAATTATTTGCTTCACGAACAATGTCTTCAAGCAAGAGAGACCAACAAATTTCGATCATAGTGTTTTGTGTAGTTTCCGACAGAAATTTCGTGCCCCTGGGCAGGGCTGTCACGGGCCTCTCGTGCTGATAATAATATTTTCAAAAGTTGATTGGCAAGCTCAATCCGGACCCCTAAAACTCGCCGGGCCCCTGGGCATTTGCCCTCTGCCCCCCTCTCGGCGGCACTGGTTGCCGAGATATACTTAGCACTACAAGAACTAATTGACAAATGATTACCTAGAACTTCATCTCCAGATTCAACACGAATCTCTAACAGGTCGTAAAAAATACCAGACTGTGATTCGTTTCCACGAAGTGCCAAATCATGCATGCCGCAAAAAAAAAAAAAAACAAGATTGTAGAAATGGAGGGACCCAGTTTGTTGCAATTTTCTAGAATTTGACTTCTAAATGATGAGTTCAACTGCTCACCTATAGAAACTGATTTGCTACTAATAGTGCAACAAAATAGCTTGAATCCTTAATACGAGCCTTTGCATGTGGCTACGTGCATCTTCTTTGAAATCTTTTAATTTTGTGCATGGTTTGATAACAAATGCTCCATGAACTACTGGAATTACTTTTTGCGGAAACAACACGCACAATTTGCAAAAGCCACCATTTAACATTTGCAAGTATACAACCCATGATGAATAGTTTGATAACCAAGCATATCTAAAGCCTCTGTTTCCACTAATGTCAGCTCTAAAAATCATATTTTTATCAGGGGTTGAACAATCAAGGATCAGCAGCAATTTCAACTCATTTGAAAGGTCGTATGTCAAGACATACCTTCCAATATCCAGTTTAGGAAATGAAGAAGTGACCGCGACAATCAAATTAGAAATGGTTTCTTCAGTTGTGTCTGGCTGTTAAACTTATACTGTTTCCTCAATGCATGTGATAATTCAGATACTGCAAACGCCCTAAAATCTTCTAATATGGGCTTTTTGAAATTCCGCGATTGCTCTACTGTTCGTTTTATTGAGCATGTACAATTATTTTCCGATATCCATCTTTTCATATTTATTTAGTATACATTTAAAAATTCACTCAGTGGCAGACGGAAATAAACTAACAAGAGTTTCCAGATTATAAAAAATCCTGAATGCCAAAAACATTTTCGATGGACAAATCAAGCTACAGAAGGCCAAATTAAACCAAAAATAATTAAAATCGGAACATGCTTGTGCTTGTAGTCAAACGTGGTTTTTTTGCCCCCCCCCCATGGAAAATTTTTTGCCCCCCCCCCCGGAAAAATTCCTAGCGAGCCCATGGACATATGTTATACTTTTATTCAGCAGGGGACAGATGTTATACTTATATTCAGCAGGGGACATATGTTATACTTATATTCAGCAGGGGACATATGTTATACTTATATTCAGCAGGGGACATATGTTACACTTATATTCAGCAGGGGACATATGTTATACTTATATTCAGCAGGGGACATATGTTATACTTATATTCAGCAACTACTCTATCACCGTAGGGGCTAGATGTCTGCCGAATTAAGAAAAATAAAATATCGAATCTTTTGTTAAACATTCAAAAATGGAGGGATCTTTATTCTGTATTCACTCACCCCCTCTCTATGTTGTGTTCTGTTGCTCATCTGTTGCAAATGATCTGTTGCAGAATCTGTCGTATATACATACAACAATGTCGCAAAACCACATGTATTCCGTTGCAGGCAATCGCTCGAATAGCCAAATATTCCATGTTTCTAGCCGCCAGATAAAGCTGCATCTGGCGTACGTAAGTACATGGAAATATTTTGGTCCGAACTGAGCACA
This sequence comes from Bulinus truncatus, assembly GCA_021962125.1. Taxonomy (NCBI): domain Eukaryota; kingdom Metazoa; phylum Mollusca; class Gastropoda; family Planorbidae; genus Bulinus; species Bulinus truncatus. The sequence continues at coordinate 492,442 of JAGDYQ010000061.1, forward strand.
TTCCAGAAAATCATTAGAAATCAAATTGTTTTGGTTTTGAATATTCATGTGAAGTTTCGTCACATGGCAAGGAACATTGAAGACATCCAAAATATGATTTATTTTTAATATATTTGTAAATGTGAATACTTACGCAGTCTTAACAGTACGCGTGGTCTAGGGTGAGCGTATTGGCGCGTTTATGTCTAGTTTCATATGTGGGGCCTAAAACAAATGTTTAGTTTCGCTACTGTTAGGAAAATAGATAAAGCATCTCCAGCGCGAGCCCCCTCTGATGTGGATGACCACCCTCAGGGATATACCCCCAGATGGAACTTTTTAAAGACCCTGCATAGAAATAACCTGCTGGATTTTTCATATCAAAGCATGGTCGTATTCTAATATATTTAGTAAGGTTTTCAATTTGTTTGAGTTTTAATGTTTTCGGATTTCGAAAAGGCGATAGCAATTTTATAGTCTTCTATTTATGCCACTGATTGAAGCCATAACGACACATGCCACTGATTGGAGCCATAACTACACATGCCACTGATTGGAGCCATAACGACACATCCTCACGAAACGGGCTCCACTATCTGGCCCCGCCCACACTTTCTTTAACAAACAAAAGTTTCATCATTATAAAACAAGCAATTAAGCCTGTTCCATTCTGGACACAGGATGTGTTAGCGCATTTTCGTGTTATGTATCAGTACGTGTGTTAGCTTTCAGTAAATATTTGTAAATTTTGGAAATGTTTATAAATTCAATTGTGTAATGCATATATCTGAAAAAAAATATTATAAAGACGTTTCTTTATATTTGAAAAAAAAATTTTTGTCTTAAATCTAACTACAAGTGGTTTGTGGTTACTGAAAACTCATAATTGAAAACATTCGAAATTGTAGTCATTTAATCGTCCGAAAACTCCGTCAACTGTTGCATAGCTCTGATACTTTCTATTAAACTCAGAACACAAGCTTACTATTTCATTTGATGAGTTTCTTAATAAATCTTGGCGAAACTACGTGCTGCAGTATTTCGCACCAAATGAATGGGTTATTGAACGTACAAGGTGTAGAATGGGGCCATATATATAATATATAAGCCCCTTAGGAGCCCTGAAGCCCGGCCCTCAGAGGTCCTATCGCGAAATGAACTTTTGATGTACACATGGCAGGCCAAGACCTATAAAATGATATATACATCATGGGTCTAGGACTTATGGTTGCTGAGATAGAGGGCGCTCCATTATTAATATAGCTTATATAGTAAAAAACGGTACTTTATAAGGCCCCTTTTACGGCCCTCAGAGGTCAGATAGCAAAATGGAAAAAAGTCATTTCTTGGCAGGCCAAGACCTACAAAATGATATATACATCATGGGTCTAGGACTTATGGTTGTTGAGATCTAGGGTGATGACGGACAGACAGACAGACAGACAGACAAAACGGGGACAATAGAGCATTTTTTTCGAAAATGCTCTAAAAAATTACCGTGTAAAGAAAAAGTTACCCCAATTATATTCTCTACGTTTAATTAAGATCTTTATATATATTAGGTATATAATTAACAATTTTTGTTTATTATTTTGAATTCCCCATTCTGCCACAAGTGGACATTTATCATATCTAAACATAAATATCAATAACAACCCTCAACTGTTAAAAACGTTACCCTCCACACACCCAGTAAATCGTATGTCATTTAGTATTTTAACTAATTTTGTTCTTTATTGTTCCATGCGCAATCAGCATTTTAGTTGGTAACTATTATATGCATAATTAGTATTAGTGCTTTTTCCGGATTATCTCAGAGCAGTTATGTCGAAGAATGCTCCAGCTTCCGAGAAGAACAAGAGAATTTGGTCTTCAAATATAGTACATTTCCGATAAAGCATTAAATCACGAAAGCATAGTACTGTTGGCAGTCTTGATCAAATGAGAAAAATTCCAATAGAACTACATATCGTGAACAGATATAAAACCTTAGCTTCTGATGTAAAAAGCAGAAAAGACCGGATCGTACTAATTGCGGATGAAGTAAAACACTTATGGGAAAAAAATTACATTGTCTATTCAACAAGGTAAATCAACAGTTGAGAGAAAAATGGACAATGTTGTTAAGAAGTTTGAAAGATATAATCGAAGAACTGGGAACTATAATTTCACATCTATGTTTAATGTCACAGATGAGAAAGGAGAGTGGTTGTGCCGAGAAGACAGAAAGTTCTACGCACTTCAGATTTCAGCAAAAGAAAAAGTAGGCTATTGTACCTCAGAAGATGAAGATGATTCACAAAAGATTTACACAAGAAAAATGAAATTACTTAAAGGGAAAGGACCAGTTACAGAAAGCTTTTCTGAAGAAAGTGTTAAATCAAGTGTCTTACCAATTTTGAATACAGAAGATTCAATGAGTGAAGAAGATTTTGTGAGTGAAGAACAGTGTTCCAGTAGTAGTGAAGATAATGAGAAACCATTAAAGTCTAAACAACAAAAGCTGCCTCTTCAGTGCGTTTAGTGACTGCAGCAAAATTGAGTACAAGAAAGGCTCAAAAAGTCTGTGAAACCTTATCGGGAACTGGAGTTTGCATATCTACTCCAACTCAAAGCGGCCTTTACAAAGGTCTAATGAAAGAAGGAGAAAAATTAAAAAGGGACAAGGACAACCTAAAAAAAGAATACTAGTGCTTACACTTTGATTGAAAGACCATACATAATAAAGCATATGAGGTTGTTGTTATAAAAAATGAAAAAAGGGAGGTCAGACTCGCTGCTTTTCAGCTGATAAATACAAAAGGGGAGACTATATTCAATGGAATAAAAACTGTGCTCAACGAATATGAACTCTGGCCTTCGATAAAAATTATTGTCTCTGACAACTGCAGAAAATACTGGAAGAAGAAGTGGTGCAGTCACACTGTTACAGAAACACTTTCAAGATGTTGGATTAGAAAAAGCTGTATACATTAGATGCCAACACCACATTCTAGATAAAATATTGAAACATGTCATGCATGATCATTTTGTTACATCAACAACTTCACCAAAACATCAGCTACACGTTTGTTTCAACAAAACAGAAAAGTATGAAAAACTCAAAACATCATTTGATAATGCTGGAGCACCACTAAAGAAATCAGAACAAGAGTGCTGGCGAGATTACATGGCTTTTCTTGATCATTTCATATCATGCTACAGGATTTTCAATACTACAGGAAGCTTCCCAAAAATAAATTTTAGATAACTTTCAAACATCAGTAATGCGCGATGGAACTCAAGGGCAATGTATTGTTTGTTATCTTTCGTTTTGATACCGGAGTATTGGCATATTACTAAGGCAGCATGTGATTTCATCAGTTAAACATGGGCTGACATCTGGTCCTCTGCCCATTGCTTCAATCCTACTGACTTTGATAATTTATCAGAAGCTTGTAAGCAACGTCCAAAGGCTTTGAAGTCATTAAAGACATTCTGGTCCACAGATCCAACACCTATACCAACCTAGCGTGCAATTAAAGTAATGCAAGATTTCTTCCACTTTGCAAATCCATTGAAAAATTGAACATTAAATTTCTTTTCACTAATCCACAATAGAAATGTGCATTGTAACACTGTAACAATTATCAATATTACTCTTATGTCACTTTTATTCGTAATGGTGAAACGTTTATCGAAATTTTTGAAAATGTTTATGTTCTAAAAATATTTGTCTCGATTGGAGGGTAAACTTTTTTTTATGCAAAACAAAAATAACCCATATTTTCTTTATTTGTGATACAAAGATCCACCAAATATGATATGGGGATATAGGCTTATATTTTAGTCGTACCCCTAATATATATATAAGACAAGCGAAGCAGACGACTATGTGAACACACAGTAAATAGATTTGACTGGAGCTTGTAAGTTCCAAATTAGCCTTGTGGTGGGTATTTTCACTATCCATACATTTCTGAACTATTTTATATATTAAAGGGTCCCTACCTGCACTTTGCTATGGGACTCCTCAAATATCAAAAAAATTAGGTCCAGTGGGAGTTTAGTCCGATGGAGGTTTTGTCCGTTGGGGTGTTTTTATTATAAATGTGATAAATAATACCTGGATGTAAATAATTATAAAAATACGTATTTTTAAGGGGTTCCAAAGTGGGCAAAAGTCATTTTCTTGTTAACTTTACAAGAACATGAAGCATATCTTACCAAATAAAACAAACAAAATTAATAGCTTTAGCCCGATGTTTAGACTGACCTTATCTTTAATCTAATTATAATTCTCACGCCAGACACACATTTTATAGTAGACGGTAAAACAAACATCATAAGAATCACAATGTTCGTAATACAATCCTTTATTTATGTAAAAACAACTTAGGACATGGCTATTGATATACTGTGTTGACACAACATGAACATGGCTATTGATAGACAGTGTTGACACAACATAGGAACATGGCTATTGATAGACTGTGTTGACACAACATGGGAACATGGCTATTGATAGACAGTGTTGACACAACATAGGAACATGGCTATTGATATACTGTGTTGACACAACATAGGAACATGGCTATTGATAGACAGTTGACATAACATAGGAACATGGCTATTGAAAACTGTGTTGACATAACATAGGAACATGGCTATTGATAGACTATGTTGACAGACATGATCTCTCATATCGACAAAAATTTCCATTAGCGATGAGCATAATCGTATATATATAAGTATCAATAATAGGGACTCAAATTCGATCTTTATATTTTGGGGTTTTATCTCAGGTTTTTGTCCTACACTCCAGTTCAACAACGTCAGTTTACTAAGAACTTCAAATCATCAACAGCAGCTATGACAGGACACAGGGGCGCCGAGAGCCCCAGGGCAGGACATCATTGCGGGCCCCTTGTCAAAATATTGTCAATTCCGGATATAGCCATACAAAGCGTATATACAAAAAGCTATAAACTAAATTTATTTTACTTTGCACCCGTTAATGCTGTATCGCCGAAAAAGCTATACAAGTTTTTCATAACAATGTAATTTTGTGGAATGACTTTGACATGCAGAGAAAGCTACAACAAAACTTTGAGGGCTTTTCTTCTTGCAAACACTTCAATTATATTGTTGTAGTCAATCGTTCTTGCAAGTCGACCTTCCACTTCCAGCATTCCAAGGCTGGTTAGGCGTTCTTGACACATTGTCGATCTTAGAACATTTTTAACTCAGGCCAATGTGCTGAAAGACGTTCTGCTTGAGCAACGGTAACCGGAAGTGTGTAGAAGATAAGTAGCATAATGACTACGTTTGAAACATTATATCGATTTTCAAATTATGTAAAGGTTCAACAAGTCAATGGCGACAAACTCTTCTGCCCGAGGTTTGCAACGTGTATTGTTTTTCAGATGCTCCAACTCATGCAACAGATCGGTATTACATCAACAACATATTTATCCGCCAGGTTTTTGGCTGCGATGAGGACGTCTTCTGTATTCATATCATGATATTTCCGCAGAACGCCGAACAATTCGTCGAATTCTTCGCGCCCCCTTACAGATGCGGACCCCTGGCGATGACCCCCCTGACCCCATCTCTCTGCATGCCTGACAGGACACAGTAAGTCGGCCACAACAGCAAACATCAACGTCGTGCAATATAGCAGTAAATAATATACGTACTATAAATAGCAGTAAATAGTATATGTACTGTAGGACCGTATTTAATTCTGTCTTTTAATTTTCACGCCAGACACAAATTTTATAGCAGCAGATAAAACAAACAGCATAAGAATCACAGTGGTTGAAAGTCAATCCTTTATTTAGGTAAACAACATGCCTATAGATACAATGTGTTTACAGACATAATCTCTTATATTAACAAACATTTCACTTAGCCAATGGTCAAGATTGTATACATAGACGTATCAATAATATCGACTAAAAATTCAATCTTAATTTTTGGGGGTTTTGTCAGTCTTGACCTTGGGTTAAAATTATTAATATTGTTTGTTTAACCTTGTAAGATAGGTTTCTTGGTAATGTAAAGCTAACTAGAGATTGACTTTTTACCAGTCTAGCTCCACGGGGAAATACAGCTTATTGGGGTTCTTTGAAAAAAATTACTTAAAAGTAAGAATTTTTATATATATTTATAAATTATATCTAGTTATTATATATTACATTTTATAATAAAAATGAAGAGGCAATATTATATTTTATAATAAAAGTAGGGGTTCGATCCTGTGTGGGTTTCGTCCGCTGGTGATTTTATCCGGATACCATGATACATGCATGGTATATACATAGTATATAAATGGTACATATATGGTACATAAAAGAAAACAATACTCCATGTATTGAAAAGAGGATAGTGCAAACTTAAAGGAGTATTTTTTTACCCTCAGTCCTCATCGACATTGGGCGAGGCTAAAGTTCCGACACCTACTACCTAACTCTATTTTAAAAAGTTACTTTCGACATGCCTTCACTTTTCGCCTTATATATTTTGTTATAATTAAGTTGTAAAATTAAAGGGCTTCATTAAAGTGGTAATCAAAATGTCCATCTAAGTGAATTGCTAGAATTGTATTGTGGGACATTTCTGCATTTACTGAGAATAGTTTTATAAGTCGATATCATAAATAGCGAAAAACAATTAACATTTTAAAAGTGCAATGTTAATTTTTTTTATTTTACGAATTTATTTGTGTATTTAAATCTTCATAACATTATATATATATATATATATATATATATATATATATATATATATATATATATATATATACATCAAATTATATTAACTAGTATATTACCGTAAAAAAAAAGAATAATTAAATAACTAAAGCTACTCTAACTATAGCAATACATATGTATACTCTGTGTACTACCTTGAACACATCCTGACCAGCACGTAGTGGGCACTAACACCCACAATGAAATCAAAACATACTTTCTATTGTCTTCCATTTATTTTAGAAAAAGAAAACGCTGAACAGTCAATGACTTCACTTCCGTTTATGACCGATCATTTTTAGAGCATTTCCGTTTTGTCTGTCTGTCTGTCCGTCATCACCCTAGATCTCAACAACCATAAGTCCTAGACCCATGATGTATATATCATTTTGTAGGACTTGGCCTGCCAAGAAATGCCTTTTCCATTTCGGATCTGACCTCTCAGGGCCGTAAAGGGGCCTTAGTACCGTTTTTTACTATATAAGCTATATTAATAAAGGAGCGCTATATCTCAGCAACTATAAGTCTTAGACCCATGATGTATATATCATTTTGCAGGTCTTGGCCTGCCATGTGTACATCAAAAGTTCATTTCATGATAGGACCTCTGAGGGCCGGGCTTCAGGGCTCCTAAGGGGCTTATATATTATATATACACCTTGTACGTTCAATAGCCCGTTCATTTGGTGCAATACTGCAGCACGTAGTTTCACCAAGATTTATTAAGAAACACATCAAATGAAATAGTAAGCTTGTGTTCTGAGTTTAATTGAAAGTATCAGAGCTATGCAACAATTGACGGAGTTTTCGGACGATTAAATGACTATAATTTCGAATGTTTTCAATTATGAGTCCTATTTCAGTAACCACAAACCACTTGTAGTTAGATTTAAGAGAAAATAATTTTTTCAAATATAAAGACGTCTATATAAATTTTTTTTACAGATATATGCATTACACAATTGAATTTATAAACATTTCCAAAATTTACAAATGTTACTGAAATATAGCATACGTACTTACTGCTATTTTTTTCTTTCCATTTTTTTCCTGGCAAGTGCCACTTGTTATGTGGAGTTAAGAACTTTATTCTATAAAGAAACAAAACAAAAAGAGTTTTGGAAAATAGGCAGCTGCCTTGGGCCCATAATGTCTGAAACAATTCTGTACATGATTTTCAAAAAAGAAAAAAAGTAAAAAACCGCATAGAATGAAATTCGCATTTAAAAAATACCTTTAAAAATACTTTCTAGTATTTAAATTTTTCAATCAATTTTCTTTACAAATTTTAACAAGACATTTATAGAAAATATAAAACTGCAATAAGTTCACTATAATTATTGTAAATGATTATCACCATCAAGACAAGTGTTTGACTTGACCCAATATACAGTTTATGTTCGATTTATCTTAACCATCTTGATACTCAGCAGGTTTATTAGCCATGTTGATACTCAACAGGTTTATTATCAATGTTGATACTCAACAGGTTTATTAGCCATCTTGATACTCAACAGGTTTATTAGCCATCTTGATACTCAACAGGTTTATTAACCATTTTGATACTCAACAGGTTTATTAACCATTTTGATACTCAACAGGTTTATTAACCATTTTGATACTCAAATGTTCTTTAATCTTCGGAAGATCAAAACCTTTTGAAATTATTTTATTTACTAGCTTGAGACGGATGGCCGAGTGGTGTAGATACTCTACTGTGTACCTGACAGCCTGGGTTCGATCCTCGATGATGGGAAGTAAAGGCGGCTGGGCGTTGTGCTAACCACACAATCCCTTCATATGCCGATGTTATAGAAACAGATGAATTCTACGCTTCATCTGCCTCGATGACCCGCTAGGGTTAAGGGAAATTTTATACTTTAAATACTGAATTGTATGTGCGTTATAGCCAACTACTAATTTAAGTCTTAAAGTCGGAGCTTCTTCCGTAAGCTAATGTTTTTAGCTGGTCCAGATTCTGTTGAATTTAGCCATAGTCGACATCCTGGCCAAATCCTGGCCTGGATTTCTGCTTCACAGCTTCGTCATTAGATAAGATGACCCCTACGTATTTGAAACTCGGTATCTCTTCCAGCTTTAGATGGTTTATTATGATTTTTGCACTGTTGGCATCTGTTGCTTTGACCATTATCCTGCCTTTATTTGAGCTGATTTCCATTCCGTTTGAACCCACCCTATCTGCAATTTTGTCAGTCAGCTCTTGAAGTTCACTGTTGCTCCCGGCCGGATGATCTATATAATCAGCAAATCTTAGGTTGCATAGGGGTCATCCAACAATGGGGATGAATGGGTGCATCGTGAATGATTTTCTCTAGGAAGATGTTGATCAGAACTGGCGAGAGAATCCAGCCTTGACGGACTCCAATCGACATCGTGAAGAAGTCACTTAAACAGCCATTGGATTTGACTGCTTTGATCACACCTGTACCAAACCCTCTCAATGTTGTAAGCTTCTCGTGCCATACTCGATCAAAGACTTTCTGAAAGTTTATGAAGTTATGATGAATTTCGCGTTGGAGTTGCATGTGTTTCTTCTATGAAGATCTACCCAATTGTGCTTCTGCTTGGTCTGAATCCTGCCTTTTCTCAAAAATCGCTGAGAATAATGTTGAGCATTACTTTGGGTGACTGTTGAGACTGATTGTTCTGTAGTTCTGTTTCAAATTGCCTTCTAGCAGAGAGTTGCTTGGACCTTGGTTACTGTCGTACCTCCGTGTTTTAGAAGTTCAGGAATGTTGTCAACCCCAGGAGACTTTCTTCTCAGCAGTGGTAAATTTAATTTTAGGAGCAGGGGTTCTGGTTGTGATTCAAAATAATCACGAGATACAAACTTTAAAAAGATGTCCAAGCTTGATGGGTCTGTCAGTGCGTTAAAACAAATCTTGTTTTATGCTCAAAATAAGATGAAAATCTATATAAAAAATGTGTACATTTTTATTGCACAATATATCATTAACATTGACACACATGTGCAGAAATTAATGTTGAATTTTAATTAATATTTATGATAAAACCTTTTTCCTATCTTAAAAAAAATTGCATTTTTCGAAATTGTATCCATATTTTTTAAATGCCATAAAAACAGGCCGCGAGATACCATGGGGATAAATATATCGAGTTGGAAAACTGATTATTTTTAGAACATATTAATGTAAAATGCACGCAGTAATATTTCAAATCCATTGCGTAATTTTTAAAAGAAATAGATGGTATTCCAACAAGTAGGAACATTTTCAGACTATTATCAGTTAAAAAGATTGGCATACTACACACATTTCATTAAAATATTCAAAATTAAAATATTGCATACAATTGTTTTATCCTAGATATCATAAATGTTGTTGCAATAGTGTTTTAGCAGATAGCAGATTTTATTGATTTACTGAATTTTTCCAGATTGTAGTCAGCAAGTTATCTTTTCTTATTATGTTATTTCAAAGTTTTCATGAAAACTCCGCGGCAACGAGAGCAGTTGGTCACAGAACCATCTGGCTAACTAGCTTTTTTCATCTTGATAAATTATACTGTATAGTTGGCAGGAAACTACTCACAATGTTTAGGGATTTAGTTGAACAGTGAGGCGGCTTCGCCGATTGACAAATATATTCATGACTAGAGTAAAGAGAGGCTTATTTCGTCGGTAAACCATCGCTGTATTCTTACAGAAATTTTGCTCCTGTTTGAGAAAGTGTAATGATCGAATCAAATGGCTGAATACACAAAAGCATATAAAATATCTTGACGAATTAATTATAGACATTGACTTCGTTTATTTCTATTATTTTCACCAATAGTTTAATAAAACCACTCATTGGTATCTTTTCATATATAATCTAACTAAGCCAGCCAATGGTATGTTTACACATATTGCCTAACTAAGCCAGCCACTGGTATATTTACACCTATAGCATAAGCCATCCACTGGTATGTTTACACCTATAGCCTAAGCTAGCCAATGGTATGTTTACTACACATGTAGCCTAAGTCAGTGCAAACTGATTTCTAATGGCCGAGACTCACTGACAGTGTACAAACTGATTTCTTATGGTTGAGACTCACTGACAGTGTACAAACTGATTGCTAATGGCCAAGACTCACTGACAGTGTACAAACTGATTGCTAATGGCCGAGACTCACTGACAGTGTACAAACTGATTGCTAATGGCCGAGACTCACTGGCAGTGTACAAACTGATTGCTAATGGCCGAGACTCACTGACAGTGTACAAACTGATTTCTTATGGTTGAGACTCACTGACAGTGTACAAACTGATTGCTAATGGTTGAGACTTAAACGTTGAAATGTTTTACAACATCATGCGATAGACTGAGAAAACTGAAACCTGCACGCGCTTCATCAAATGACTGATGGCTATCGGAAGAGCCCTGCCATCAGGTCACGTGATGTGTGAATGTACAGATGAAGGGATTGCTATCTTTAATGTAAGGATTGGCCCTTCCTTCCAATGAGAGATACAGATTATTTAGCAATACCTTTGAGAGAGACATTTGCATTAAAGTCACGTAATATTTATTGATGTAGCTGTTTGTTTTGTTACTTTACAACAAACCCACCTCCATTCTTTTATATTCATCGTTGATCAATGGAGCTAAATCAAATAGATAGACTAAACTAATTCAAGGAAAGTCAGTATACTAGACAAGAATCAGTTTACTGGACCAGAGTATGTATACAATAGTCCTACCATTTTAAAACTCTCAACTTTTATAACTCATAATAATTTTGAACAGTTTCAGGCTTATAATAAATTGAATATACTCTTTTAGGGAAGTGGGGGGTCCATAATTTGGTAGAATATTTTATAATATACGGAGTTGGAAATCTTTGAAATAATTTTTGTTGACATAATATGTGAATGGAGCCTTAAGGAGAAAAATAGATATTATAAAGTCGTATGCGAATATTTTTGTTTCAATAATTGTATGAACAATGATCGTTGTTTCTGTATTTCTTAGTAATGTAGTGAGATTGTTGAACACAACCTTTAGATGCATCATCCTAAAGTCTGTATAAGTGTTTTTAAAACATAATCTTTTATAGTTTAAACATGATCTTTTATAGCTTTTAATGATGATCTATTATAGTTGTAAACATGGTCTGTGTTGCGAGGTTCTTTTTATAAACTTGCAGTAGATGTTCCAACAACAGTGAACAACATTAATATACTAAGTTGACGCCAGTTGAAAGTAACAATAATACTATTTAATTCTTTAATTTAACTGCATGAACATGAACTGACATATAATGGTGAACTCAGAAGGAGTACAATAACTCCTGTCTAGTTACAAACTATAACATGCATCTGCATACCACGATGCCCAAAGCTAGACTGATTTATAACTGCTAAAATACAGAATAAAATAAAACTCGATGGAGGAATGGCCACATGCAGGCTGTGGTAGACAGAGCCTACCTAATTGCGTCACAAACTCTGACTAAACGATTCTCCACAATCTGCAATAGGTTTTCAGAATGATCTTTTATAGTTTTTCAAACATGACCTGTTATAGTCTTTAAAACAAAGATCTTTTAGATTTTCAAACATGATCTTTTAAAGCTTCAAAATAGTATCTTTTATAATTTTTAACATGATCTTTTATATCTTTTAAACGTGTTCGTTTATAGTTGTTTCAAGCATGATCTTTTATAGTTTTCAGACTTGATCTTTTATAGTTTATTAAACATGATCGTATAAGGTTTTTAAAACATCATCTTTAATATTTTTTGAAACGTGATCTTTATAGTTTTTTTTTAGAAATAATCTTTTACAGCTTTTAAACACGATCTTTTTATATATTTAACATGATCTTTTATATTTAAAAAAATGGTTTTATATAGTTCAAACATGATTTTTATAGTTTTGACATGACCTTTTATAGTTTTACAAACTTGGTCTAAATATTTCAAACATATTAAAATATTTCATACATTTAAAAAGGTTTATTACATTTCTAAACATTTCATGCGTCTATATATTTCAAACTTCTAAATATTTTAGCTTTACTAGTTAAAATGTTCTTCACGAAACGCTATTAACCTTTCATATATAGAGGGTGAACGAGGATCACTTGAATTTTTGACCTCGGCCCTATTATTGTGACCCCAATTTCTTACTCAGCCATTTTCTTGCACCGGAAGAAAGACGTTCTCGTGCTGACGAGTGATTAAACAGCCGATAATCGTCAGACATATGCCTTGTTGGACCAGCCAGTTATATTTATAGAAGATGACATATATATATATATATATATATATATATATATATATATATGATATCACTGGTGTGTTGGTCAAGTCAGATTCTTGTATATTACAGACGTAACATTTCTTTATGAACCTTGAAATTACTTCTTTGACAGACACATCAAATGTAGCACCATTGAGATATTTGTGTTAGATAGTAGACTGGCAATGCTACAAGACCAGCACTAGAACCCACAGGGCAAGACGCAAAACAAACATGAAGAAGAACAGTCAAAATTGCAATAAAACAGGCGGGAATGTCATCGGCCCAGTTCAAGAAGACTGCCAAACCATGTCCGCAGGTGCAAAACTGCTGAAACCCTTACGCTTCTACATGTTTTTATATGAAGAAGAAAACAATAAGTGAGGCATTTTTATTAGATTAAGTGTTTAATAGTATATAAATGAAATGTAACCAATAGAAACTAAATCTCAATTATTTGTTTCAACAATTGCCAGAAATGAACTGTGTACCTAAAAAGATTTTGTTTGCTGATATTAATCCATTTTTTCTACCACGTCTTTGTGAAAAACGTTAATGAAACAGAATACAATTAACCAATAAATCGTAATGCATTCTTTACCTTACACACGTTACAATGTTTTGAAACCAAAAATCTTTTTGCTTTGGCATTCCTTTTGAAAAAGAAATGAGTTGGACACTCTCTTATTAATGCTCAACAATAGTCAGCTAGCATTGCTGGATTCCATTTGTCTTGATATCTTTTCCAGATTATGAAACTGTTTAAATGAAACTCTTCTCCGCGCTCATCACTAGTTTTTCTAAGATTGTCTATAGAGAACTTTAAATGCAAATGAAGAAAATTAATTTTCAGTGAAATGTTACATTTAAGTGTTTGAAAATATATTCAGCATCTTATCGACCAGTTGAACTAAGTCAGCATTTTTCATTTCTTTGAACTAACTAGCCCCTCTATTCTTTTATTTGAGGCCTTATCAAATTTCATTTTTTTAGTTTCTGGTCACTTATTTAACAAAAAAAATTGTACTTTCAATACTTCAATCCACCACCTTCTTTGATGATAGCTTTAAAAAATATTTCATTGTTCAATACTTAGCATTCTTCAACAATCTTCATTGTTCAGGTTTATGAATTTGACCAAGTACTTGAAAATCTACGTAATTTACATCATGACCAAATGTCATGGAATCTTTCATTGAAAAAAGCTACACTCATGAGGCACGGGTCTCATAGCTGGATGGCTGTCCTCATGAGGCACAGATCTCATAGCTGGATGGCTGTCCTCATGAGGCACAGGTCTCATAGCTGGATGGCTGTCCTCATGAGGCACAGGTCTCTTAGCTTGATGGCTGTCCTCATGAGGCACAGGTCTCATAGCTGGATGGCTGTCCTCATGAGGCACAGGTCTCATAGCTGGATGGCTGTCCTCATTAGGCACAGGTCTCATAGCTGGATGGCTGTCCTCATGAGGCAAAGGTCTCATAGCTGGATGGCTGTCCACATGAGGCACAGGTCTCATAGCTGGATGGCTGTCCTCATGAGGCACAGGTCTCATAGCTGGATGGCTGTCCTCATGAGGCACAGGTCTCATAGCTGGATGGCTGTCCTCATGAGGCACAGGTCTCATAGCTGGATGGCTGTCCTCATGAGGCACAGGTCTCATAGCTTGATGGCTGTCCTCATGAGGCACAGGTCTCATAGCTTGATGGCTGTCCTCATGAGGCACAGGTCTCATAGCTGATTCAAAATTAGGAGATTTAGGACCCAGTGTGTATCTCAGATTTGTTAGAAAATCCAGAAACCTTTGTAAAGCAGAAGTAACAGTCTTTGGTGAGATTTTTTCTGATCTCTCATGCCTAAAAATGTCGATGACCAGTTGGTACTAAATGGCGAGATTGTTTACATGTTAAGGCCCATCCTCTGCAGTGTTTATGGCTGCCAATTGTTTATGGCTGTCAATTATATATAGCTGCCTATTGTATATGGCTGTCAATTATATATGGCTGTCAATTATATATAACTGCCTATTTTATATGGCTGTCAATTATATATGGCGGCGATTGTATATGGCCTCCAAATGTATATGGCTTCCTATTATATATGGCTGCCAATTGTATAGGGCTGCCTATTGTATATGAGGGAATGGATGGTCGTGCGGTAAAGCGCTCGACTGTCGACCTGAAGGTACCTGGTTCGATCTCCGGTGAGAACCAAGGAACTTTTTCAGTTCTTGGCTCAAGTTCCCGATATATCTTTCGTGGTGTCTCCATGGCCATTGCACTATCGGCTATGGTGGGAATTAAAGAAGGGCACCATTTAAACCGCGCCATTATTGGTTTATAGGATCTAAGAGATTTCATCTCATCCTTACAGGGACTTCACACATGCCTATTGTATATGGCTTCATTACGCATTACAGAAGTTCCTGTTTGTCTGCGCCCCTTTATAATTAGAATGATTTTACTGATGACAGATTTTTATTTATATTTACACTAATTATTGAAGATGATTTAGAGTGACAAGAACTTTTGTGCATTGGACACCATTTAAAACAAAAATGTGATCTCATGACAGATGGACAATTTTTTATCAGAGTAAACTTGATAATTCCCAGATTAAAAAAAAACCCAACTTTTTGCTAAATAAATCAATTCTTCTGAGCTAACAAATATATTCCAAGAGACGCTGGTCTAATTCCCTTACTGCGTTTGGGATTGAGAAGTCTATTTTTAAGCCCCGAAAGAAAGTTTCTCTTCTGCCTTTGCAAATGTATTTATTTATTATTATTTCTATCAAAATGTATGCTTCAGTGGCTGATGCAACGAAAAATGGGATTAAGGTCAGCTTGCCTACAAATAAAAAAGATTATCCGTATAGATATAAAACATAATGAAACGGGTAACAGATCAACAAACTTTTCTACAAAACTAATAGTTTGGAAAAATGATTTTAGCGGCAGCGAGTTTTGTTTCGACACAACGTGAAAATAGAGGGAATTAAAAAACAACATTTAAAACTTTGTCAGTCATCGAGATTTTTAGCACAAAAAATTTATTAAAAAATATTTTCTTTTGAGATGCAAAATTAGGAAACCATGTGCTTTTATATATTTTTATTTTTTAGTCTTCGTTTATTGGACTAACGTAATTTGACATAATCTAAGTACAAACAATCCCACACCCCACGGACAAAAATATATAAATAAAAACCTATAAAAATACGTGAACTTCAAGTTATTTTAAAATCTGGCTAGAAGAGTTCTGACAGTTATTTCATAGTACTACTTTCTTACAAAGTAATTGAATCACCAGACAAGTACCTCAGTAAGAGATATTGTGACGTGTACTGGACTTAACGCCAATGTCTCACGCCCATGACATGTTGCATCCATTTGGTCGCTTCCTGTCCATACAATCGAAGTGATGTTAATCTTTTGGTCTTCGTGACGATGCCCTTCGCTATTAGATCGGCCTATGTACGAGCAATTAACCTGATCGATAACGACTAAAAGAGCTCAAATTCTGCCTTGGTTAGATACCCTCTAGCTTAGCCCTGAAGGCAGGCGGAAGCTAGTTCAATAAGGAGCTAATAGCTAATTGTTGCACTTTGACACAAGTGTCCGGTAATCGGTCAGTAAAGTAAAACCCGAGGGCACACCAGTAAATAAATGCGGAATATTGAATTTTGTGCGTGAAATGATTGACAAACACACATCTACTGATTGAAGTGATTAACTCACACACACACACACACACACACACACACACACATATATATATATATATATATATATATATATATATTATAACTTCTTTGTGAATTGATTAACACATACAGATACATATTTATTAAAGCTACTGTGTGAATTGATTGACACACGAACACACACAAAAAGATACATATAAATCACAGCTACTGTGTGACGTGATTGACACACACAGATACATATTTATTAAACACACACAGACAAAGATACATATTATTACAGCTACTTTTGAAGTTTTTAAATATGCGTTAATTTCGGTTAATTTTTTTTATCGAACAACAACTCTAATATATACATGTATATGTGTTTGCTTCCTTCTTGAAAACAGCTGTTTACAAATATTAGAAATCTTTTAGTGACGTCTCTTCACTGTCCTAGTGATCTCATATATGAGATGATTGGATAGAATTAACAATTATTCTGTGGAAATATTAGTATAATAGTATAATAGTAATTATTACCATTTAATCTAAAGGAAATAAACTAAAGGCTCAAAGTTTCTATTCACATTGCATGACCAATAACAATAAGAAATAGTAAAATGTTTTTTAACAATTCGTTTCATAATTAAATAAAACTTCCCAGGAACTCCAGACAATTTGCTGTAATCACGTGATGAATAGATCCACTAGCACTGAATACATTCTCAAAGTTACTTGTTGTCATAGTGGACAAATGTTGTTCTCCCAGTCTCCAGGTTTTTTTTTTTTGTGACAAAAACATCTTTGTACCAACAAAGCAAAAAGTTGCCATTCAAACAAACATATAAATAAATTGCGTGTGTTTTATATTATACACATTTATATTTACTGTCCTTTGATCCTCTGTCATTTATATTTACTGTTAGTTATATAAACTGTTTTTTTAATAAGCTGAATTGTGTGTGTACTATCTTGTATATGTTGGGTCTCTTTTGAATTTCTATGCTTTATACTGAGTGTTATACTCGGCGTTACTTGAGAAATCCGATTGCACGTTATAGTTTAAAGATTTCCAAATTTTGTACCCGACATCATTGGAAGGATCGGACTTAATAGGATAAAGCAACTGGTACTAGTTCACGCCATCTGATGAGTACAAAATATTATATTTCATAAGTCACATCTTAATTTTACTCGTAAATGCTTAGATTACTTTATATCTAAGGATTTTACTCAGTATTTGTTTATCTATTGTTAAAAATTAAAATAGTGCTTTATAAATAAAAAATTAAGAAACAATAAGTTTTTTTTTTATAATAGTGTCAGAGATTTAGTTTTTTTATGAAACTATAATATAGAATTAATTCCTTAATACCACAGATCAATGAATTACATTAAGAAATATCTAATTGTATCTGTAGTTGCTGCATAAAGACCCATAAATGGATATCTATTAAAGTAAAAATAAGGGGTCGTACATTAATTACATCAACGAATTGGTGTCTATGTGAAAATGTTTATTTAGGCTTAAGTCTGGGTGTAGCCGTCACTTATTGTAATTGGTGGCCCTAGAAAATTACTTCCTAATAATGAATTTGATTTTTAACAATCGTTTTTTCTATCTCATATTTCTGTTTAATATTTTACAATATGAACTAGTTTTTTTAATATATATATTACTAGCTGTACCCTGCAAAGCCTTTGCAGGAAGATAGACTATTGTAAAGCCATTGCCGAACCTAGGATTTGGGACCTTGCATTTTGACATTCGATACCATGACATGAGCTTATGTGCTTAGTATTTAATGTAAAAAATAATTTTGGGGGCTCCCCTCTAGCTGGAGCCCGGCGGGACTTTCGATTTTGGACCCCGTCCCCTTGTTACGCCTCTGTGTTCAGCTTTGATACATATTTTCAATTTTTTTTTTTAAGTTATGAAATAGTTAAAAAACCTAATTAGTTGTTGCTTCTTTTTATTACAACATCCTAAAGGATACATTATTTCAATTTAAAAAAATGTAAAAGAGATCTAATTAGTTACTTTTCATTAAAACAACTAAAAGGATACATTCTGGAAAAAAAATCTCTCTAGAAGAATCGAACCTGGATATAGTCAGCATAAAAATGAGTCATGGCCAAGCGTGTAACCCATTCTGCCAGCATGCCACACAAACTAAGAAATAATTTTAATGTACTATTAAAAAAAAATTGGCTCGGTTATGTTTTCACTTACTTTTGACCTAGTTTTAGGCCTATATTCTTTTTTTGTAACGCAATTACTTTCGGTATCGCTGATCTACAATCTTTAAAGTATAGAAAAAACATCATTAAAACATCATCGATCATTTAGAAATGTATATATTTCATTTATTAGTAATTACTTTAGAAATAAATGAATAATTTGAAAGGAGACATTACAATATAAAACAACACTCCTGTAATATAACACAACTACTAATATACCACAACACTCCTGTAATATAACACAACTACTAATATAGCACGACTCTCCTGTAATATAACACAACTAACAATATAAAATAAAACTCCTGTACAAAATATAACACAACTAACAATATAACACAACACTGCTGTAATATAATACAACACTCGTGTTATTTAATTTGTGTCAAGGATTTATTCAAGGATATGTTGTTCTTATCAATAAAAACTGTGAATAAAGTTGACATTCCATTGATTTACCCGGCAACAACAATTGATGCTCCATCAATGAATTGCAAAGAAAAAGGATTTATAACTCTGCTGAAATTTAGAAACACGACATGACCTAGGTACCATTGCTTCAGCAGAATATGGAACCGCTCCTTTCAGCAGTAAATCAGGACGTTATTAACGATATTATAAACATTGTGAATTTCGTACTTTCACATGTTCACTGTAAGCGGTCATCAGATGTACTCCTCGAAATGTGTACGTCTTCCAAAAGAAATTATTGAAATTGTCAACTGAGTTGTAACAAAGACTGGATTGAGTGTATGCCCGTTGTGATTGTAATGACTGTAGTGACTGTTGTGACTGTAGTAACTTTAGTGTCTGTTGTGATTGTTGTGACTGTAGTAACTTTAGTGTCTATCGTGACTGTTGTGACTGTAGTATCTTTAGTGTCTATCGTGACTGTTGTGACTGTAGTAACTTTAGTGTATGTTGTGACTGTATTAACTTTAATGTCTGTTGTGATTGTAGTGACTGTAGTATCTGTTGTGACTGTAGTAACTTTAATGTATGTTTTGATTGTAGTGACTGTAGTATATGTTGTGACTGTAGTAACTATAGTGTCTGTTTTGATTGTAGTGACTGTAGTGAATGTAGTGTCTGTTGTGACCGTAGTGTCTATTGTGACCGTAGTGTCAGCTGTCACTGTAGTGTCGCTTGTGACTGTTGTGACTTAGTGTATTATCTACCCCTTCCTATTCTATCCTCTATCACCTTATATATTCTGTATTCACTCAACCCCTCTCTATTTTGTATTCTCTTTCCGCCCCACCCAAATGACAAACCGGTTTATAGTTGTAATCGACATTCCCTAATCTGTATTATCACTATTATGTATTCACTTTCCCTCCCTCCGTAACTAATACCTTGCGGTATTCTACCATATTCTGTATTATCTCTGCCCCTACCTATCCAGTAAAATCTTCCTCCTTTCTCTATTTTGTATTCGACCCTCCTCCCTGTTCTGTTTTCTTTCACCCTTTCCTATTCTGTATTCTATTTACTTCTTCTCCTTATTCTGTATTACATCCAGGCCCTCCCTGCTTATTTGTTCTACTTAGTAAAATGTATTACCTGGCCCCCCTGCTATTGCCTGGCCCCGGCCGTGTAATGCCTGGCCCCTCCTGTAGAATTTTCACGCTACGGGGCTGATTACATCTCTCGCTCTCGCCAGTCTATATTGTATTCTTTCCCTCCACAAATAATTTGTATTATTTTCCCTGAATAGTCTGTATTCTCTCTCTGCCATACTAGCATTATCTACATTCCATTTTATATTGCCCTTCCGTAATATCTCTTACACACTCCTAAAAATAATTACAACAATATTGTATTATAATTTAAAAATTACGACCAGTCCAAGTAATATCAAAAACATTAAGACACTTTCGTAAAATATAAAGATAATTAGTCATTTAATGCGAAGTGAGACATATATCTTCAAAAGTATGCTTTCATTGCTGGGTTTGCATATTTGTAAATTTTGTACCTTTTCTCATTAATGGAAAAAGTCCAAATTTAATACATACGTATATTTTACATGACATTCAGTTTTCATAATCATAAGCTAGTAAATTTTTTTCGCAGTGGCTACGCTTACGTCAAGCGCCTTCTATAATTATATCTATTGACGTAAGCCGGAAAAAAAAATACGAATTACGTCTTGATGTTACCGCTGCCACTGCGTAAACAAAAAGGGTTAGGGGTTAGGGTTAGGGTTAGGGATAGGGTTAGGGTTAGGGATAAGGTTAGGGTTAGGGACAGTGTTAGGGTGTGGAGAAATATCTATTGACGTAAGCCGGAAAAAAAATACGAATTACGTCTTGACGTAAGCGTAGCCTGTCCCAATTTTTTTTTAGAATTACAAAGCTAATCTTTCAAGCGATGTACATAAAATGGGAAATTCGCATAGAGATTATTAAGTCAAAATGATTACTGAAGTACGTTTGGGCAAAATAGTGAATTGTATTTTAGTCTTACATTTACTAGCTAAATCGTCCTATAAAAACAATAGTAAAAATAAAAAATTATCCGACGTCTAAAACAGCCGCAATCAAATTAACACAGTTTGTCAATATCTGTATTATATACACTGTTTATTTTCTTCTCTTAAGTTATTTACTTACCCATGATCTTTGATGCCATCCGTAAAAACAATAGGCAATACTACATTTTTCAAAAGAAAAATCTGCGAGAAAATAATCAACCTATGTGTTAGAAAATTGAAATCTGCTACACAAGAAGTTTAAACGTATTGCTTTAAAAACAGGAAACGGCTTCATCCGGTCTGAGCCATATTGCTCCACGTCACTTCCTCACAGTTTTCACTTGACAAATTCACTGTGAATTTTTTTTTTTATATTTTTTAATTATTTTTTTAACGGTTTCTTCTGGTCTTTGTCACACATTAGGACCTTGACATTGACAGCTGTGTGTAAGTAAATAAATTAGAATTATATTTATGTTAATGCGATTTAAGATAGTAAAATATTAATTGTATTGAATGATTAAAAAATGATTGAAATTAACGCATTAAACATTTTATCGCAAATGAACGAATATTTTATGGACACTAAAAATTTCTTTTCTTTGCATTAAAAATGTTTATCATTAGATTCTATGAAAACGTTTGCACACTATACAAGTCAGTTTAATTTGTGAACGATTTAAATAGTGTGAATGCTGTACGAAACACAATAGGAAAAATTAAGTCAATTATAGTTTTTTTCTGAGAAATTAATCAGCGAAGAAAACTAACTCCTAATGTTCCTTTGCTATGTGAAACTAGATGGACACATAAATATAAAAGGTAGCGGATTTTCGCTGAAAATGTGACAGAAATTGTTAAACAACTGGAATATTTAGAACAATCTGGAAAAAGCAAGCAAGTTGCACATTAGTTACTTTCTGCTGTTAGAGGTTAGGTTTGGGGTACATTTGTTATTTGTTTATTTATTATAATTTAATGTAATAGACTTTCAGGAAATTTAGTTCAGTTTTATTGTAACAACTTTATGACATTTTTTAAAATGGGGGGGGGGGCAAATGCCCCCTCTTATATGACATTTTTTCCCTTGAATACGGCCATGCATATGTCCCCTGCTGAATATAAGTATAACATAAGTATAATATAAGTATAACTTAAGTTCGCCGTGTGCCGCCCTTTCATAACCACCTTAATGTCGCCCTCTCTGAAAACAAAAACAAAAGGGAAACAATCAATTTTTTTTTCTCCAATGGACCATCTATTTTATACAATTATATTAAAAAAAAATCTTTTAATTGTTTGCATGGTTTGATAACAAATACTCCATGAACTACTTGAATTACTTTTTGCGGAAACAACACGCACAATTTGCAAAAGCCACCTTTTAACATTTGCAAGTATACAACCCATGATGAATAGTTTGATAACCAAGCATATCTAAAGCCTCTGTTTCCACTTATGTCAGCTCTAAAAATCATATTTTTATCAGGGGTCGAACAATCAAGGATCAGCAGCAATTTCAACTCATTTGAAAGGTCGTATGTCAAGACATACCTTCCAATATCCAATTTAAGAAATGAAGAAGTGACAGCGACAATCAAATAAGAAATAGTTTCTTCAGTTGTGTCTGGCTGTTGAACTTGTACTGTTGTCCTCAATGCATGTGATAATTCAGATACTGCAAACGCCCTAAAATCTTCTAATAACGGCTTTTTGGAATCCCGCGATTGCTCTACTTTTCGTTTTATTGAGCATGCACATTTATTTTCCGATATCCATCTTTTCATATTAATTTAGTATACATTTAAAAATTCACTCAGTGGCAGACGGAAATAAACTAACAAGAGTTTCCAGATTATAAAAAAACCTGAATGCCAAAAACATTTTCGAAGGACAAATCAAGCTTCAGAAGGCCAAATTAAACAAAAAAAATTAAAATCGAAACATGCTTGTGCTTGTAGTCAAATTGTGAGAATTTTCAAATACATTTATTTATGTCAAAATAAATAATTAATGTTATACGTAACTTGGATTTAATTGAGAAATAAACATGTATGGCATCGTCAGTTAAAATAAAAATCGTGTTTTTTTTGTCCCCCCCCTAGCGACGCCCATGGACATATGTTATACTTATATTCAGCAGGGGACATATGTTATACTTATATTCAGCAGGGGACATATGTTACACTTATATTCAGCAGGGGACAGATATTATACTTATATTCAGCAGGGGACAGATGTTATACTTATATTCAGCAGGGGACAGATGTTATACTTATATTCAGCAGGGGACATATGTTATACTTATATTCAGCAGGGGACATATGTTATACTTATATTCAGCAGGGGACAGATGTTATACTTATATTCAGCAGGGGACAGATGTTATACTTATATTCAGCAGGGGACAGATGTTATACTTATTTTTAGCAGGGGACATATGTTATTCTTATATTCAGCAGGGGACAGATGTTATACTTATATTCAGCAGGGGACATATGTTATTCTTATATTCAGCAGGGGACATATGTTATTCTTATATTCAGCAGGGGACATATGTTATACTTATATTCAGCAGGGGACAGATGTTATACTTATATTCAGCAGGGGACATATGTTATTCTTATATTCAGCAGGGGACATATGTTATACTTATATTCAGCAGGGGACAGATGTTATACTTATATTCAGCAGGGGACATATGTTATACTTATATTCAGCAGGGGACATATGTTATTCTTATATTCAGCAGGGGACATATGTTATACTTATATTCAGCAGGGGACATATGTTATTCTTATATTCAGCAGGGGACATATGTTATACTTATATTCAGCAGGGGACATATGTTATTCTTATATTCAGCAGGGGACATATGTTATACTTATATTCAGCAACTACTCTATCACCGTAGGGGCTAGATGTCTGCCGGATTAAGTAAAATGAAATATCGAATCCTTTGTTAAGCATTCAAAAAATGGAGGGATCTTTATTCTGTATTCACTCACCCCCTCTCTATTTTGTGTTCTGTTGCAAATGATCTGTTGAAGAATCTGTCGTATATACATACAACAATGTCGAAAAACCACATGTATTCCGTTGCAGGCAATCGCTCGAATAGCCAAATTTTCCATGTTTCTAGCTGCCAGATAAAGCTGCATCTGGCGTACATAAGTACATGGAAATATTTTGGTCCGAACTGAGCACATTCCAGAAAATCATTAGAAATCAAATTGTTTTGGTTTTGAATATTCATGTGAAGTTTTGTCCCATGGCAAGGAACATCGAAGCCATCCAAAATATGATTTATTTTTAATATATTTGTAAATGTGAATACTTACGCAGTCTTAACAGTACGCGTGGTCTAGGGTGAGCGTATTGGCGCTTTTATGTCTAGTTTCATATGTGGGGCCTAAAACAAATGTTTAGTTTCGCTACTGTTAGGTAAATAGATAAAGCATCTCCAGCGCGAGCCCCCTCTGATGTGGATGACCACCCTAAGGTGATGAGAATGGGGATATAC
This sequence comes from Bulinus truncatus, assembly GCA_021962125.1. Taxonomy (NCBI): domain Eukaryota; kingdom Metazoa; phylum Mollusca; class Gastropoda; family Planorbidae; genus Bulinus; species Bulinus truncatus. Next base: position 517,353 of record JAGDYQ010000061.1, read on the forward strand.
CCCCAGATGGAACTTTTTAAAGACCCTGCATAGAAATAACCTGCTGGATTTTTGATATCAAAGCATGGTCGTATTCTAATATATTTAGTAAGGTTTTCAATTTGTTTGAGTTGTAATGTTTCCGGATTTCGAAAAGGCGATAGCAATTTTATAGTCTTCTATTTATGCCACTGATTGGAGCCATAACGACACATGCCACAGGTTGGAGCCATAACGACACATGCCACTGATTGAAGCCATAACAACACATGTCACTGATTGGAGCCATAACGACACATGCCACTGATTGGAGCCATAACGACACATGCCACTGATTGAAGCAATAACGACACATGTCACTGATTGGAGCCATAACGACACATGCCACTGATTGGAGCCATAACGACACATGCCACTGATTGGTGCCATAACGACACATCCTCACGAAACGGGCTCCACCATCTGGCCCCGCCCACACTTTCCTTAACAAACAAAAGTTTCATTATTATAAAAAAAAATTACCGTGTAAAGAAAAAGTTACCCCAATTGTTTTCTCTAAGTTTAATTAAGATCTTTATATATATTCGGTATATGATTAAAAATTTTTGTTTATTATTTTGAATTCCCCATGCTGCCACAAGTGGACATTTATCATATCTAAACACAAATATCAATAACAACCCTCAACTGTTAAAAAAACGTTACCCTCCACACACCCAGTAAATCGTATGTCATTTAGTATTTTAACTAATTTTGTTCTTTATTGTTCCATGCGCAATCAGCATTTTAGTTGGTAACTATTATATGCATAATTAGTATTAGTGCTGTTTCCGGATTATCTCAGAGCAGTTATGTCGAAGAATGCTCCAGCTTCCGAGAAGAACAAGAGAATTTGGTCTTCAAATCTAGTACATTTCCGATAAAGCATTAAATCACGAAAGCATAGTACTGTTGACAGTCTTGATCAAATGCGAACAATCCCAATGGAACTACATATCGTGAACAGATATAAAACATTAGCTTCTGATGTAAAAAGCAGAAAAGACCGGATCGTACTAATTGCGAATGAAGTGAAACACTTATGGAAAAAAATTACATTGCCTATTCAACAAGGTAAATCAACAGTTGAGAGAAAAATTGACAATGTTGTTAAGAAGTTTGAAAGATATAATCGAAGACCTGAAAACTATGATTTCACATCTATGTTTAATGTCACAGATGAGAAAGGAGAGTGGTTGTGCCGAGAAGACAGAAAGCTCTACGCACTTCAGATTTCAGCAAAAGAAAAAGTAGGCTATTGTACCTCAGAAGATGAAGATGATTCACAAAAGATTCACCCAAGAGAAATGAAATTACTTAAAGAGAAAGGACCAGAAAGCTTTACTGAAGAAAGTGTTGAATCAAGTGTCTTACCAATTTTGAATACAGAAGATTCAATGAGTGAAGAAGATTTTGTGAGCGAAGATCAGTGTTCCAGTAGTAGAGAAGATAATGAGAAACCATTAAAGTCTAAACAACAAAAGCTGCCTCTTCAGTGCGTTTAGTGACTGCAGCAAAATTGATTACAAGAAAGGCTCAGAAAGGCTGTGAAATCTTATCGGGAACTGGAGTTTGCATATCTACTCCAACTCAAAGCGGCGTTTACAAAGGTCTAATGAAAGAAGGAGAAAAATTAAAAAGGGATTTCAAGGACAACCTAAAAAAAGAATACTAGTGCTTACACTTTGATGGAAAGACCATACATAATAAAGCATATGAGGTTGTTTTATAAAAAATGAAAAAAGGGAGGTCAGACTAGCTGCTTTTCAGCTGATAAATCCAAAAGAGGAGACAATATTCAATGGAATAAAAACTGTGCTCAACGAATATGAACTCTGGCCTTCGATAAAAATGATTGTCTCTGACAACTGCAGCAAATACTAGAAGAAGAAGTGGTGCAGTCACACTGTTACAGAAACACTTTCAAGATGTTGGATTAGAAAAAGCTGTATACATTAGATGCCAACACCACATTCTAGATAAAATATTGAAACATGTCATGCATGATCATTTTGTTACATCAACAACTTCACCAAAACATCAGCTACACGTTTGTTTCAACAAAAACAGAAAAGTATGAAAAACTCAAAACATCATTTGATAATGCTGGAGCACCACCAAAGAAATCAGAACAAGAGTGCTGGCGAGATTACATGGCTTTTCTTGATCATTTTATATCATGCTACAGGATTTTCAATACTACAGGAAGCTTCCCAAAAATAAATTTTAGATAACCTTCAAACATCAGTAATGCGAGATGGAACTCAAGGGCAATGTATTGTTTGTTATCTTTCGTTTTGATACCGGATATTGGCATATTGCTAAGGCAGCTTGTGATTTCATCAGTTAAACATGGGCTGACATCTGGTTCTCTGCCCATTGCTTCAATCCTACTGACTTTGATAATTTATCAGAAGCTTGTAAGCAACATCCAAAGGTTTTGAAGTCATTAAAGACAATCTGGTTCACAGATCCAACACCTATACCAACCCAGTGTTCAAATATCTGTGCAGAGCGTGCAATTAAAGTAATGCAAGATTTACTTCCACTTTGCAAATCCATTGAAAAATTGAACATTAAATTTCTTTTAACTAATCCACAATAGAAATGTGCATTGTAACACTATAACAATTATCAATATTACTCTTGTGTCACTTTTATTCGTAATGGTGAAACGTTTATCGAAATATTTGAAAATGTTTATGTTCTAAAAATATTTGTCTCGATTGGAGGGTGAACTTACTTTATTCAAAACAAAAATAACCTATATTTTCTTTATTTGTGATACAAAGATCCACCAAATATGATATGGGGATATAGCCTTATATTTTAGTCATACCCCTAATATATATATATTTATATATTAGGGTGGTCCAAAATAAAGAGGAAAAAAAGTTTTTTTTTTATTTTCTTTGATTTAAACCCCACATTTGATTACCACAAAAAAGTACTCAGAAATATAACATTTCATAATTTTCAGATAAAATTTAGAGGTTGCACAAGCTCTCTGAAAATTTACGTATGTTCTCCATTTACCACATTTTTGATTAGTTCATCACAGAAACGAAGAAAATGTGCAGAAACTGCTTCAACAAAGTCTGTTCTGTCCAAAGAAGTTGCTGCAGCATTAGATAGATCACAAGTTAGTGATCGTACAGCAGTCCATTTACTAGCTGCTATAGCTCATTCTCTTGGTCACGATGTTAGTGACATAACATTAAGTCGAAGTACTGTACAGCGTGTGAGAGCTGAGGTTAGAAAAAAACAGCACATGAAGTTACAGAATTGTTTGATCCACAAGTACCATTAACTGTACATTGGGATGGAAAATTGCTTCCAGATCTCACAGCCAGGAGAATGTTGAGAGATTGCTAGTGATTGTAACAGGACTGCAAATAGAGTGCTAGCTAGGTGTACCAAAATTGGCTTCAGGGACAGGTGACAATCAAGCTCAAGCTGTAGTTGAATGTCTGAAGGACTGGAACATTTGTGAAAAAGTAGTAGCATTAAGTTTTGACACAACAGCAAGTAACACTGGGGATTCCAAAGGGGCATGCGTTTTAATTGAAAAGCTGCTTGAAAAGTCTTATTCATCTTGCTTGCTGCCACCATATGATGGAAATTGTTCTAGAAAAAGTGTTCACCGCATTGAAGTTAAGTTAAGATATCTGAACCTGATATTTCACTTTTCAAACGATTTAAAGAGCAGTGACATTTTATGGAGAAGGGATCCTATGATACTGCAGATGGGATGACTGAAGTAGACCTTTTCAAAGAGAGCACATTGCAGTTTTCAAATGACTATCTTTAAATTCGTCACCCACGAGATGATTACAGAGAATGTTTGGAACTGGCTGTCATATTTCTTGGAGGAACACCACCACGTGGGATTCATTTCCATGCTCCAGGAGCTGTACACAGAGCACGTTGGATGGCAAGAATAATTGATTGGTACAAGATGTGGATGTTTAAGAAGCAGTTTAAGCTGAAGCCTTCTGAAGAACAATGACTGTTTCAGTTCCTTGTTTTTTTTCCAGTACTTATAAGAAACTGTGGTTTTCAAGACCCACAGCCAGCAAGGGCGCCATTAATTGACCTACAATTTCTGAAGGATTTAGAAAAATATAACTCCGTTAATTCAGTTATTGGAAAAGCAGCAAAAAAAAAAGCTTTCAGTCGACATTTATGGTATCTAAGTGAAATTACAGTGGGCCACGCTTTTTTTAATGAAAATATTGATCCCAAGCAAAAGGTTCAGATGCTTAAAAATATGAAAGAAAAACCCGGATCTACAAATCGAACTCAGCGTCTTGATTCCAATGGATTCTATGCAGACCAGCCAATCAGCTTCTTTGTTACAAACAATACAAAGGCATTTTTCTCCATTCTTGGTTTGCCACATTCATTCCTGGAAATGTCCTATGAAACATGGAGCATCAACAATGAATACAAACATGCAGAAAAGGTTGTAACCAATTTGAAAGTTGTTAATGACACAGGCGAAAGAGGAGTGAAACTGATTCAGGATTTCAATGAAGTTTTATGCAGAAAAGAAGACCAGAAGCAATTCTTACTTCAGGTGGTGCAAAAACACCGACGGTTATATCTGGATACAAAGACCACAGTGGTTACTGGACTAGCAAAAAGCAGTCAGTGAATATGACGTCCATAAATAGTAAACACTGTGCTTAGTTGCATACTAGAGCACTGTATACTAAACTGTATACACATACCTCAGATTCATATTTTAATATTTTAGACACCATAGATTTTATTTCATTGATCGGAGGACGGCACTTACCATATGTTCTTTATCAACGTTTACTCCGTATCTTTGAACTTATAGTTTTGAACTCTTGAAACAAAGATTCTCTTGGGCCCATGAAGTTTCGCTCGCCCCATAAGAGAACTTCCATACAGCTCTATGGCAAGCAATCTATGACACTGGGCCACCCTATGGCTCGCCAGCAAGTGGGCTCAATGGTTTCCAGAACCTTCTTAGAATGGTGGCACAGAGAATCTACTTAGCCCCAACCACGGACGGCCGCTCTAATAGACTCTGGACAGTTCTGCCTGTCACCCCATCATGCTCACTGGAGAACCGCTGATTGCATTAAATCTCTCCTTACATTACGATCTTTCTTTTCCAGCCATTCTTCTAATTAGTATTGTGAAATATCCATAAAATCATTTGGAATATTTCTCACAATCAAAAAAGTGACAGGTGATAGTTAAGTTATAGCTTAAACTGTTCCCGAACCCGTGTTGTGTCCATTAAATGCTATTATGCTCTCAAGCTTTATGCTCTCCTGTTCATTAGTTCACTTGTGTTGTCTCACTAAATTTTGATCTATAATTATTGAGGTGCAACTAGAGTCCCTAAGGCACATCACTGCTTGATCATTTACAAAGCATGGATAGAACTTTAATTTAACCTTATAAGCCAAGTGTGGGCAAACTTTTTCTACGGAGGGCCACATTGAAAACCTGATTATTATCGGCGGGCCGCAATTATATTTTGTCTACTTTAATTACAATTTACAACGTATTAAAATATGAATTAAGGATAATAACCATGTGTTGATCGTTTTATTTCACATTCACACTATATTACACAAGCAAATTACATTTTAAAAATCAATTCAGTGCTAATTTAGGTAATAAGACTTTACTATTCATAATTATTTCAAGAAACGTTTTTTGTTACCTGTCATAACATTTATGAAGACGATGGAACTTAATTTACATACACGCTGACCACAGAGTACAAATATAATTAATGAGAAGTATGTAACTGTTCACAATTTCGGATAATGTTCTTGAACTTATTGTTTGTAATTCGCATGACTGCATTTAAATCAATCTGTTATTTGACTTGTTTATTTTCCTACAAGAAAACGTTCGCTCACAATTGTATGTGGACCCAGACAGTGACAAAAGTTTGGCAGCGAAGTTTTTTAGGTGTGGAAATGCCGCCTCAGGCAAACATCCATTAAACTCCAGACGAAAAACTGACCTGAACTTCTCATTCAGGTCATAACTTACTAGTAGGTCAAGCAGCTTTAACTGTATGTCCTCTGGGGCTGAATCAGCGTCTGCATTAAATAGCAAACTGAGGATATTGAAGAGTGGTTCCAGGTTCTTGAAGTTTTGGAATCTCCTTTCAAATTCCACAACCAAAGCATCCAACTGAGCCTTGTACTTGTCAGCCATTTCAGCAGAATGGTTTTCTGTTTTCAGCAAGGGAAATGTCAAAACCGATTTTCCCCTGCTTGCCTGGAGAACAGGGAGAGTTCTGCCTGAAATGATTAGTATATACAATTTCATGTGCAAACAAGCTATTGCCCTGAAGTTTGACATTTAGTTCATTCAAATTTTCTATAATGTCAATGACAAACATGAAGTCTGACTTCCTCTCTTCATTAACAATGTTAGTAACAAAGTCACAAGCAAAACCCTTCATCTCCAGGAACATAACCATTTCTTCCTTGATATTCCGCACTTGCTTCAATATCTTGCCCAAACTCAGCCAGCGGACACTGCTGTGGTAGTTAATGTCAGAATGTTAAGTTTCCAAATCTTTAAGTCAACTTGGAAAAAGCACTATCACAGTTTAGACACTATTCTTAACCATAATGACATCAAAAATGTCTAATTCAAGAAACAGCCAACTTCATCACCAATACAAACATGTGTGTAAAGAACTGGAACATCCTGTGATTAAGTGCCCTTGCTCTGATGAGGTTTATTACACTGACAAATGAGTCAATAAAATGCTTGATATTCAACGCAGCTTTACACAGACTTTCCTGATGGATGACACAGTGGAGAGGTTAAAGTGTATAGTGAGGATATTCTTCTTTAATTTTATTATTCATCAACCCACTTCTTTCAACACAGGTCTCAACAGCACTGAATAAATCCTGGCCTGTGGTTGTGCCTTTGAGTGGCTCAACACTAAGTAAGCTCAAAACGAGTGTTTATTCCCCGTATAAATACCAACAATTGTACTGTATCAGATACTTTCGTCCAAAGCTAGAGAGTACCACAAAAAGTCTTCGCTTGCATCTCGAAGTTGGTGAATCAAGTTGTCACTTATCTTTTCAACACGCCAGACTACAGTTCTTGATAAAGAAATGCTGTCACATTTGGTTTTCTGATCTGGAAATATAATGCTTGCTGCTATTTTAAATTATTAACCAACTCCTGGCATTTCTTTTGTTCTCTTCGTTAGTTAAATTGTGTCTGAAATCCAAATGTTTTGTTTGGTTATACTTAAAGACGCTCAAACACGCATGGCACAGCAAGCAGACAGCTTTGCTCCCAACGCTGGTGAAGCAGTATTTAGCAGTCCATTCGTCATTAAAAACGCGACATTCGTTCTCAATCTTTTTTTTTTTGGCAGTAGTCATAGTTAAATCAACATCTATTCGCTTTTAAATTACAATTTTTATAAAACCTTTCAAAATGTAAATTGTAAACAAAAGCCTCTCCCGTTTGAGCAGAAAAACTATTTCGAATAGGGATGTTAACAATTAATGGCTAGTAATTACAAATAATTATCTGGACCTATAAAACTGATTTAGTTTTTGAATCAAATAGTCGGAATAAACTTTCAAAATAAAGTGAGAGTTCTAAACAAAGAAAAAAACATCGATTTATGATCACAACATGTAAATGTAGTTGGGCCGCATAATATACTCTGGTGGGCCGCATGCGGCCCGCGGGCCGTAGTTTGCCCACCCCTGTTATAAGCCATCATTGTTGCAACAGTGTTTTCATTTTGATCCCGTCTGGCTGGATCACGCTGAAATTAGGCATTGCAGCTATTAATTGTTCCTTTGTGTGTACTGATGTATTTATAAAACTTTGCACTGCCATGAAGCAACTCATTTATTTTCAGGGGTGGGGTGTCTAAAAATATTTAGCCACCGACACCGATGTCGGTATTTCATCTGCCTCTGAAACACCGACACCGGGGGGGGGGCGGGGGAGACAAAGAGAAATAACTGTGTATTTATTGTCCATGTATTTACCTCATACTATATATAAAGACTAGTTGCAAGTACCCGGCTTTGCCCGGGTTTAAAATAAGGTTTTCTGTTTACCTTTTGTTTTCTCCCCTCTCTCTCTTTATCTCTCCCTCCCATTTCTCCCATCCTCTCCCTCCATACCCCCTCTCTCCCTCCCTCCTTTCTCCCTCCCTCTCTCTCCCATCTCTCTCCCCCTCTTCCTCTCTCTCTCCCTCCCTCCCCCCTCTCTCCCTTTCCCTCCCTCCCTTTCTGAAACGTCTTTATACTTTTTTTTTTTACAGATATATGCATTACACAATTGAATTTATAAACATTTCCAAAATTTACAAATATTTACTGAAAGCTAACAAACGTACTGATACATAACACGAAAATGCGCTAACACGCCCTGTGTCCAGAATGGAACAGGCTTAATTGCTTGTTTAATTTAATGTACACTTTCAATAAATAATTTATATTTTTTTCTGGTTAATATATTGCGCTCTTGTGAGGTATATTTGTTTACTATATATTTACTTTTGTTACTGATTCCTTATAAAATCAATGTATACTTTTAATCAAAAGAGGAAAAATGTTTCAATAAGCATTTATTGAATGCAGTAGGCCTACTTGGTGAAAAATAAAAAAAAATATATACACACATTTGGGCAGGGTCAGCATAATAAATTTTGGGCACACATGCAAAACTTATTTATCACCAACCACATCCCATTTTTAATTGCGAGAATATTAAAATAATTTTGCTAGCTAATTCTAAGCCTATAGCATGAAGTGTTTTAAGCTGTATTTTAAATTGACTGAATATATTTACTTCGATCATTTGACTTTTTAAGGCTCATAAAGTAGAACTGATATAGCCAAAACCACCGACACCGACTCCCCAGACTTGTTTATTTGTCTGGCATCACCACTATCTATGCCAGCCATTTTGATCCAAATTAACAAAAGGTCCTTCCAGACTGTTGACATGTGATTGCGGGAGCTCCGCGTCATTCATTAGTGTATTATGGAACTTATTCCTGTTCTTCAGTTTTGTTGTAATGTTGTAATAGGTATATTTTCACGATGCCATAACCCAACGCTTCCTCGCCTTTTGTATTTCCCAGGGTAACCTGTGTTATTGCTTCCTAAAGGCAATAATTTTTTTTTCTTTTGGGCTAATTTCTAATTGCTTTTCTTTGATGGAAAAGAAACTGTCTATGTATTCTTACCTTCCGTTAAATGTTTGAATCAATATCTTGTTTTTAATAGGCTTATACTTAATTTTGTTTGCTTCCAACATGATAATTGTTTTCATGCTTCAGTCTAGTTCCTCTTTTTCAGCCTGCCATGTTCGATCATTCTCTTCATTTTCTGCCATCCAGGCTCACCTTCTCTCCCTCTCTTTCACTTAATTATATCAGTAATAACTTTGGTCTAAGACGTAGACTCTTAGAGCCCGTGAAATCAAACTTCCTGTGTCAATTAATATCTGGGAACTGTCATAACGGCCAATTGCAAGAAAGCTACCCTGTGATCCACCAACACGAGGCAGTCGAATAGGACAGTTTCCACGATTTGGTTAACTTCTCTGTGTCGGCAAACGGAATCAACATTGGTCCACAACCTCCCAAAGCACGCACAGTGCTAGCCACGTGCAATGTGCCACTTCCGACACTTCTATCCAGCGTTTGATATGATTCGTAGTTTTCATCCATAATCAATTGTTATACAGTTTCGGTTTCCAATATTCAGCAAATGCCACAATATCAAAGTTTAAACTATTGTGACCAGTACCACCGCAGCTACCATTGTCAAAGTCACGTTTTTTTCTGGAGTCACATTTAGTTAAACTTGTTGTTACTTATAATATCACTAGATCCCAGGACTTTCACGTGCACTCACAAATCACAGAAAACGCTAGTAGTCGCGGTTCTAATTTATTAACATAGAAATCCACAACATGAAAAGTGAATAACATTAAATATCCCGATCTGTACACCACACCTCAACTACATAATCGATTGTCTTCTTGCATGTGAGCTCCAGTATTCACTCATATTCTAAATACTGATTGACTTCCAATAATCACTAACTGCTCTGAACTAACTGACCTCTCATTGTCCTCTTTTATCTTCATTACTCTCTCCTTTTTATATATCAGCCCTCTATACAGCCAGCCATACTTTTTCCACACATATTGAGTACTTTCCATTCTAAAACATCTAGAATATTCTCAATTCAACCTCCATGCAACCACCTTCATCTTGACACACCTATACCTACACATTACCATCACATGACAGGAATGAATAATTTTGTGAAGAAATCTCTATGAAAGCTTTGAATATTCCATCATTAGTCATATGTAATGTTTAGTGTTGGTGAGTCAGAGCAGTTTTCTTTCACTATATCCCTGTTCATGTGTCACACACTTTCACTATCACTCCATTAATGCAAACATGTTTGGAGTCGTGGTTCAGGACATATCTATTAACATAAGTGAACAAAGTATCAATGAAATCCATAAAATACACATCGAAGAACACAAATGTTCAAGTACTAGAATCTCCACACTTCAAATCTTCATAATGAAATTTACTCATATATCATTAACAATTGTTTTATCAGACAGATATCTCTGACTGCTTTTTCACAAAGGACTTCTAAAAGTTGGCTTGTACTAACTGGCATTTCTCACTAAATGGATTATTCACTAACTGCCTTCCAATCGCAAACTGTCCTCCTGACTTCTCACCACTACATTTGACGAATTTTTTTTGGGTGCTACCTGTTCTCTAGATGCCTCAAGTCCATTTATACATATCCGGAACTGCATGAAATATATATATATATATATATATATATATATATATATATATATATATATATATATATATATTGACAGGAAGGCTGATATTAAATAGATGAACCTCAAGAAAATATCAGTAACTTTTTTTTTTATTTCAGATTGTGTTCAGGCGAAAAGTCGACACTTTATTTATTTGACAAACTTCTGTGCTAAAAAAGTCCATGTATATCAAAGTATATTGGTGGCATTGGCTCCAACTAACAAACTAACCAATGAAAGAAAACAAGATTATGTAAGCTGTTATTTAGATATGACAACAAATGACGGGATGGGTCTGCTTGTCCATTTTATAGAGATCAATATTTCACCAGACAGAAAACACAGTGACCAGTAAGTTCACTTTCTAGGTACATGTATAGTGCATCTACTCATTTTGTAATAAAAATTAGGCTTTTTATAACCTTTATTTCATTTGTTATTTTACTCTAGTCTCCACTAGCTAGATAGAGAGAGTGATGATACATTATTTTTGTGTGTAACTACACTTGTTTCCACAAGCTAGATTTAGTGATTGATCATCATGTATTGTATAGGCCCTGCAAATGAAGCTTGCATAAGACTGAACTTAATTTTGTCATCCATAGCATGGATCCGGCTACTGTTCTAATCAATGGAATAAAAATTTCCTTACAAACAATGAAAATAAAAATAAATAAGAAGTATCGATTTAAACAAAAATGTGCATTAAGTTGATATATATATATATATCATGTGTTATAGCCACAGTGATTGACATATATATTCTGTGTTAGTCAATATAATTCTCCTCAACAAAACTGAATTACATTTGTCTTCAGTCTTCAAGTGTACTCTTTGTTCCCAATCATGAGGAGACTATCACCTAGACAAGGTATCTACGGTCTATTAAACAGATCCTTACACAACAACTCAAGTAAGTCATCACGTATGATATCCCTACTTTAATGTAATGTAACCCACCAAAGACTGTGCGTTCAAATACTGACGTATGATATCCCTGTATAGATGAATACTTTGAAATGGGCACCGGATGTGAGTCCGTAAATTGGGCTGAACAGAGTTGTTTGTGAGCTCTTACTGATATCGATAACGTTAGAAGGAGGAAGATAGTGAATACTATGACAAAAAAAGAAGCGCTATATATAAACTATATGTCAATGTCAAATTCTGTGATTTTGTTATAATGAAATCAAATCCAAGCCTTGACCTGCGTCATCGACTCGGGGGGGGGGTAACAAAAAGGAAAGACAAAGGCTTTGTCTTCTCAGGTGTTCCCCTCTGTGGTCAGTCTGTCTAGCACCCACTTATCACATTGTGTCAACTGGGAAGAGAACGTCTATAGGGGAGACAATCTATGCCCTTGTTGTATCGAGCGGGGAGGGGCGAGAGAGGAGTGTCCCTTTATCTCCCCTTGAAGGTTGGAACTGTCCACGAGTGAGGGGGCAGCAGATCACGCACGATGAGCGTGCTATACCCGGCTCGCTGCCCATTGGTCAGCGAAGTCGCTCTGAAGTGAGAGCGGATGTGCGTGGCGCAACTTCCGGGGTATTGGCGTGGGTTATTCAGTCAGCGCTGATTCATTCAGCGGCGGAGAGTGACTGAGTGCAGTCGTGCTATTACTCGAGCGGGGTGAGGGAAGATAGGCTGTCAGCGTGGCAGAACTTAAATGTTCGATCAGTCCTAAGTTCATTTAGAACTACCCCACCCCAGCTAACTATTCTGTCGTGGTGTATTATGTTCATTATATATATATTGTTTTTGTAGTAGCTGGTAAAGCTACGGCCTTTCTTAAGGCCCGCTGATGTGTATTCTTTTTTGAGGTAAATAAATATGTGTTGTAGTGTATTTGCTTCTGAGTTTGTGCTCAATTTATCGTTGTGTTGTGCGTCCTGTGTAACCACGTGGCTGGGACAAATATAAATGCTGGCCAGAACGCAGTAGGTGATCATACCAATAGACAACTACCGCTGGGACCCCGCAAAGGGACCTTGACAGACAACAAGCGCTATTTTTACAAAGAAATAATATTTTTTTTTTATTCTGTGTTTTTCGGATTACACTTGTCAACTGGCCACGGTCCCCTACCATAAACTACTGGCTGTTACACTTGTCAACTGGCCACGGTCCCATTCCATAAACTACTGGCTGTTACACTTGTCAACTGGCCACGGTCAGGGGAGGGGAGGGAGGGAGAGAGAGGGGAAGGAAGCAGAGACGGAGAGAGAGGATGTGAGAAATGGGCGGAAGAGATAAAGAGAGAGAGATAGGGAAGGGGGAGAGAGGGGGAGGGAGGGAGAGAGATGGGAACGGGAGAGAGTGGTAGGGAGAAAACAGAAGGACTTATTGAGAAAGGTTCACTCAAGTGCAAAATACGAGTGGTACAACAAGTAGAAAACTGTTTTGTTTTCTAAAAAAAATATCATGTTTGTGTACCATTATGAATAAAATAACAAAGATTACACTGGTAAACAGTGAATTCATTGCCAGTGATATTTGAATCATTTTATACAAAGTCAACTATGCTGATTTAGAATATGTAAGTGCTTTTGCTCGATTGGCTCTATTTTTACGAGATAATTAAAATTAATTAAATATGTATGCACCGTGTTTGGAATTAGTCAAGAATTGCATGAAGTATAATAGTATACTAACAAATAGTAGTGAAACTGTTAATAGTCATGCAGAAATGTGTTCAACAATATGTGTAATAGTGTTATAGAAGAAAACATTTCATTTGAAAAACTTATTATGTCTAATTAATTAATATGTTAATTGTCTATGGTAATGCATTAGCAAATCGCTGTTTGCTCAACTTCCTTTTGTATGTGTCGTTGGTGCAATAGCGCTGGAGGCTCCAACAGTAGTCAGCCATCATTTGTATGTCCCATCTTCCTTGATATCTCTTCTCTATCACCCTCATATCCTGATGGAACCTCTAGTCTTGTTCCTCACTGAAGTCCCCAAGGTTACCTGGAAATTTGTCTAAATGGCTGTGCAGGTAATGTACCTTGGTGCACATATTTGTTCCACTGTTTCTGAAGTTAGCGAGCATATCTTGCACCAGTTCTTCGTAATTCTCTGCTCTGTTATTACCTAAGAAGTTCATGACAACTGAAAACTGTTCCATGAAGAAGCTCCAGGTGATTTCGATCGTTGACGAGTTTCCGAATCTGAGGACCATCAAAAATCCCAGCTTTCAGCTTCTCCATGCCAGATTTGTCCAAAGCCTTAACAAATTGTTTCATTAAACCTAATTTGATATGAAGCGGTGGGAGAATGATCTTATTTTTGTCAACCAGTTGCTTGTTGATGATATTTTCTTTACCTACAGCCATGGTTTCCCTTGCAGGCCATGTCACTCTTGTCCAATGATCTTGCCTTGCCCTGCTATCCCAAAGGCACATGGAGCATGGGTATTTTGTGTATCCTGACTGCTACTCAAGCAAGAAGTTTACCATTTTAGATCAACACAAATTAACCACTGATGCTCATAATAACGGACTTCTTGCAATACTGTTTTGATATTCTCATACTCTTCTTTAAGTGTTGTTGAGTTAGCAATGGGAAGAGATGCATAACGGTTACCATTGTGTAACAGAACGCATTTCAAGCTTCTGATGGAACTGTCTATAAAAAGACGCCAGTCTTCGGAATGGTAGTCTTGTAGTCCCATTTGGAGCAGTAGTCCAGGGATGTCATTACAGTAAACAAGATCTTCATCTTGGCTGAAATATGGAAGAAGAAACTCTTCTCTTTTCCGATAAAATGTTATTTTATCTTCTGGTTTGAGAAAATTTCTTTCATTGAGCCTGGACGCTAAAAGCTCACATGCTTGCTTGGACAGATTTAGGTATCGTATTAGGTCATTGAGTTCTTCTTGGCTGAATGGTTGAGGTGTTGAAAAACTTCCTTCATAATCGCTTCCACTGTTTTCACCTGCCCAAAACTCCAGATCTTGCCCCTCGTCGGAGTCTGATGGTAAAAGCTCTAATAATCCAGTAAACACTGGTATATGAACTTCACTGCTACGTGGAATTGGTCTCCTTGCAGATTCAAGATCAGGATAATCTCACTTAGATTTCTTGTGGCGATTGAAGCCTTTAACATTCACAATACAAAAATAACAATCACCAAAATGGTCTTTCGGCATTGGTACACTGAAACTTAGACTTTTCTTCTCACCATTTGTCCACTGACGTAGGCTCTCCACACAGTTTTTTGCAGACCTTATGGGGAACCCAAGACATGTCTTGGTCTCCCAGCTTCACACCGAAATAAGCCAAATATGCCTGCTGCACAAAGTCGGTTATATTTCTTCTTTGCTTTTCAATCATGTATATATCCAGAGATTAACAGAATACATTCTGATTATTTTTGCAGCATCTTCGTGATGAACTCATGATGTCTTTAGAAAGCAGAGATAAAATAGAAAAAAAAAACAAGTTATAACTTGGAATAGTTTAATTAAACAACAGACACAAAACCTGTTGCATTTATTTTACACAAAGGGTACAATCATATTTTCAAGGGCGTCCAATATCTCAGAAACTAGAGCCAATTCAGCAAAAGCAGTGGCAGTTTTGAAATCAGCAACCATGAATTGCTATAAATTCATTCAAATATTCTTGGCAATTCACAAAAAATTTTTTTTTGTTGGGCTGTGTTATCTATGCTTTATTTTAAGTGTTTTTTTTACATTACTGTTTTCATCCCCCCCCCCCCCCGAAACCGACATCCCTTAACCTAAAGTAAAAAAGACAGAACTGTCCCGGTTGGTCCATGAAAAAATATGGCAACCCTTTATATATATTATATATTATGTATGTATATATATATACGTAAAGGTTGTTTTTAATATTGTTTCGATGCATGTGTTTGATCACAGTTTTTAATTGACTAGAGATCCTAGTTTTGTGATGTTGTTATGTGACGAAACAAGAACGTCACTTGTCACTTGTTTAGATACAATCCTTAGAGATTTTGGTGAGTTACTTATTTGATCTTGAGCTAGGAGGTTGTGTCTAGTTTTTCTCCATGAGAGTCTAATGATATTTTAAAGTCAAGTATTAGTGAAAGTCAGTTAATGATATTTTTGAAGTGAAGTATGTCATAATATGATTTCTATTTATCGCAATGTCTTCGTACAATAAATGTTATTGAATCAGCTGCATAGACATGTGACTTTCATTTGAGATATACATGTATTTGTGATGAACATATAAAACAACACCACGCTACCATACGCCTCCAGTTTTACAATGTCTAAAGCCAAACTTACACCATTATAATATATATATATATATATATATATATATATATATATATATATACATATATATATTAGGGTGCATCACCAAAAAAATTTTTTAATAATTGATCTGTCTGCTATTTAAATTTGTTCCATTGATCAAAAAAAGCATTGTGTAAAAAATAAAAAAATATTTGACAATATTTAGAGGTCCCCCAGACTTCAACAAAGTTTGCATAATTAAGCGAAAACTAGATAAAACCATCCTTCTTGTAAAATCTTACAGACTTACATACAAAAAGTGAAGCGCTATATAAATTGTTTTATAGTCTTTTGTTTTATAATGTTTGGTAGCTATGATTGATTTTGATAAGCAGTTGTGCTAGAAATAAAATTTAAAATTCATATTTTATTAGCAAAAACAACACTTTTCCTTACCGCATATTGATGACCAAGGCAAGCATTTTAATTTCTTTATTTATATTACTTTAATTTCTGATACACACGACCTATAAAATCAGAACATGGAAATGATATGAAAAACAACAATAAAATGTTTACACCTTCTAAGGAAATGCTGGCTGACCCTGGCACCACTTCAACAATTGCATATCCAGTTATTACTGCGTCTCCTGCCTCGCGAACAAAGAAACCACAAACTCTTCTGAAAACTGAATTGTTTGGCATTGGCCCTGCAATCTGTGTTGTTGATGCTATAATTACTGGAATTCTTCGACTACCAACATGTTTACAAATTTTGAGGTGCATGATGTATCACTGCAATGTAGCAGCACACAGTGAGCGTCCAGGTTCTCTTGGTGCACCTTCTCGATTTACAACTGCCAAAATTGTGCTGAATCAAGTTACTGCTTTCTACGAAAAAGCAAACATTCCAATGGTGACAGAGAGGAGAGCTTGTGAGAAGATTGTTCAGCTTCTTGATGAATACAATAAACTTCGTTCAATTGATAAAAGTCGCCGAAACACACCAGCCACCAAACGTAAACTGGAACAAATGAAATCTATGTTGGCAACAACTTTTCAACTGTGGCCACCAAATGTCGAGACTATTATCAAGAATGCAGAAGATCTAGCATTCTTGAGGTCTATGAAAGGAGGCAGGTCTTCCAGCTTTGGATCATTTGACAAAACACTTGCAAAATAAGTCGCTCGACGCCATTCACGAGATGTCGCAACATTGAAACGTCAGAAACGCGCAAGAGAAGAAAATGCAGCATGTTCAACGATATCAGTGCCTTCCAGCGAGGGTAGCAGTGACGATACCGATGATTCTACTTCTAAATCTGAAGATAATATGGAGTTTGTTGATAACTGTTTGGATGATATAATGCCATTGCAAAAGCGAAGAAAGCCAACATGAGCTTTGGTATTTGTCCTCCAGATATTTTAAGCCGACCAAATCTTGTGTCACTAGCGACAAGATTAAAGATTACACCAACACAGCAGGCAGCTTTCACACAGGGCCTTATTAGCGAGTCTGGGGGTGATGTATCAATGGTGGCTTCTTCCTATGCCACTGCAGATCGTTCACGTCGCAAAGTTGTAAGTGAGATGATATCTACAAAGATCCACGACTCCTGGGAACCACCCAAACTCTGCACTCTCCAGTGGGATGGCAAACTAACACCTTCTCTAAAAAATCATCGTGTCACTGAAGAACGCATAACAGTTGTTGTCGGTGATGCAAAGCTTTTGAAACTTCTAGGAGTGCCAAATTATGCCAAGGCAACAAAGAAACCCGTTGGTGAAATAATTGAGAATTAACCATGAAACTAATGACAGAGTGGCATTGTAATGATTGTATCGTTAATATGACATTCGACACAACAAGATCAAACACTGGTCATCAGACTGCTGCCTGCATTGCCATACAAAATATGCTGCAACGTGCTCTTCTGTGGTCAGGTTGTCGCCATCACATTGGTGAAGTTATCCTCTCGCATGTGTTTGCAGACATGAAAATAGAAGTTTCCAAATCCACGGATTTAACTTTGTTCACCAAGCTGCGAAGTAATTGGGAGTTGGTGGCACACGATTGGTCTCACGTTTGTAGTTCGTTTACGTTAGCTGATCATGATCTGAAGGCTCAAGAGCGACTGACGATAATGAGAGATGCGGTAAATGCACATGCCAACACTAGTAAACAAACCGAATTCTTGCGAGACGACTACTACGAATTCCTTAAGCTGTCCCTTATTTACCTGAATGCTACAAATAAGGAGGTTAATTTTAAAAGACCAGGTGCCCTGCACAAAGCACGATGGATGGCAAAGCTGATATATTGTCTCAAGATTGCACTGTGTGAGAAACAAATTCAATTATTGCCTCCAGGTACTATTACCACACGTGATCAAGTGCCAAAGATTCGTGCATTTGCTACATTTGTAACACATGTTTATGTCGTGTGGTGGCTCACTTGCAAAAAGAGTGTGGATGCACCATGGAATGATCTACAGCTCTACAAGCGACTTTTGGATTACAACGATGTCAACAGAGACATATCCAAGTCAGCAATCCGTGCCCTGAATAGGCATCTGTGGTACCTCACTGCTGAAATGATCTCACTTGCTCTGTTCAGCAATGAAGTACCTGTGTTGGAAAAGCGAGCTCTAGCAGATGCTATGCTAAGGCTTCGACCAGTGGTTGCCCTCCAAACTCCACAGAATCGATTTTGAAATTGTTGGGGAAAACCACGATTCCAATCAATTGATTCTAAAACTCGGTTGTGTGATCTGGCTGGAGTTGACTCGTGGTTTACTATATACAGACTTCAACTGGATACAGGATTCCTCCAACTGCCTGTTGATGATTGGTGCCAAACAGCTTCTTACATTGCCAGTGCAGAAAATGTTGCTGCTGTTAACGTTGTTAACGATTGTGCCGAGAGAGGAGTGAAACTGGCATGTGACTTTGTTGAAGCAGCGAGAACGGATGAACATTTTCTAAACATTCTTCAAGTGGTAGAAATGGACCGCAAAAACATCTCAAATGTGCGTAAACCTTACAAACGTGTAACAAGGTGAAACTGAATTAAATGCAACAGTAATAAATAATTTAATACTTTAATGTAATTTTTATATAGGCTAGAATAAACTTTTTTTTTTCTTTACATGTCATGTTTTGTGATTTCTTGGGCGGGGAATGGCGCGGGGGACCTCTAAATCAACTCTGGTTTGAAAAATATTTTACACAAGTTATTATTAATGATATTAGAACAAATTAGAAACATAGACAGCTCAAAAACAAACAATCAATTTTTTCCTCTATTGTGGTGAAGCACCCTAATATATATATATATATATATATATATATATATATATATATATATATATATTATATATATATATATAGTTTCTTTAATTATGGCTTCACGTACTTGTACAAATGTCATTTACTAGAGACTACAACTAACTCTCAGTACTGTCGACACCGAACTAACTACGTCTAAATCGTATAACTGTCAGCAGCACCGTAGTGGCAAAAAGGTCCAAGGTAAAAAACTAGAATCCTGTCAAAACATTAAGTCAAGCTATGGTCGGGGGCGGGGCAGGGGGTACATAAAACAATTCTGCTGGAACTTCGACCCAGTGGTGAGTGATCAGTTATGGTGTGTCATTAGTATAGGAGGGGAGGGGGTGTGTGAAAGTGTCACCTGGGGAAGGTAAATGTGGGTGATGGCGGAGGGCAAATTCCACACGTCACAGTTATCATTTGTGATGTAATAATAAATGTTGACCATGGTTATTTTTTTTACTAATATCGTGAGTGCTGATAATATATCGTCATGACGATTTGGTGATACTAGGGTCGGCTTTGTTCATGTCAAAAATCCTATTTGTTCGCAGTTTTAATACATTGAGACGATTTAAATGTTTCAATTACAGGTATATTCGACTATAAAGTTGTCAACAATAGTTTAAGAATCGAATACATTGGCGTACCAACCCTTCATTATTCCGGCTTCAAACTCCTAGTAAGCTCTTTTAAAGGTAAGTTCTTAGAAGGAAACTTATCTGGATTAAATATATGGACATTCAGTTTCGTTCTTCTTTTTTGAAAATGTACAAGTAGGATCATATTTACAAGTATGGTCATATTTTACAACTGAGATCGTATTTATAAGTACGCAGTGGCTACGGATACAGCAAATGTACTCCGTATTTTTTTTTCGGGGTACAGCAGACGTTGATGACGTCATATGCTGTTAATAATCGGAGATATTTTTATATTTGGCATATTCGGGATATGTCTAAGACTAAGAGTAAAGATGTGCGCATGCACGGCAATTATTCTCTATTAATTTTTTTCGGGTCTGTCCAAGCCTAATACAGTCGGAGGAAAACAATAGCATTCAAACTACACAAATTAACGAATAAAACAAAAAAATATCCTCTAAATTAGTATCGATCGCAACCCCCCCCCCCAGAAACCTTTTAAAATTAATGTAAATCTTCTTTTTTCGGGATCCGTCAGTATGTGGTTCAATTCTCGGATATAAATCCTTCTCCACCTCCTCTATTTTCGTTTCTTAATATATGTAGGCTACTCTGAATTTTTTAAAGTGTGACTCAAAAATGATGATACGCAGGCATTTTTATTAGTAAAAGGATGATGATTTATTAATAATACGAATCAGTGGCATATCGAACTAAGCCGGCACCCGGGGCACAATACCTCTATAGCCCCCCCCCATTAAAAAACCGAAAAAACCATACAATATTATATGTAAATTATACCATTTGGCGCCCCTCTATGAGTAGCGCCGGGGGCATGATAGCCCCCCCCCCTTACGCCACTGATAGGAATACTTTTTTTTTTTTATTATTTTTAAGGTGAAATTGTAATTGTTTTTTTTGGAGACGAATCAGCACCTCGAATTTAAATGGTAATGGACGGGGTTTAGGAGGACAGACTTGGGGTAGACTTTAAACACTGTAATCAACATAGATGCAAAGACAACGCTTTCCTTTGGCTTGTGTAATGAATTTTATAACTTAACTGAATTTGTTCACAATTTTATTTGGATGGAACCCCGAAATTTTCAGCTATTAGCCTACATACATAAAGGAATTATTTTAAACTATATTGATAAAGTGTTTATTTGTTTTTTATTTTTTCATGTTTAGGTTGTCATTGTTATAAAAAATAGACATGAACACATTAATACAAAATCCTATAAGAAAATAACTTTATATCATAAGAGTTCTCATTCATTCTGTTTACAACAGAAACATACTTCTCCGATTATTAACAGCAAGTGACGTCATCAACGTCTGCCTTAAATGACGTCATCAGCGTCTGCTGTACCGCGAAAAAAATACTGAGTACATTTGCTGTATCCGTAGCCACTGCGTTACAAGTATGGTCATATTTTACAAGTAGGATCATATTTACAAGTATGGTCATATTTTACAAGTAGGATTATATTTTTCTGTATAGATATATGTAATCGTGTTTCTAATTACTATTATATAGATCTATATTAGATATAGCCGTGTTTCAGTATTCACATGGACATTCTTCGTATTTTTCATTTTATATATAAAGCTAAGTGTTTATATTTCGCAGAATACAGTCCCACAAATCAATGTCTCTACCAACAGCTCCACTGTTCAGTATTGAACATCTGCATAAATGGACATCTTGTCTGCGATGGTGATCACAACTGTGGCAAGGACGATCCAAAAGATGAAATAGGTTGTAACAGAGAAGACACAATGACTGACCTTTTAGATAACTGTAAGTACTGTTTGCTGGCAGTAGCATAATTTACCCTTTTTAGATAAAGAGAAACAAAATCCATAATTTCATATAATTTGAACAAGTTCAAGACGTAGACACCAGTCGGAAAAAAACATTCCAGTATTTTACATTTATCATATAAATACATGTTTAAACAAATGAAAAAAAGACTGTTTTTCCTAAATTACATAAAGGCAAACAACATACATCTATAGTTAATGAGCTTTATTCGACACATAATAACAAATTATTGTATTATCTCTATACTTATAAGACGCATTTGTTGTCTGTCTGTCTGTCTGTTCCCTTATAACTCAAGATCCAGACAACCAAATAACGTGAAATTTGTTACACATACACATAATTACATGGGGAAGGTTAAAGGACATGTTTCGTTTCATCTCGATGGGTAGTTTAATTGTAATTAATTATTTTTATTTTAGTATTTTACTATATTAAAGTAATCTCGACGGCGCCATAAATAAAATTCCTCTGTGACGTCATTTCCCGGAAACTCCAATTGTAAACATGGTGAAATCAATAATCATATATATTTACCTATCGTTTTATGTATTCAGAAGATTAAAATTAAACGTGCACTTTAATAAACCGAAATACGTTAATTAAAATGTTTCTGTGACATTATTAACATTATTAATACAATCTCAATGGGTAGTTTAATTGTAATTAATATTTTTAGTATTTTACTATTCAATGCACAGGGAATTCCCTGTATTTGCGCACCAAGTGAATGTATAATTGAACGGTCGGAGAAGAAAGGCTTAGGGACGGAAAAAAAATATTGTTGTTGTTTTGTTTTTCATGCTGCAAGTACCCGGCTTTGGCCGGGATTAAAATAATATTTAAGAAGCGTAATTTGACGTTTAATTGTACAGAGAGAGGGAGGGGGGAGTGAGATAAAGAGAGAGGGGGGCAGGGAGGGAGAGGGAAGGAGGGGAGGGAAAGTGGTGGTAGGGGAGGAAGATAAAGGGGGGAGGGAGGGAGAGGGAGGGTTGGAGAGAGAGGGAGGGAGAAAGGGAGGGAAGGAAAGAGAAAGGAAGGGGGGAGTAGGCAGGGAGATAAAGGGGAGGGAGGGAGAGATAAAGAAAGAGGGAGGGAGAGAGATAAAGAGAGAGGGGGGAGGGAGAGGAAATGAGGGAGGGGGAGGGATAGAGAGGAAGAGGGGGAGAGAGGGAGACGGGAGAGGAAGAAAGGAGGGAGGGAGAGAGGGGGTAGGAAGGGAGAGAAAGGGGAGGGAGGGAGAGAGGGGGTAGGGAGGGAGAGAAAGGGGAGGGAAGGAGAGATAAAGAGATAGAGGGGGCAGGGAGGGAGAGAGGGGGGAGGAATGGAGGAATGGAGGAAGGTGGAGAAAGGGGGGACGGGGGTGAGAGAATGAGGGAGGGAGATAGGGAGAGAGAGGGAGAGTTTGGAAGGGAAGTAGAGGGAGGGAGGGATAAGGGAGAGAGGGGGTAGGAAGGGAGAGAGAGAGGGGAGGGAGGGAGGGAGAGAGAGAAGAAGGGAGAGAGGGGGGTAGGGAGAAAACAAAAGGTAAACAAAAAACTTATTTTAAACCCGGGCAAAGCCGGGTACTTGCAACTAGTAAATATATATAAGTAGGTACCCCAAACTGATTTTCCTTTACAAATAATTAAGTTTATTACACTTTGGTTACAAAATATGGGTCATTCTAAGATCATTGATACCAAATTTGTCTATATATGTCAAAATTTAAGGAAGTTATGAATGCTCTATTGTCCCCGTTTTGTCTGTCTGTCTGTCTGTCTGTCATCACCCTAGATCTCAACAACCATAAGTCCTAGTCCCATGATCTATATATCATTTTGTAGGTCTTGGCCTGCCAAGAAATGACTTTTTCCATTTCGCGATCTGACCTCTCAGGGCCGTAAAAGGGGCCTTATAAAGTACCGTTTTTTACTATATAAGCTATATTAATAATGGACCGCCCTATATCTCATCAACCATAAGTCCTAGACTCATGATGTATATATCATTGTGTAGGTCTTGGCCTGCCAGGTGTACATCAAAAGTCCTTTTCGCGATTTGACCTCTCAGGGCCAAAATATAAGAATTTGTTATGTACCGTTTTGCTTATATTTTAAATATAAATAATAAAAGCTAATCAAAGGGGCGTAATCATTATTTATTTTTGTAACAGTTATTCAACATGACTTACTTGTCCTTTTAATATCTTTTTTTCAGATATATGCATTACACAATTGAATTTATAAACATTTCCAAAATTTACAAATATTTACCGAAAGATAACATGAAAATGCGCTAACACGTCCTGTGTCCAGAATGGAACAGGCTTAATTGCTTGTTTTAACTTTTCAAATTTTAAGATAATTTTTCTACATGCTTTGGGGGTAAATATTCCAAAAGATTTTGCTCCCAGAAAGACCATATTTAAGGAAATCAGACACTAGTATGGTGACATACTAAATTTTTTTTCAAGAACTTTTGGAAATATGGGACAGCACAGCTTTTTGTAAAATGTAAAAGGGAGGTAAAAAAATTAAAATTGGCATTTTTTAAATGCTTATATTTAACAAACTAGCAAACCCACAAAAATGATTTTGGTATCATTTTAAAGAGTAAAGTTTAAACAATAAAACTATTTAAACAATATACTTAAAAATTAAAAAAACAATGGGTTAGACAAGCATGATTATTCATTAAGAGTAGCAAAAAAAGCAAAAAATGCACCATACCAAAAAAAAAAATTAATAAAAAATTCAATTTTATCTTTAAAATCAATAACTTTATATCAAAGTGAAGCAAACTCAGTCTTCAGTGTGTGACGTCAAGGCTGCGTCATCAGCAAAGAGCAGCTCGCGGATTAGGACCTTTGTGACTTTGGTCTTTGCACGGAGGCGGGCTAT
Source organism: Bulinus truncatus (assembly GCA_021962125.1). Taxonomy (NCBI): domain Eukaryota; kingdom Metazoa; phylum Mollusca; class Gastropoda; family Planorbidae; genus Bulinus; species Bulinus truncatus. The sequence goes on from JAGDYQ010000061.1 coordinate 542,148, forward strand.
GTTATAAAGCTTGCCATCGGACCTTGTATGGATGTAAACACCCTCGCTGCAATCCTTGAAGGCGTATTGGAGGAGCATGGAAATAAAAATGTCGAAGAGTGTAGGTGCAAGGACGCAGCCCTGTTTTACTCCGCTGCTGACTGGGAAGGCCTCGGAGATTGCGCCGTTGTAGCAAACCGTGCTATGCATGTTGTCGTGGAAGGACATTTCCACTGCAAGCAGGTGTGGGGGCAGCCAATCTTTTGCAGCAAGCTGACGAGTCCGCTTCGACTTACTAGATCAAACGCCTTTGTGAGGTCGACGAAAGCGATGTAGAGTGGCACCTGCTGTTCCTGGCACTTCTCTTGAAGCTGACGTAGTGAGAAGATCATGTCCACTGTTGATCGGCCAGCTCTGAAGCCACACTGTGACTCTGGGTAGACTCGGGAGGCGAGGGCCTGCAGGCGGTTTAGAGCGACGCGGGCGAAAGCTTTGCCGACGATGCTGAGGAGGGAGATGCCCCGGTAGTTATTACAGTCGCTCCGGTTCCCTTTGTTCTTGTATAATGTGATAATTTTGGCATCTCTCATGTCTTGGGGATAAAGCCCTGTTCCCAGCATCGACTTAGGAGGTCGTGCAATGGCTTTAGCAGTGTTGGTTTTCTGCTCTTCAGAATCAAGTCATTTAAACAGCTAAATTTCAGCAATGAGGACGCGCGGACTGATTGCAAACCAATGTTGTAAGATTCTGCGGACGCGGATCATTCATAGAAATCTATGGACGGACGCGGATGCTAAATTTCAAGATCCGCAACCTCTGGTAGGCGTACATAAGTCGTGATTGCATCATTCATCTCGGGGCAGGGGTGCGACCCCGGGGGTGGGGGGGGGTGAAGCTGAGTTATAACAATACTTTGTAATGCTTTCTGGTGTTAGAACTCTTTCTTCCTTGCCCTCGTTGTATTCTACGGACAGAGAATTTCCGTTGACCAGCGCACTGTATAACAAAGTTACTGAAAGTATAAAACCTGTTGACGTAGAAGTGATTGTGATGAACCCGGCAGTGAAGCACATTAGCCATCGGAGATGTATTACTTTAAATTGTTATTTGTTGATTTGAGCCAACTTCTATATTTTTTGTGATTTTATTAAAGTATTTAACATTGGCGTCAGAAGTGGTGATATTTTCTTTTAAAATGCCAAGTAAGAAAATAAATAAATTGTTAGTTTAGTATGTCCTTACATATGGCATCGAAAGGGAATTGGTCTAAAGACTTAAAGAAGCCATGATTGAAGAAAGAAAGAACCTAGAGACTCATAATTTTGCAACGGAAATATGGCTATCCAGACTATTTAAAAGATGTTCACCCATCAGAAATGGACGATAACGATAACGGGCTTAAGCTAGCCTTAGCCAGGGAAGTATGGCATGTGGCAAAAACAAGTGAAAGAGTACAACATAAACAACGACTGGAATAATGAGCCGCTACTACATGAAAGCTGAGTGAATAAACTATAGAGCTGATGCTGGTACCAACTTTTGGCACTGCAACAGCAAGACATTTAAATGTCTGAATTTCTTTCACAACCTGTCAAACTCCAAGAGCATGTTGACTATTGTAATAACCCCACACAATACAACTGTCCAGCAGTAAAACAACAATCCTTTAACAGTGTTGTGTATTAGTTTGTAAGTTGCGCGGCGCTGAGTTTCTACGTGCGAGTTTTTCCCAATTGTCAATCGGCGGATGGGGTTTAAGAGGCAGTTGGGATGTTGATCTAGAGGGATCTGGACATATGGAGAAGTATTAACGAATGAGACAAAGAAAAGGCCCTATAAGATCCTGTACACAACATTGGTGGTGCAGCAGTGTATGCAAGTGCAGGCAGCAGGTATTAAAATAATCAATTTAGAGACCGTGACATTGAATAAAATTGGGAAAAAATATTGCTGCTATTATTAATTGTAAACATAGATTCATTGACAACTATACGACTTGGAAAAATGTCCAAGTCGGAATCGTTTGTCGACTCCCTGGAGAGAATAGCTAAAGTAGAAAAAGAGTTAATGATGTTAGAAGGGGAAGAACTAATAAAGTACGTGGATAAATAATGAAAGAAGAAGTTAAACAGAAGGAAAGCGAAGAAGAATTAAGGAAAAGGGTGGGCTATCTATTAGAAAAGCAGATACAGATCGAGATGCACAAAATTGAATTGAGTCAAGCCGGGAACGTTAATCCAACCACGTGGTATAGGAAAAATACGTGAGTTTAACGAGGGCAATGACTACATAGACGCCTAATAAAAAGATTTGAAGATATATGTAGGGCACAGATAATCCCAGAAACTGAATGGCCAAACATATTGACCAACTTGGTAAAGGGCATGGCGCTGACTCTGTGCCAGAAATATGATATGTCAGACGACAGCAGCAAAACGTTAATCCTTCAACAGTGTTGTGTATTTGTTTTTAAGTTGCTAAAAACGTACGGCCATAATGTCGTTCGATTCAGAGTACTTTTTTATAACAGTCGCCCATCGACCCGAGAAGATCTCAAGAATTTTGTAAACAACGTTTCTGATTATTTTGATAAGTTTTTACAGTGTGCTGATGTTGGCATCACTGTCAAAACAATAGGGAATGTATTATTATTGATAGGCTAACACAGGGGTGGGCAAACTTTTTCTACGGAGGGCCACATTGAAACTTGATTGTTATCGGCAGGCCGCATATATATATATATATATATATATATATATATATATATATATATATATATATATATATATATATATATTGTGTACTTCAATTACAATTTAAAACGTATGAAAATATGAATTAATGATAATAACCATGTATTTGTATTTGTCATTTTATTTCTCATTCACACTCTATTACACATGAAAAATACATTTTAAAATACGAACTAAATCAGCTGCTAATTTGGTAATAAGACTTTACTATTCATAAGTATTTCAACAAAAGTTTTTTTTACCTGTCATCAGTGCTTTTTTTCTGGCGAACGATTTTTTCCGTACATTTTTGTATATTAGTATACTACTGACTGGATTGTTTGGTTTTAGTACTTCAAATTCCAGTGCCTGTCATAATAATTATGAAGATGAAGGAACTAACTCTAAGTAATACTCTGGAGTCAGAAAAGTGATTTAATATCCCACTTTTCGAATGAAATAGTCTAAATAAAATTTCAAAAATATAGCGAAAACTTAACAAAGAAAATCAAAATCGACATAGGATCGGAATATGTAAATATATATATACATATATATTTAAGAATTGTGTACGTAACATATTTGGTGAGCATATTAAAATCACCTAGCGAGCCTGCCCTCAACATATAAACAACTGACGCCACATATTTGGCGAGATTCTGACCTAACATATTGACGTTACATATTTGGCGATCCTACGCCTTGTAAATCATAACGTAACATTTATAACGTTAATATTTGGCGAGCCTGCCCAAAGATATTTCTGGAATCTTCATCTAAGTCAGAACAGCAGCCAACAGAGGAGTCACACTGACTCAACACCTGCCAACAGCGGAGTCATACCGACTCAACAGCAGCCAAGAGAGGAGTCACACTGACTCAACAGCAGCCAAGAGAGGAGTCATACGGACTCAACAGCAGCCAAGAGAAGAGTCACACTGACTCAATAGCAGCCAAGAGAGGAGTCACACTGACTCAACAGCAGCCAAGAGAGAAGTCACACTGACTCATACAGAATCCAGGAGATCAGAGAAATCGACGAGAGGAGACACTCAGTCTGTGTTGATATATTCTTAAAACCAGATAAGTTTTTTTTAACTTTTATCTCGGTGCACAATCAAATATCTTGTTTATTTTGAATCCTTTTAGATATTTTGTTGGTAGTCTCTCAGTGAGGACATCTTTGTTACTTTTGTAACGGAGTGTTTAAAAGCGGTGCTCGGAGAGATTACATAACAATAATTTGTTAGATCGTTACTGTCTAGTTTGTGTATATGTGACAGTATTGTTTTATTTGTTGTTCCTATCAGTTTTTTCTCTACCTTTTTTCTGTTTATTCCGTATTGTATTTGTACCGCAGAAATTTACTTAGTTTGTGTGTGTTAGATTGTAGATAATAAGTGTTTCATTACTCTTATTTAGTTGAAGTTAATATTAAGGTAAGTCAAGGTAACTCACTTGGTTTGTAAACCATTATTCATAACTGAGAATGTCATCATTCAAACCTTTCGTCACATTAGGACAAACATTAGGGATAGAGACAAAAAAATTAGAGAAATGGGCGCAGAATAGGTTAGATAAGGAGTATGAGAAGGAACAGGCTAGATTAGATAAGGAACATGAGAGAGAACAGATCTGATGTATTACCTATTACCAAATTGTCCTTATACTTGCTGGGCGCCGAATTTACTTTACTAACCGACCATGCCCCTTTAGCCTTCATTAATACGAAGAAATTAGGAAATAAAAGAATAGCCAGATGGTCACTCCTATTACAGGACTATAACTTTCGTGTAAACACGATAGCGGTTAAATTTAATGTCCTGGCAGACACCCTCTCGCGGTGCACTTAAATATCACATTAAAACAACATTAGTATAACTCGTAGGACATCAGGAGAAAAAGGTAAGTGGCATATCTAGATATACTGAATTAAGTACTTCAGCTAAGTCAAGGAGTCACACGGTAAGTTTAGGTGTCTTGTTTATTTGACTCGTGCACTAAAATATCCCCCCCCAAAGAAAATATCCTTAAAATTTCATAGCTAGTTATTCACAGACCAGTACCTACATGTCGTCATACAAGTTCAAGTTGTCACCTTTGTGAGGGCTTACAAATTTATCTTTTACCAACGATCAAGTTTCACTGGTTTTCTCCTCATCGTATTCCTCCACGTGTAGCCCCTCACTCAAGCGTAAACCGAGTCAACGACACACCCCTTCACTCGTGGACAGTTTCAACCAAGCGATGGGGCTATACAGGGAATGTCAAGGGCACAGATTATCTCCCCCTATTGACATTCCCTTCCCAGGTGGCAGTCAGTGATAAGTGGGTGCTAGACAGACTGACCACATTGTGAACACCTGGGAAGACAAAGCCTTTGTTTATCCTATTATGTTACTCCCCCCCCCCCCGAGTCGATGACGCTGGAAGGCTTGGACTTGATTTCGTTACAACAAACTCACAGAATATGACATTAGCCCCACATGAAGATAAAATCAAGGCGGCAAGTAGCCCGTGAAAAGGAATAGTAGTGGAAATGATAAGGCCCACCTACCAACCAAAATTAGGTCGTGTTACATCAACCTCGACAAAAACATCTAATTATATCTAACGCCCATCTTGGACCATTAAGAGGGCAAAAAAAAAAACAAATTCACATAATGTCATAGGTTAGAACACTAATCAAACATGAAATAAAAGTGCATCAACAAGTTAATTGCATACTGTTTCACACCACATTCATTCCCTCTTGGTGGCCATCTAACTAGCCTCTTCCTCTCTAACCTGTGAGTGTCTGCCAAAGGTAAATAAACTCAATTCCTAAAAATTCGGCCTATCTCGCAGACGGTTAATACCAAATCTACACTATGCCATACGGCGTAACCCGGCTAAGAACGACAATTCGCGACCTGTCGAGATAAGACAACTGTTGACACCTCAGGTTTGGACTTACAAGGACACTCCTAGTTCTGAACAAGTCAAACACTAGGACCAGCAACCCATTACTTAAGGGAACCGTCAGAATGACTGCAGGCATCCAGCCCGGCGTCCACCTAATCTAAGATACGAATGACCTCGGCGCCACGATATTTAACAGCCCAAGTAATGATTGCGCCGCCTTCAGTGTACAACAAATTGCCCAATATGACAGAACGAATGGCAACCACCAAATCACCTCTAGCAAAACACTCCAGAAAACAGTATGTACCGACCTTTCTACGTCGTACAACAGACCCCTGGGTCTCACATATATCAGACCCTCAAGTTTGATTGATTAGTTGAGCCAGCCACTCATTCATTTAAGGGACCCGTCAGGATGACTACATGCATCCAGCCCGGTGTCCGCCTAATCCATATGAGGCCCGCCTGCCCGTAGCGTATGACCTCTTATCGTTCACAAGGAATGAGTATGCCGCGCCTCCATACAACCTTACTTCACTTCATCTCAACCCGGTCCACTCAATATCATTTGGAAAGCTCTACGCTGGCCGCACCAGACGAGGCATTTTACTGCGCGGTTTCTAGGGCCCCCGGGGATCCTCTAGTCCCACGCCCAACTCTCGTGTTATCAAACAGCAGCTGGACCTTAACTATCTACAGGGACATATACCATGAGGTAGGTGGCATGGCAACAACAAAATCTAGTCGTGGGCCCACCTAATCTATGAATGGTTCTACTGTGGCGCCCCTGACAACAACTGAAGCACCCAAAGTCCCACATGCTAATAGGCGACAAAGACTCGGCCCTCACACACAATAATAAACACATGAATGTACATAAAATCAAAAGGAATGTATGCAAAATCAGAATGAGTGTACACTAAATAAAGATAACTGTACACAAAGTCAAAAGGAAAGTACTCAAAATAAAATGAAAGTACACAAAATCAATTAAAAATGATTACACCAACCAAATTAAAAGAGTAAAAATATATAATGAATGAAAAGCATGAATGTCCAATCAAAATATAAAATATTCTCTGGAACCTAGCATGAACAACTAATCGGTGCCCCAAGTGCCCATCTCCTGCAGCATGTGCATGGCAGCGAGATTCGCTGCGCCCCAAACTACTACTTAAACGGTATCTTACCGCATCCTTTAAATCATTTTAGATTCCATAGGGCCCTCCCATTATCTACGAATGGTTCTAACGTAGCCCACTAACAACAAACGAGGCACCCGACGCCCGACCCCGCTAATAGGCTAAATGGACTCGGTCCCCACACAAACAAAATGGAGAAATAATTACACCAGTAGATACCGCTCACCACCATCCCTAATGCAGACAAGAGGAAATGAGAGCAGATCCAGACCAACCACCAGACTCAACACGATAGTCGCCGCTGTATTGAGCAAACGAGGTAAACTCATATTCTTTCCAGCACTGGTCAACAACTGTGTAGCGGAACTACTCAGAGATACAGGGGCAGTCAATCTAGTGGTGAGAAAAAGTTTGGTTTTGCCATCACAGTTTCTACCCTTCGAGGAAGAAATAACACTCGCAGATGGCTCGCAGAAACTATTCCCGACATCACAGATTAATATCGACACGCCATTCATATCAGGGTCTGTTATGACGACCGTCATGGACAATCCCGTTGCAGACATCATATTTGGCAACCTACCAGACATCCAAGACTGCACTTAGGAGCAAATTCTTCACCGGATCAATCAGAAGGGCATATACAGAAAACCACGTCCAAATTTGAATAGAGAAAGACAAGAAATACCCTCCACGCAACCGGACCAACATGTAGAAGAGCAAGTTATGAAAGACATAACTAAACCTATCTCAGTCAAAGAATGCCATGCTGTGACGGTAAATAAACTGACGATTGTTCATGACAGAATTGAATCTGTACCAGTTAAAGACACTAAGCCTGTGCATAGAGTTAATGAAAGACCATTTGTCATCGTATGCTATTCGTGTAGAAGACTAGGTCACAAATCTAAGACCTGTCCTAAAAGACTATCCAACATCCTATGTTTTAATTGTCACTTGAGGGGTCACGTTGCGAGGCACTGTCCATCAAATTCCAGAAAACAGGTATACCCAGACAGAAATAGCATGTACTAAGATAGAAAACAGATACACCTAGACAGAAGTAGTATTCACGCAAACAAAAGTTAGACTTTCCAAAATCCATGGGAAACGATTCCAGATAGACATGACTACCATAGGGCCCAGTGTTATCAGAATCCCCATGACAGACAGAGTCACGGAGTAGAGCGTTGTAAAGTTAGGTTTGGACATCAAACACAATATGAACGTAATTGTGGTAAAGTTGGGAACATGGAGCCAGCTGTCAGTAACGAATATTTCTATTGGGTGGACGAGACGAGACGTTTTCAATCATATCCAGAGACAGAAACATCTGAACCAAAGTGGTTCAGAAATAGATCTAAAGGCCTAAATGACGATCGCTTTAGTGACCAGTATAACCAGAATTATTTGCACACTTCTAGGTGGTGAGATAGAAATAAAGGGAAGCACCCAGCCAATTTGAATATTGTGATATTCTAAAGTCATTTTGAATTTTATGAACGTGTTTTACGTGGTCATTTGTAGATGGAAAAATGATGTTTTTCCATGAGAATTAAATTAAAATTATTTTTTTTAGAATGCATAAAAAAATGAAGTGGTTTAGTACCTGTATTATTCAAAGTATTAAATAATTGCATGTTATAAATATCAAATTGTGTTACAACAATCATCATGTTGTATTTTGATCATGCAGTAAAATCATAGTTTTATTGTGAGATTGTTTTTACCCTCTAACATTGAAGGAGCCTATACGGAATCGTAGGTGGTAAAAAGTCTGCCTTTATTGTTTTGGGGAAAATATTTAATGATCCACGAAATTAATGAAATTTTAATGTCAATTTTGTGTGTGGCATTTGAATTTTTATTTTCGTTAACTCTGAAGGAGCCTACATATAAAGCTTTCCTCTAACCAAAGCGAATTTCGCGTAACTAGGTAGCTCGCGAAATTCGCCCCTCTTTCGCGGCAATGTATTTATATGGAGATGCTCAAACCGCGTAGAATTTCCGCGGCGGTGCGGAGAAATTTCGCGGCATCGCTTCTTACAGTGTTTTTTCGCGTTTCGCGAGTGTAAACAATCCAAAATGGCTGCCTAGAAACATCGACTCAAATGAAAATCATGGTTAAAATTGATATAAATGTCTTAAATTTAACAAATAAGACTTACATTTGTATATAGCAACTTGAATTATATCAGATTATACCAAAAAATAAGTGTTTTTTTCACTTTTTACTTGTAAAATACCACATATCATAAGAAGAAAATGTCTGCCGACGTCTTCAAATAAACAAAAAGAAAATTAAAAAAATCATTATATCCGGTCGGCTGACGCCTACGTTCGCTTCGCTTAGGTGTAGCGAGGGTTTTTCGCGCTTTGAAAAATCTCACGTGAGAAATAGCGCAGCGGAACGCTTCGCTTTGATTTGAGGATAGCTTAACTGTAGTTGGGAAAAAGTCTGCCTTCATTGTTTTTGTAAAAACATTTAACCTCATTTTTAATGCACACAATTAAGGAAAATTAAATGTATTTTTTATGTGACATTATGTTAATTTTCTTTACCTCTGAAAGATCCTATTTTTTTTTTTTTTGTAGGTGGTAAAAGATTTGCCTTCATTGGTTTTGGAAAAAACAAATGATCATGAGACTAAACCATACAATCAATGTATTATTTTTTATTGAGATTTGATATATGGGATTTGTGGTAGAGACTTGTGTTATTTTGAGACACAGAGATATGAGATAATTTTAATGATACTTATGACGATGAGTATTGAAGAAATGTGTTCATGATTTTTTTAGATTTGTATTTTTGTGACATTTTGTATTCAATTTGATATAGACTTGGTACCTTTTCTTTTTGTAATATAATTGTAATACATGATTGTTAATTCTGTGTTTAAAAAAAATTGCGTACTTTGTACGAATTTTTTTTTACCGAGAGGGAAAGGTGATGTAAGGACATAGACAGACATAGATAAAAAGACAGACACATTGTTAGATAGACAGACATATAGATTGATAGATAGATAAGAATAGCATCAATGTAGATGTTAGAGGGAATTCCCTGTGGCGACGCACCAAATGAATGGATTTATTGAACGGAAGAAAAAAGAGAGGAGACGGAAGAAATATAGCAGTTTTTTGATACCCCTGTTTTGTTTACGTTTGGGAACGGTGTGGAAATCAGGAAGGAACGGAGGAGCTAGGAAGAAGTATTTATTGTATTGACAGAACAAACAAATAATATTTATCGTAGAGACATGATTTAATGGTTAATGTTCATTAGTGAATAACTAGTTCTTACGATTATTCAATAAAGTGATTTTTGGTTAAAAACTGGAGGTGTTATGAACTTATATAAGTTGTGTGTGAATTAAAGAAAGAAAGAAAGAAAAAGAAACAACGTCGCCATCCCTGACATCAGTCTATATATAAATATAAATATATATATATATATATATATATATATATATATATATATATATATATATATATATATATATATATTAGGGCTGCGTTAACGCGCGATTAACGCATCAAAACAAATTGCGATCAAATTTTTTAACGCAACACCTATGTGTGTTATTTTGACCAAAATGCTGAAAGTTCACCAAATCGATAAGTAACCGAATTTCACTCAACAATTTGAAAATAAGGTCCGTTGACTTATTAAGTAGATCTACCACACCCACCCTGTCGCAATTCGCACATACCTTCGACCCCTGGTGTGTCGACAAAAGCCCCACTTTTTGTTTTATAGCCTTTCGACAAGTAAACCTCCTGCTCCCTTCCCGGTCGATGTAAAAAGAGAAAAGTTTCATTTACTAGTTTACATTATATACTGTGATGTAATGGTGGAGATACTATAGTGTAATGTTGAAGGTAAAAAAACAAGTATGTAATGAACCCAGTTATAATTAAGTCAAAATAACGAGATGCTAGAAATTTTGTATCATCATTTTTTCGCGCATATTTGTTTATCGCATTTTGATAATGCTGCACGGGCAGGATAGCGACTGTCAAAACAGCGACTGTCATAACAGCGACTGTCTAAATGGCGACCGCATTATAATATCGACTGTCATAATAGCGACTTTTCTGTCAACTTCAGAGTGAGATACACTCACTACTCACTGGTAGGCAGGGTTGTTAGTATCGAAGTATCGGTATCGGCCAATACAGTATCGGCGATACTCTTTAAGTATTGGCTGCTGTATTGCCGATCCTTTTTGTATCAAGTATTGATTTGTGTATCGCCGATACATTTTAAACGAAAAGTTTTCGATACTCGATACCAATACTTTTCTATTACCAGCATTAGTTATTTTCAGAAAAACAATAATGATTTTAATACATTATTTTAAAAGTAGTCTACATAAATTCAATAACTACTAGTAATCATAGCCATCAACCCAATATTAACACCACCCACACACCCACTTGGATCACAAGGCTGAAGTTGTACAAACCATACAGCGTGCCTGCAGTGCACTGAGTGCAGTTCCCACTCAACTTACTCGGCAGGTTGTTGTATCTTCAGTACAGTCAGCAGTACAGATATCTGAATCTACAGATTTTTTTGCTTGTTTTACTGCATGGCGGCAGAACCAGGACGAATTGCTTAATAGTAACAGTTTTGCTGAAGAAGACAGATATCTTGTAGATAACTCATCAGAAATGTTGTCATTAGCACCCTACCGAAGCATTAAGAAACTATACCTGCAACTGAACACTGGACTTCCGGCTAGTGCTGCAGTTTAGCGCCTGTTTTCATTGGGTGGGCGTGTTTTTATGCAATTACGTTCTAGGCTAAGCAATGTTTATTTTGAAATGATGGTCTTTTTACGTGCTACCAAGTAGTGAAGTGATTAGCATTAAAATTGTGCTTTGACATTGTATTTTATTGTTTTTACTTTTTTTTTAAAACCTGAAAAACTTGCACTCATTATATTTTAAATCAAAATACTTTTTTGTTCTCAAAAGTATTGGCATTGTATTGGTATCGATTTTGGCAATACATTTTTACTTGAGTATTTGTATTGGAATTTGGCGATACTATTTTCATGAAGTATTGGTATTGGTATTGACGATACAATTTAAGAGTATTGTTAACAACCCTGCTGATAGGACATAGTAAAGGGCTTAGACTGTCCCCTTCGATGTTGTGATATAAAAGATGTCTAGCTATTAATATTAGAACAAGTAATGTGGGTAGAAAACAACATAAATGTAAAACATCAAACACTCTAGAAGTAGACCGCGGGCGACGTCGGACAGTCTATGAGTCTTTTGAATAAATGAATTTTTTTTAACCATCTATATTCTATAACATGAAATGAACTCATTGACAGATAAACGTTTATAAAACATGTCATAGGGACTTTATTGGGGGGGGGGGGCTGAATTTTTGTTCTACTGTCCCTGTCACCTGGGTGTAACATACAACTAGGTGTAACACACAACTGGGTGTAACCAGGCACGCCGAGAGGGGGGGTAGGGGTCGTTGCCAGGGTGCTCATGATAGCATTGTATTAAAGGAGCGATTGTCATAACAGCGACTAATCCATCAGACAACTGACAACAGCTGAAAACACACAAACACAGACATACAACAAATCGTTGAGACGGCTCATTAAAAAAATTCAAGGCAAAAGAAATTAAGAATTATATTTCATATATGAATTAAAAATAACATTTAATTTGAATTAGGTACATACGAAGTCACATGATTTAAAAAAGCTGATTTAAAAACAGGATAGAAATAGATCATAGACTGTACAAGAAAACCTTTATCGCTTATCATGTACTTCCTTTTCTTCTCTTGATTTTATAAACTCCATTGTAGGCCACGGTAAGTTTTTCAAAACTAAAAACTCTCAACTCCGTCGTTTCAACCCCGTCTCGACTCAATCTCTTAACTCTTTATCTGTTAACTAACTAATATGTCCCAATCTAGCCGTATTTATACCTCTAACGCTCACCTTAATTACTCTACTTACGTCACAGTCTACCAGTGCTCGATTTACCGCCGGGGATGCCGGGGATATCCCCGGCACTGAGGACTGTCAACCCCGGCTCTGATTTAATTAATTTCATCCCTGCCGGGGATGACATTTATCCCCGGCTGTGCATAAATTTTTTTTTCATCCCCGGCACTGATTTTTTCTTAAGGTGATCCTAATGTATGGAACTGACTTTATAGTATTACCACAAATATTAGATGAAAAGCACAGACAAAATCAGCTGATTTGAACTACGCAACACTATTTCTGCTAAAAACTCTGTAAATAACACTCGTCCGGTTGTTTTCAGATAGTTTTATGTAAAGCAAACTGGCCAAAAAAATTCTTAAAGAACTTATGTTGTATGGAGATCGTGAAATTACAGAACTTCGCAAATTTTTTTAAAAATTCAGTCATAGTACACCAATTTCGCATGAAAAAGGATGGCAATGACGCCGAGACTAACTTAATGATTTTTATAAGCGATTAGATGTTCTGCCAATATCTAGCGCATAATGAGAGAGAGGATTCAGTGCAATGAATTTAACTCACACATCTCTTCGCAATGCATTAGAAGTCGAAACCATCAAACACTTGCTGTTTATTAAAATTAATGGTCCACCACTTCAATGAATATTCTTAAGTATAGTTTTGCAATGACCCAATGACGTAGATGTTCACTATGAAACTACAAGGTGACCCTTTATTGTTTTTCAATTTGGTTGACTTGGAATCAATGGCAACTAAAGTAGTACCTCAGTGTTCCAAACTCAATATTCAACAAACTGGAGACAGTAGACTCAACCCATCCAGAGAGGGAAAGAACAATTTGTGTCTCTCCTGCTTTAGTCAAATTGATGAAAAGATGCATAATGTGAAACAAATTTACAACAAATCTTAATGCAGTAGACATACTAACAAAGAAAATTATTCTGTCACATCAAACTGTGCATGCTGAAATGCAAAGCGCGCTGTTCTCGAATGTATACTACATGTAACTATACTACTTTGAAACGTAGAATGTCAGGTTGACTACATTTGAATATTTTTGATATCCCAGTGCCTTCAGATTAATAATGTATTGTTTAAAGTTTCAATCTTTTTTTATGGATGACACAAAACAGTTTTTAATTAACAAAAAATGTTTCAAAGCTAGTTAGGTGGCAGTTTGTGTTATTTATAAAAGTGTATGTGTGTGTTACACCCAGTTGTGTGCAGGGGTGGACTGGGAAGTTCAAGCGGGCCCGGGAAAAACAAAAAGCGGCCCTATCTTCGTGAATTTTATTTTCCTTGTTCATTTTTTCCATCCAAACCTGAGGGCCGAGGCCTCCAAAGTCATGGGTCACTTTACAAATTACAATATACAATAACAAAAAAATACGATAAATATAATTGTATATAACATATCAAGAATGCGTCAATTCAAGTTATAAATCAATTTATTCGGACTCACTGCGATGGTGTTTATAGAATAAGCAACTTCTTTAAGCTGGGTGCCATTTCGGCTACAGGATCTATAATTGTGTCATTATTCAGTTCACTTAAAACATCGGTTTCTGTTGACATAAGCATAAAAGCTTCAAGTGTGTAGAAGACAATGAGCTTCGCAAGCGATTCTTAATGTATTTCAGTTTAGGAGAAAGATCTCTCACAAGCTACTTGGGTAGAAGACTAAGTCAATAAAAGTTTATATGCGCTAAAGAGATGCTTGTATGTTTGCCCATAGAAACTGTATTTATGTAGTACAGAAAAGCAGCAAACAGGACATTTTTTGCAAAATTGGCATTTTTGAAGTTCCTTACTCTTATCCACAACTTGGTCGTCCCAGAGTTCATTGGCGAATCTTCACTGACGATGTCCTCTACTGTATCATCGAACATTTGGAGAAGTATTCGTTGGGGACAGAATGTTTAAATTTGTCCCATTTCTGCACAAAGTCAGTTAGCTCTTCTCTGAGATTAGTCGCTGTGGCGCTTTCATTAAATTTAACAAGAATACTGCTAATGCGCTGCATCGCTGATGTAGTCAAACCTTGATCTTTAATATCCTCAAAATTCTGTCGATCAAGACAGGCAATATCTGCGTATAAGGAATCGTGACTTTGAAATCGCTTTTCAATAGTTTTTACAACTTCGTCCATGATGCAGTTATGAATTTCAATGCGATATCTGTCTGCTGCATTATTTCCTACTACCTCGTGCGTTCTTCTCTCATCGCTTTTGGTTTCGCTACAAAATTTTCCTCAGTGGTAATTTCAACATTTTCTGCCTCCAACTTGTTATTAGCCCAGGACACAAATCGTTTGGCACTGTCGATAACACCATCGAAATCTCTTGAAATATTTTCTAACAACGTAACAGTACAATCTAAATTACGGTATGCTTGCAGTGCATCCATTCCGGTGGTTTGTAAATAATTAGAAAGCGATCCTGTGTGCTGGAATATTCTTAAGTAAAGTTTTGCAGTGACAGCCGTTTCAAACTTGATAAGCTTATCTATTAAAGTTTGAGCTATATCCCTGATTTTTGCATTGAATGCGTCCGATTTTGCTAGTTATTGTAACGTATAAATCAATTCAATGAACAATGATGAGTTTGGATCATCAAAATTTCCAAATATTTTTATAACGCACTTTCTTTGGCCCACCATCGCGTTTCACCAATAATATTTAATCTTTGGTGTCTAGATTTCTGTTGGTGATCAACCCAAACATCCATTCTTTTATACAATTCTCTAAAGAACACCGCAAATGCGTTAAGCAGTTGAAATAAGCTAATTGAAGAGGTCGTGGTTTGAGTGGTATCACTTGAACAAGATTCAATACATGTGCGTAACACCAGACATGAATTTGATGAGGTGCAACGTCACTCAGCCATTTAGTAAACCCATTGTACTGTCCTTACATATTGGCTGCCCCATCTGTAGAATTACCGACACAATATTCAATATTTATGTTACATTCAATGAGTTTCTCTTGAAATAATTCAAACATACCTTTTCCAGTAGAAGATGTACAGTTTGCAACGCATATCGATCGCTCATGAACTTTATCTGTTACATATCTTATAATTATTGAACATTGTTCCTTCACACTTACATCCTGAGTTGTATCTAATTGAACTGAAAACATACCAGCAGATTTAATTTCCTCCGAAATGGTTTTCTTTATTATTTTTCTCATTGCATCAATGATATAATTCAATGTCGTCTTCGATATGAGGGTAATCAAATTTCCTCTCCCCTTATTCGCCAAATTAGATGCATGTCTGTCATTACTTTTCTCAATAACCATATCAAGATGTTTTTTTAATTATTGGGTCAAATTTTGACAAGAGTAATATTATTTCCAAGAAATTTCCATGATCGATTGTATCGTCGTTTAATGTATAGGCAGAGTCACGTTTTCCAATCATTTTCAGAATCTCAATTACTCTTTCCAGCACTTGTCTCTTTTCTTCAACTTGTTGGCACCTTTTTTTTATTTTGCTGAGAGAATAAAATGCTATCAATGTCTCTTTCACAGACATTATATAAGCTTCCACACACTTCTCGTGATGTTTGCTGTTTTCATGTTTCTCTAATCTTTGATGCACATGTTTCCAGGAATTCATTCCCACTGTGAATGAGTTCATATCGTCAGTCTTGCCATATGCTAAGCATACTGTACAAAACAAAGCTTTACATTCTTTACAGTATGACACCCAATTCCTTTTGATACCATTGCTATAAAATACTCGAAGCGCATTTGTAAATGGTAGATCAGTTTCACTCGCACTTGGTTGTATTGGGTGAAATTTTAAAAATGACTGTAAAGCAGGCTTGCGGAGCCGCCATATTTTTTTTCGGCTCCGGCTCCGGCTCCCACAAATTTGACGGCTCCGGCTCCGGCTCCCTATTAAGATAGTATCACACGAGACAAAAATTTTTGTAATTGCTCCACGCTAACCTCCCGCTGATAAAAAGTTATGCAAATTTTGCCGCATTCACCCCCATAGTCAGGAACTTGAAAAATATACGCATTGTCGGTTTTACTAAAAACAAACCATTTCAGTGCATCCAGAAACATATCATTATTTTGGATCGAGGTTTCACTAGTCGCCATTTTCATAAGTAATAAAAAGTTATTTCAATGATCAAATTAGCCAATAGTAAATTGATACATTATTTAAAATATTTTAAAGACTTCAGTATTTATATTTATTATTTATAAATTCGAAGTGACTATTCGGACCCGGGCAGGCCCGTAGCCAGGATTATTGCATTGGGGGGGGGGAAGAATTTTTTTTCGGCGGGTGAGGGGGGGGTGCCGAAGAACTGATTCTGGGGTACAGCGGCGGATCTAGACAACTTTGACGGGTGGGGGGGCATAACTTTGATCCCGGGGGGGGGGGAGGCGAAACTGTTTTCATTGTTGAAAATTGGTCTTTGAACAAAAAATATTTCGATAATTTAATGATGTATTACCTAAACTTTCGATAACCGGGGGGGGGGGGGGACATGCCCCCCGGCCCCTCCCCATAATTTCGCCCCTGGTGGGGTAGAAGAAATGTTCGGGGGGGGGGCGAAGATGGAGGTGCGAAGCGCCGAAAGCTTGCGAACGGAGAGGAGGGGTTTTGGGAGGGGATCTCAGTGAGTCCCCTCCCCAAGACATTTTTTGCAGTTCCATTTTAGTACCGATTGTTTAGCTATTAATTAGAAATATATAATTTTAACTACATTTCAATAATGCATGACATGTTGTTGTTGCAGTTTTGTTAAAAATAATTTAAATAGTAAAGAGTTTTAATGATAAAAATTTATTGAGGCTGAGCAATTTCTGATTCCTGTTATAAATATATTGACCATTTGTTCTGCTACACAATTGTTACATAATAGATACCTGATTTATATCATTATAGACCTTTCGCACTTGTATTCCTGCGCGTCAGCTGTCTTTGTTAAAGGGTCATAATGGGCTTCCGGTCGCTTTGTTTATACTTGATTAATACTTAGCTCGATTATTTTTCCTACTTTTTTTGTCTAATATATGATAAAATGACTTTAAATTTATTACCGAAATTTAATTTTTATGATGTTGACAAGTTTTTAAAGTCACAAAATGTCCCGATATCAGAGAGAGAAGATACGAAGGGTTACAAATACTTCTCTGAGAAGTATGTCCATGACATGAAAAGTTACATTTTACACTAAAATTGTTGTTTAAAGTTGTTATAATTGACGATTAGGGTTACCAGCAGGCCCGTATCGTGCGGGGGGGAGGGGGGCCGGGCCCCCCTGCTTATTTGCTCTACTTAGTAAAATGTATTACTTGCCCCCCCTGCTATGCCTGGCCCTTGCTGTAGAATTTTCACGGTACGGGGCTGGTTACCTGTTTAGGGATAGATAGGGTGAGTTAACGTTAGGTTTATTTAATTTGTTATAATTTAAAAGGTAAAAAGCTCAGTCCTCAGCAAACGTTGAGAATTAGACCTATCTTAAATCACATAAGTCATAATTTTCTACCTGGACACATTCCTAACCTTGGCACGTATTAACAGTAACACCAACATTAACTTAATTTTACATTACCATTATCTTAACCGAAACCCTAGTACAAACACTCATGTAAATTATTTTATTTAACCATGATTGTTAAAACAGTATATTTTTGGTTAGCATATATTGTGCGATAGATAGTAATTAAAACTCGGTAGTAAAAGGTTTGAAACTACTACCTCATATTCAGTGGCGCAACCAGCAAAAAGTGCTGGGGGGGGGGGGCTCACATATTGAAAAAAGACAGTTTGACAGTCTTTTTAGTAACTTTATATAGTAAAATATGTATCGATGATTTGGTCTTGAGGCCCCCCCCCCCGGTTGCGCCACTGCTCATTATGATGAGGTGATGGTCAATGTGTTATTTTTCTTAAATAAACAATATACAGCTCTACACTAGCTTAGCTCTACACTACGAAATGTAGTCAAACTATCAGCTAGATGCTATAGAAGCTAGAGAAAAAATCACGAACCTCATAATTTACAGGTAAAAGGAAAAATATATGATATTATAATAAAATATGTTACTTATTTAATATTTTTTAAAGTGAAAATATCTGGTGATTTTTTGGTGCGAGAAGGGAATTTATATCTGTACAGCCAAATAAAATGTTTGAACAATGACAAATTAACAAACAAGCAATTAACAGTATAACAATCGAATTTTATTGGGACCCGGGTCCGTATAGCCACAGCCTTATAAATGTATCTGCTCTATTTCAAATATTCTGTTTATAATAAAATTGTTAAATACAGAAAGCTACCATTTTGTTTTTAGTCTATTACAAATTCGCGGTCAAATAATTAATACACGAAATGACGCGTTCTATTAGTCGTCGTAGTAAAAATTTATTTTTATATGATTGATACAATTATTCTATGAAATAAAACTGTTTTAACTGTATATATAACAAAATAACATGCCATTAAAAAAATTTCGGAGGGTAAAC
>JAGDYQ010000061.1:566394-703894 GCA_021962125.1 Bulinus truncatus
TTACATGGGGAAGGTTATAGGACAGGAGGGAGGGGAGAGAGGGAGAGAGGGTGGGAGGGGATGGACAGGGGGAGAGAAGGAGGGGAGAGAGGGAGATGGGGGAGGGAGGGAGAGAGAGAGGGAGAAAGGGAGGGAAGGAAAGAGAAAGGAATGGAGGGAGAGAGGGGTTAGGGAGGGAGAGAGAGGATGGGAGAAATGGGAGGAAGAGAAAAAGAGAGAGGGGGCAGGGAGGGAGAGAGGGAAGGAGAAAGGGGGAGAGAGGGAGGGAGGGGTGGACAGGGGGAAGGAGGGGGAGATGGGAGAGGGAGGTTTGGAGGGAGAGATGGGAGGGAGAGGGAGGGAGAGGGAGGGAGGGAGAAATGGAGGGAGGGAAAAGGAGAGAGATGGAGGGAAGGAGAGAGAGAGGAAGGGAGAGAGGGGGTAGGGAGAAAACAGAAGGTAAACAGAAAACCTTATTTTAAACCCGGGCAAAGCCGGGTACTTGCAACTAGTATATATGATATTTGGATATAGCATGATTGTGCAAGAGTCTGTCATGAGCTATTTCGATATAGCATGATTGTGCAAGAGTCTGTCATGAGCAATTTTGAACTTGATGCTCTAGTTATGTACACTCCAGTTTCATTTAATAAAAATTCCATACATTATTTTCTGCTTTGTACGAGTCGAATTAATGCCACTCCATCATTGACATTATCGTAACGAATCTAATAAAGAGTAAATAATGAGTAAATTGGGGGTAATTTCCGGCTTGGATTATTCCAATTTCCATTTTTCAATGTGAAAAAAAAATCATCTAGGAGTAAATGGAAAATATTAATCCGTGTTTAATGATCCTGCTATAAGTAAACAATTTCTTGTTTAATTTGGGCTGGTGACATATACCCATTGAAATATAATGTTATTTTTTTTCTTTTTAGACTCATTAACCAAGGACATCATCGTTGTAATATTACTTCCATTGTTGGTTTTTATTGGCTCTGTCTTAGTTATATTTCTGATTGCCCAGAAGTACATTTCATACAGGTAAGTGGAAATTCAGAATGTATTCAGCTTTATATATATTTTTTGCTATAGTTTGAACCATTTAAACGTAGATTTTTGTTGAAAGGCGTAAAATGCCTTAAATATGTAGCAAGAGTTCAATAAAACTCCAAAACTGAAGAATTTTAGGAGACCAAAAAGGTTATATTTACTATTGCGATTCACATAAAAATGTTTTTCTTTAGGCCTATAGAATAAAAATTAAAAGCACTTATTATGAGAAATGTTTTGTGATATTATCTAAAAGGAGAAAATATGCTTTTGCATCAATTTATTTATATATTTGTCGCATGCTCAATGCAGGAAAAAAATGTATTTATATTAAAACAAGATCTGAAAACAATCTAATCATAATGCATATAGACATACTATTTGGGGGGGAGGGGATACTAGATAACACCAAAGATTTCATCTGCTTTTTATTTAATGTTGTTTAAAAGTTGTTATTCCTGTCTGATGCGGCTATTGAAAATTTTCTCTTCAAGTTTTAGGACAAAAGTGTTTTTGGACAGATTTTGTCGTAAAAGTTGATTTAACGCGTGGATGATAATTGGTTTGTATTTTTTCTGCCTAGTAGCATTATTCATTATAAACATGTATTATTGTCCCAAATTAGGCATCAAAAATGTAACCCTTTCTGGGTTTTTTTTTATGGCAGATAATATTATTTTAAGGGGACGCTATGGATAAACGCACACCAACGCACTATAAAAGTTATTAGCTATTGCGCATGGGTAAAACAATAGTAGTTATAAGCAAGACAGAGAAATAGAGAAAATAGAACGAGAAAATTAATCCCTTTTGGGAGGCCAACTGGAAAAAAATCATGAGAGTACAAATAATAGCTTATATTAAAGATGCGTTGTGTTTATGAATGAGATTTGCATTTTTTTGCACTTTTTGCGTATTTTTTGCGCACCTCATGGAGATTTTTCGCAATTTTCATCAATTTTTTAGTAGCTACCTTTTTTCCCCATCAATGTACTTGCTTTTCGGAGCAATGTGGTAAACAAATTTAGTTAGGGTAAGTTTGACTTTGCATAATACGAATACTGATAAAAACATCTGGAAAATGGTTATGATCTTGCATGCGTAGTGGGTTGGAGTTTCTCAATGCAGAGTTTATTACATTACAGCGTACAGTTATTTTTTTTACCAGGGATCTCTAAGGTTTAACATTATATGTGATAACGGTATATGAGAAATTTAAAGTATAATTTTCAAGTGCTATAATGTTTCCAAGAATTAAGGACGTTGCATTATATTGGCTATTTTCTCCCAGGTTTATTTTCAAAGCTACATATTGCACCATTTCGACTTATATGCAGAGAACGCGATTTTTATGACGTAACGTGTCAATGGGTGCACTATGTCTAATTTACACTTAATGCACTTCTCAGTGGCTTGTTTCCTCATGTTGTATGAATAGGGAATAGATTATAAAGCTACGGTGGCCAGACGTCCCAGTCTGTCCGAGACACGTACCAGAATCGCATCATTTGTCCTGGCATCCCATAACGGTCATCAAAGATTCTAGCCTGACCCATTTTCTAACAAACTATCTATACTTACCTACAAATATAGCACGTGTTTTTTGTATTTAATATTGATTAAAGTATAACTATTAACGTTCTTCATTACTTTTTGTTATGTTCTATGTCTTCTCTATCTCCAGTTTAATGTCTTTTTACAACGTTTTTTTTTAACTTCACTTCTTGTCTGTTTGTCCGCGAATTTTTGCAATCCAATTTTAGACCACTTTCCGATAAGCTATAGCTCTGATACTTTCAATATAACTCAGAACTCGATGACAATGCAATATTCTTACTATTTCATTATGATTTGATGAGTTTCTTAATAAATAAAATTAAATGTGTAAAATTATCGTGGCTGAAGACTGTGACGTCAGAGCTCTCCGATATATTCTTGCGTGGCGAGGTCAAGTGAGAGGTCACGAGGTCATGTTTGCGTGGCGAGGTCAAGTGACGAGAGATCGAGACGGTCTTACTTGTAGTTTAATGCTACACTTACCCTCTCATACTCAAATGCCAGACATCAAAAACTAAAAAGTAGAAAATACGGCCGAAATTGATTTTAAAAGCAAACGCAGCGCAATAAAAAACAAATATGTTGACAAATTATTTAAAGTGAAAGAATTCAAAATTTTTTTTCTCTGTTTATAAACATGATACTCTAATACGTTTCATTACTTTCTTTGATTTTCTGCGCATGAATACGTGTGACGTCAGAGCTCTCCAATACGTTCGAGCAGAACTATATATAGTTTAATCGGTTCTGTCTTACACCAACATTTTTTAACTCTTCGTATTAATTGAAAAAAAAAATTAACTAAAAAGTAGAAAATAAAAATTACATTATAAAAAAATATTGTATAAAAAACAAAAGTTTTTCTTGCGTACTAAAAGCAGGAAATAATTTCTGAATAAATTGGTAACATGGTAATAGTAATAGACTTTATAAGAGCTTCTGATTTTATAAAAACGAAAAACGTTGGGCGCATGTTATACAACAC
The DNA here is from genome assembly GCA_021962125.1 of Bulinus truncatus. Taxonomy (NCBI): domain Eukaryota; kingdom Metazoa; phylum Mollusca; class Gastropoda; family Planorbidae; genus Bulinus; species Bulinus truncatus. The sequence continues at coordinate 569,972 of JAGDYQ010000061.1, forward strand.
TATAATCAATTTTACATACTCATGCCTTTTGTTATCTAGACTAAGTTCTAATAAATGATCTGCAATATCGTGATATTTCGAAAACCTTCTGTAATAATTCTTTTGGGATTTAATTATTAACATTTGATTATTCTAATACTGTAATAAAACATTCACATAATATAAGATTCATGTGCTCTTATAAAGTCTATTACTATTACCATGTTACCAATTTATTCAGAAATTATTTTCTGCTTTTTACTACGTAAGAAAAACGTTGTTATTTATAAAATATTTTTTTATAATGTAATTTTTATTTATCTATTCCGATATTGCTTTTGTCTGTTTGTGAATGATGCACAGCTAGTCTGTTATATTGCAAAATGAATTTACAGAACTAACCGAAATAAAAATTAAGAACATCCATTTAAATCAAATTTTCAACATAGATATTTAATATTTATAAAGGAGCTATATATGTTAAGGCTCATTGCGAAAACCGTCAAGTGTCTAATATTAATTGGCCGTTGTGCACATTGGCTGGGCGTTACCGATTAAGGCTTGAAGTTATGATGTATGAAAGAGGTAAGATCAATAACGAATCAAAATTAAGTGGGCAACTAAGACTAAAGTCACGGTCTTATATCAATTGTGGACTATTTGCAGAGGCGGGTGGGAAGAGGACGGGGGACATATGTTTTAGGACTGCCATTAACGCGTGTCTAACGCGTTAAAAGATTATACTTTTAAACTTTTTAACGCAGCGCCCAATTGCATTATGTGGACCGAAATGCTTGTACTTCAGATTTCAAAAATAAACTAAAAAACTAGTAAACCCACTAATCATATTCTATTAACAGAAATTTGCAAGTCGCGGTTTTATTTTAGGTCTTTTGATATAATGTATTCGGAAAAACGTGGTTATTTTCATGAAGTTTAGAGACAGTTTGAAGCTATAGTGAATGGTTTAGATATAACATGGATTGATCACTGATCTGACAACTACCAGGGGCGGATCCAGGCAGGCTTCCACAGTCTTCCGGAAGCCGGTCAGAAATAAAGAATGACAATTTGTTTTAGTGGCAACCAGTCGATCTTATGTTAATTGGGGGGGGGGGGGGGCTTTCTAGAAACGTGATTGGAAGACGGTCAGAATTTGAGTTGGATCCGCCCCTGACTACGGAAGAAAAACGTGGAAACTTAACTCAAAATCATTGCAGCTGCGTGACCTAATATATTTCTTTTTTGTTTCATTTTCTGACCCTATTAATTACAATTATTAAAAGTTGGTTTGAATTATTTTAGAGCTACACAATCGAAATTCTACAATGAACAGTATAATAGTAAATTTAACAAGATTATGATATAGAATAAAATAATAAAACTTATTCAAACGTAGCAGCACAAAACTCTTGTAGGGTAAGCAAGACATACGCTGAGGCGAAGTGTAGCAAAATATGACTGGGAAAGAAGGGAGAGGGGTTGACACACGTCATGAGGTTGCAAACGACACTCAGGGAAAAACAGATGTTTGGCATTGTTGTTAGAAAAATTTCGCATCACTTAACTTTATTGATACTTGTCAATAAATTGCTCTAAATAACTAACTCAAAAGACACACCACACACACATATATACATATATATATATATATATATATATATATATATATATATATACATATATCTATATATATATAATTGCAACTTCGTAATAGATCTGTTACAATTAAATTTAACTCTCGTAAATTAAGCTGAGTTGTTTATTGTGCCAATGTTTTGACAGATAATAATGACAAACTAGTTTGAATACTAAATGTAATATTTTGTTTCCACAAAATATATGTTAGCTTGAGATAAATAATTTAATAAAGAGTTCATTTCGATCAATTTTTGTATAATCGACCAGCAGCTCAAATAATTGTGTTTATTTTGCTACAAATAGCGGATTATTAAAATGTTATGAAACATAATTTATTTTTTCATTTAAAAATACATTGATGCTTTCAACGGGCGGGGGGGGGGGCGGACTATTTCCGTATCACCCCACCTTCCTAACCCTCCTATTAATTTATCAACAGCTATTACTTAAACATTTTAGCATGAAATGTGTATAGTTGACTTACAATTTATTTTATCGATGGTTAAATGTGCAACTTAAGTCACGATTAAGAGCCTAACCACACCAACACGACGGTGCGTCAAACGCACGTTTGACGTACTAGACACGACAGGCCATTGTCGTGTCGTTTTTCGGCAAAACACACTGCCACGACGTGCGTTTTCTAAAGTATGCTCACTGACCAGTTCAGCTAAAAATTCTCTTAAATTGACTGCACTCACCTAAACAACTTTTACATCCCTCTGAGTTAACATGAATAAATACATTCACCTTTTTAGGCCAAAGTTTATAATATTATAATAATGATGGTTGATTCATATATGAATCATGGGGAACTGTAGGGTTAAGTAATCAAGTTATTTATTCATTTAACCAGGAACAGCATTATTCTAGTTCAGGGCTTCTTAAACTTTTGTAATTCATGACCCCATTTATGATTGCAAGTTTCTTGACGACCCCATACAAATATAAAAGAAAAATAAATGAATATTTTACAAGTTAAAAAACATTTTCTGTTAAATTGTATTTTTATCTCTCGCGACCCCAGAATTTTGCTACGCGACCCTAAATGGGGTCACGACCCATAGTTTAAGAAGCCCTGTTCTAGTTCTATACTTATATATAGATATACAGTTCTAAACTTAGGAACTGGGAGAGGGGACCCTGGAGGGGGGCTTGACCTCTTTGGGGGGGGGGGGTCCCTGTATTTTGACTTTCTACATCGTGATATGAAATAATGTACTTAATATTTAATGTAAAAAAACGTTTGGGGGCCAGGTGGGGCATTTCGAGTCAGTTTGGAACCTTCCCCACTCTCTCCCTCCTTTAGTTATGCCCCTGTATATATATATATATATATATATATATATATATATATATATATATATATATATATATATATATTCATTAATATATATAGCCAATCTTAATTATAGAAAGAAAGCTACCATTATAGTATGATTATAGTATCAAAATAGAGAAATGATGTACTTTTAACAACCAAATAACTTTCGGTGACAGTAACTTCGTATCTATTTAAATTATACAAATACTATTCAACTAAGCACCAAATTCAGCTCTATAAGACTACTAAGAGCTACTAATATATAAAAAAGCCTGTAATCCAAAGCACTCATTGTAATCCAAACAGATTTCCAAATAAGAAATAACAGAATCTCAGATGAAAGACTTTAAATATCCATACAAGTAAAGATATTCTAATGCTTATCAACTAATACTATTAGGCATCTTTATTTTTAAAATTATCATATCATTTTTGAGTCATGCAAAAACACAGCTCTTTTATTGAGCTAAGTAGTGTGTAATATCTTTTAATATAAACAGTCAAACATATGATGCAGGAGTTGTCTTTTTTTATTTAGAACTAAAAACTTTCTGAATTACAAAAATGCTTTATTTTAAAATAGTTGTAGGCTTTTGATATCTTGAAAACAATTTTTTTATCCTTTGATCATAAAAAGTATTCAATTTCTCATGCCATAAAAGGTTCTAGAGATAGTATGTATTGTCACCTAAAACCATATAGAATTCTTTTTGGTTATACATGTATTCTTAATGGCACAGAAATAACTTTTTTTAATGACAACATTTCAAAGTAAAAAAAATAATTGAATGATAAATTGCATCTTTATGATTTGGAACAGCACACATTTTAATTAGCAATAAAAAGTAAAAATACTTTTGTGTTTAATAGTTGTTTTGCAATTTAAAAAATGTAAAAAAAAAAACTTTTTAAAAATACTTTTAATAAAATAGCTTAGATCATACAAACATTTAAATAAATTTATTCAGTTATTTAATTTTTATTCTGGCGGCCACGCTTTTATTTAATCAATATTTATACTTTTTAGTGTCGAAAGTAATTATCTTGTTTTTGTTTGTGTAGTTAGTATAAATTAATAAGTGATGCACATAGTGGAATAACAAAACTCTCAAATTTAGTAGTTTTATATTCTATTATATTGTTAAAAGAATTTCCCTTTCTTTTGTGGGTAAAGTTTATATACAACATTAAAAATAGCACACCAGACTAAAAAAACAGCTTCAAAACTCATTAAATTCATAAACCAATGCAAAACTTGAGATGCCATTCTGCTATATCCCTTGCCCAGCTGCCGTTACTTCCCCAACTTAAGTCAGGCACCCTTTTAAAGCTGGGTGGACTTGTGGGACGACTTTGAAACAAATTTCACCTGGAAAATGTTCACATGGTTCTTACAGTGGATCGAACTCAGTACTCTCAGTTCGACAGTCGAGTATCTACACCACTCGGCCATCCGTCCCTCTTTATATAAACACTATCAAAAAATTAATTCACTTTGGGCTCCATAAGAATTTAATAAATAGACACAAACATTCTATAATAGTGTATTGTCATCAAGAATACACAAGTTTTAGAAATTTCAAATCGATTGGTATTCGCGAAGGTGATGTGATAATTGATTATAAATTTCCCAAAACACAGAATTGGTCTGCCACACCACCTGAGAGTTACTGTAATAAAATTAAAAGCCTATAAAAAAGATTGCAAAGTAGGTAAGGTATATACATAACAAAAAAACATGCTAATTCTAAACATTCAATTTAACTGTGATCATTGCCACAACCATGGACTAAGGAAACAGTAAAAAAAAAAGTTGGAGTTGAAAATGGTGATGCGCTCGCAACACCATATCATTGACTAATCTTAATTCATTCATAATATTTTACAGGACTCTTTCTCAATAGTTATTTTTTTAATAATGTATCAATTCTCTTACACTTAGCCCCACACACATCCTTCCCTCCCTCCCCCGCCCGCCACCCCCTTCCACTCAAGGCATGCCCGAATCGCAGTGGGTCTCAATGTACAAAATTACAAAAAAGGGGCTTTTAGTATAACTGCATGTTCACCCTGTTAACAATACCACGTGACACTTCTCCCTATCCCCCCTCCCCGTTTAACACTCCTTTCCCAACCCTACACCCCCATTCCAACAGTTCTTTTTTTTTATAATTTTATAATTTATCATGTTTAACATGACGTATTTAAAAAAAAAAGAGAGACGTGACGTTAAAAAATTAGCGGTGTTGCAACTTGAATCGTCTGCTTGACCCCCCCCCCCTTCTGCAACCATTTGGTTTATTCCCACCCCTATCCCAACCAACTCGGTAATATATATTTGAGCGCGTTAACAATCAGTATATGTACAAAAAATAGCTTTTTATATAATTCATCCCAAAGAAAATAATCCTCATTATGGGTACAGAAGCTTAACAAAAAAACAACCCCCGACTATTAAACATAATTTGCGCACACTACTCAATATCATTTAAAAATCTTAATTCATTAATAAGAAATCCTTGTTGTGTTTAGAATTCCCCATTTTTATTCAAGAAAGATTCCTTTGATAAACAAAATGCGCACCAAACATACTCTCATTTAACATACATTGTCTCTTTTTTGTTTCTATAATTTTGGAATTCCCCAGACTATTTTTATAGAGACGGTCGATGACACGCACTGTTTTTTTTTTAACTCCGCAAAGGTGTGACGTAGAACTCAGACTTTTTTTCAGCGATGTAAGCTTTCAACTCGTACGGTGCCAAGTATTTGTAACGTACAGACATGCGGCTTTTATTGCCATGAGCATACTTTACACCGCACGGTGTGTAGGTCTGTCGGTCGAACCACCGTCTATGTTAGCCAATTATGTATATAGACAGCTCATGAATAATATACTTATTTCAATAAAGATAATAGATTATAAATAATAATATCGATATTTGAGCCTAACGTTTATTTGGTTTATTCAATATAATGTTTCTAAAATAATATATTAAGTAAATACATAAACTATTATATATTTTTTGTTTTCTCAGATTTCAGAGCTCATTATGTCGAATGGTCAGCTATTCAAGTCATCGTGAGGCACAAATCAGTATTCAGTTCTATAATCGATATTCAGAGGAGCTTCCAGCATATGAAGATGTTATGCAGCCATCACAAGGCACCTTATGTTCAACAGATATAAAACATAAAACGCTAGAGCCTCCACCACCTTACAACTATTCACTGTATCAACAGAATATAATGCAGGAAGCTCTTTCTGGCTAAAAGAACAGTCCAAATATTAAATAGTATGCAGCTGACTAAAACGTGATCTGTTACATGATAAATTATTTTTGTTTGGCGTACAATGAATTCAAAAGATTGCCCTAAGACTGAACTCAAAATGACATTTTTATTTGACATATTACTGAATCTGGACGTTCCATTAGAATTTTCTAAAAATCGTCAATAAAGCAATTTTCCTATTTGGCGTCAACTGGGATAGTTTAGAAATAACAGTTGTTTAAATATTATATGGTAAACTATCTGAGAATTTTTGATATAATCATTTATGTGTAGATGTGGTCACTTGAAGACTGTTCGAACACATTTAGAAAGAAATAGCTCATACAATGTGTGTGGGACAGTTCTCGGTAAAATAAATAGATTGGGTTGGTGTGTGTGCGGGTGGGGATGAAAACTTGAATTTCATTAAGCATAATTCTGACTATAAAAATATTTCATCTTTTTTTAAAGGCGTATAAAATAGTTTTATTCTAATAACACCTTAAAAATAATAATTGCTATCTTTGCAATGCATACAATAATATTTTGCATTTGTATTTTGTCCGGAGTCGGTGTCGGCATTTGTACTTTGTCCGGTGTCGGTTCGGTGTTGGCGCAAAACTTGCCAAAAAAAAATACTAGAACTTTAATTAAATAATCCAGAACAATGTCAGATAGTTCTTAGCCAATCTTTCATTTAAAGTTTTCTCAAAGAATGATCTGTTTCAAATGTTCCTACAATCAAAGTTAACTCACAACTAACACTCTCCAAAGCTTAATTTCTCTCAGCCAGAATGAAACATTAGCAATCTACGTCGCAATGGCACTACATAAAAGCCCAGTTCGTAGCTAACTATTAAGGCGCCATGTGCGAGTTTTTGGCGCCCCCAGCCCCAAGAGTTCTGAAAATTGTGCAACCTTTTACAATACATAACATCTTGACCAATATTTGATCATAAGCCTACACATAAATGAGAACTTATTAAAAGTAGCGAATTGGCCGCTTCAGGTTTACTATAAAAAATACATCCCGCATACTGTGGCATATCTTGAAGTAGACCATACATTTTTGTTACTTCAATGTATTCACTGCTGCTACTCTTGATTTTCATATATAGTGTTTTTCGTGACCTTTCAATTTTACATGTACAACTGATAACTTTTTTCATCATAATGGACATGCTGCAAAATCGCAGATCACAGATGTAAATTTATAACTACTGAAGAACCGCAATAGGTTCTTACATTGGACCAAGAGCAGATCAATGGAGTTTTTATATTACTTTAGGTGAGCTAATATAAATGTAAACGTTATCAATGTAAATGAAAAAAGGGGAGTGTAATGGGAGTCAAATCAAAACGTATATACGGGACGTAGATTGCCAATGTCTGGTTTAGAAGCTGAACATTGTCTTCAAGATTACTATTTCGGAGACCGGTCTAGCTCGGCGCCCTGTGCATAATTATTAAAATAAACACATTTAACTACACAGTTCGGGCTTTTTATTTATTTACTTTTGTTATTCGATAATTACATTAAAAATGAGACTAAAAATAAACTATTTCACATTAGGCCCATACAATGCATGCTGCAACATAATTATACCTTCTTTAAGTTTTTTTATATTCATCTATAAAATTAGGTATATTCATGTTGGGGTCGGAAAATAAAAATGCCGACACACTTTCTTTTAAAGAGCAGCATGGTAAGATATAAAGGCATTTTTTATTTTGTTCAAACAAATCCATGTGTCGCACTATCCTGAGAGAAATACACTACAATAAATAAAAAGGAAATAATTTAATGTTTCTTGGACGGCATAGTGCCATTTGATCCACGGACCGGATTCGGGGATTGGGAAACACTGTGTTTGTGGGTGCCCAGGCAGTCGGCCAGTTTGGTTATACTTTAGAGCGGCAACTTACAGATAATGAATAGGACTGATAGGAAAACGTTGCAAATTTATCGGTATATCACACTTGTATTAAACTTTATAGTTGCATAATATGTGCACGAATATTACCACTCGATTTGATAATAAACTGTAGGGTGTTGGTAACTGTCAATATTTCTTTTACGTTGTAAACAACTAATTGAAAAAAGGAAATAATTCCAGTACGGTACTGACAAAAAATATATCATCAATCGCGAAACTGTATCAGTTTTACTTTAGTAGCATTCAAAAGTCAAATGATCGATGTAAATATATTCAGTCAATTTAAAATACAGCTTAAAACACTTCACGCTATAGACTTAGAATTAGCTAGCATTTATTATTTTAAAATTCTCGCAATTAAATATGGGATGTGGTTGGTGATAAATAAGTTTTGCATGTGTGCCCAAAATTTATTATGCTGACCCTGCCCAAATGTGTGTATATTTTTTTTCTTTATTTTTCACCAAGTACTGCAATCAATAAATGCTTATTGAAACATTTTTTTCCTATTTTGATTATAAGTATACATTGATTTTATAAGGAATCAGTAACAACATTAAATATATATTAAACACATATACTTCACCATAGCGCAATATATTTAACCAGAAAAAGTATATATTGTGTATTGAAAGTATACATTAAATAAAAAAAATATCGATAAAGTATAAATATACAATTTCAGCAAACAAGCAGAAAATATGCTAGACACTTGGGAAAGGAAAATATGTAGGAAAATATATGGGCCAGTAAAGGAAAATAACGAGTGGAGAAGTAGAACTAATTCAGAGCTGTGCAATCTGTACGAAGAACCAAATATAACCAGTGAAATCAAAATGAAAAGATTGAGGTGGGTAGGGCACATAGAAAGAATGGAAAACAAAAGAGGTCTAAAAGCAATATATAAGGTAACACCCAATGAGAAAAGGCAGACCAAGAAGCAGATGGTTGGAGGAAGTGGAGAAAAACCTTAAAGCCATAGGAGTGAGAGTGAAGAAAGAAGACCTTGGATCGGGAAAAGTGGAGAAGAGTAGAGTGGCAGGCCAGAGCCCTTTGTGGGCCCTAATTTTTTTTTCGAATTTTGTATATGTATCTCAAAATAATGTAATATTTGTGGTGTTCAGTTTATTATTTCTATGCATTGTCTATATCTAATGTACAATTTTCTACCTTTACCGCTAACCTCAAACTACGTCACCATTTTTTTATTACGTCACGAGAATTAATTGTATAAGGGTGGAGTCTGAGTACCACCGTACACAATGTAAAAAATGCAGACTAACTCATTTATGATGGGAGCTTCACAGAACTATGAAGTTTAAAGCTTTGATATTTCTTTTTTAAGAGGCCTGTTTAATAAAGATAAAAGGAATGTTACATTTTTAATGTGCACCGGGTTGGCAATATTTTCTTAGTTAATTCTCGCTACGATATATTGTACTATATACTACAATGTGTAGAACAGTAAATAAACCATCTGCTAAACATTAGCGAATCGCTTAACTGGCAGGCACTCACTTACTTCTCTTTTTTTTATTAAATACGTCATGTTGAACATGAATAAATTATGAATGAATTAAGATTTATCAATGATATGGTGTTGTGTGCGCAAATAATGTATAGTTGGGTGTTAGATTCAAAGTTCTATTTTCTACTCCAAATGCGTCCCTACTAGCCGGTCCGAGTACCGGGCCTTTATTTACTAGTTTGTACAAAAATTCCTATTGATAACCCCTACCCCGGGCGCCCCCCCCCTGCATTTAGTCTGGCCCCCTCTGATTTTTTGCTCTACTTATTAACATTTTGGAAGTTTGGATCTAGAATTCAGAATTCAATATTAAAGATTTCAGAAACAGTTGAAAAACCTCTAAATTTTCGACTGACTCTAACATAGTGTCAGGTAAATCACTATTGCATGCTGCATAGATGATAAATCATAAATATTGTTATAACTCTGCTTCACACCCCCGCCCCCCGTTCGCACCCCTGCCCGAGGTGAATGATGCAATCACTTTTGTACGCCTACACATTGTTAATTCGGTCGTTCACCCCCCCCCCCCGCCTTAGTACAAGTGATGCAATAGTGTTATTTGCCACCTGCACGCCCACGCAATGACCTTCACCCTCCATTTTGGCGGGAAAACGATGGTTTAGCGTGGGTGAGACTGCCTATAAAAGGAACTGTGATGTGAAAAGAAGGGACGGACGAACAGGTCGAACGTTCGAGCTATACAAAGAAGACACACTAGACGAGGCAATACAAGACAAATACACACAATACACGACAACACTACCAGATGATAACGACCGCAGCACCAATACAGAAATATCAATTACAGACATCCACACTGCCATCAAACAACTAAATAAAAACAAAACACCAGGACCAGACGGACTGACAGCCGAGTTTTACCAACACTTCATGTCAGACATATCCCCTTTACTCCTAGCAACACTACACGAAGCACACACCAAACAAGAACTGCCAGACTCCATGAAAGAAGCATACATCACATTACTACCAAAAGGAAACACACCAACAGTGAACAATTACAGACCTATATCCCTGCTCAACACAGACTACAAAATACTAACCAAAGCATTAGCCAACAAACTATCAACACAGCTACCACAACTCATACACATGGACCAACAATGCAGCATTAAAGGCAGAAACATCACATACCACACACACTACATTAGAGACCTAATTCACTATACACAAAACCAGAAAACAACAAACATCATACTCAGTCTAGACCAAGAAAAAGCTTTTGACAAAATATCACACACATATTTACACAAAGTACTACAAAAAACTAACCTAGGAGCACACTTCTGTCAATGGATACACACAATATACAACAAACCCACGCAGCCGAATTTTACTCAACCACACACTAACAAAAACTTTCACATTAGGTAAATCAGTTAGACAAGGTTGCCCTGTCACCCATGTTATTCATATTAGCTTTAGAACCAGTACTCAACAGCATCAGACAAAACCCACAGATCAAAGGTATCAAGACATCAAACAACATTGAAAAAAAAACTCATAGCATACGCAGATTTGACACATCATTCCTACTTACAGACGAACGCTCAATCAACAAAACAATCGAAACTTTACACAAAAATATGGCAAAGGCAGCGGAACCTCCATCAACACCAACAAATCAAGCATCATGTACTTAGGGAAAAAGACACCACCACCTAACAACTTACACAACATACCAATCACCAACAAACAGAAAATACTAGGAATAACATACTACAGCACACCATCAGACAATCTTACAGAATGGAGAGAAAGCATAAAGAATTTAGAAAACAAACTCAGACTATACCAATACAGAACACGGACAATTTTCGGCAGAGCAATCATCATAAACACTCTCATACTCCCAAAAATACTCTACCAAGCAACACCACTACAGCCACCACAGCAAATACTCACACAAATAAACAAAATAATTAGAAATTTCATCTTTAAAAACACAAACCACAGTCTCAGCGCAACACTACTAGCACAACACAAACTACACGGAGGAATCAATCTACAACACCTACAAACAAAAATACAAGCACTTAGGGCCAAAATACATCGGACTGGCGACACAAAACATAGGACAGTACCCTTTTGTAGAATATTATATCGGACAGAGACTGCTACCCAATCCTTAAGACAAACAACAACACACCACACTACGCAGGACCACAACTACCCCCGTTCTACAAACAGGTTATCCAAAAGCACAAATCCAACACTTCACTAATACAGATGAAAACAACAAAGGACATATACACACAACTCATCCAACAGGCAAACAAACACCAAAAACAAAGAAGTCGCTGGGGTAGAGAAACAGGGATTACAGACTTCACAGAAACTTTCAAGAATCTACACATCTCTCACAAATGACCAATAGACAGAAAGAAATCCCATACAACATGACACCTATACCCATCCAAGACATGTGCCACACCTTTGCAAAAGAACAGATACCAAAAACACACAGAAAAACACACCTTCTTACATTGCCCCGCCATACAAAAAAACAAAGGAAGCACACTACACAACCTAATACAGTCCACAACACAAACACATAGACACAGATAGAAGCAATCACACTCAACACAATACCAAACAATGTAAGCAGACAACAAACGACACAAACATACTAATCCTGGCAGACATACAGACAGACAATATGGGACGCCAGACTAGACAGTAAATACGGAAGACGGACAATGACGCCGGAGGAGCTAGACATGCTATACAGAAAGAGAACACAAGACCTACTGTCGACAAGACCATAGACACTTTTTTCAACAGGCCTCACAGACAACAGAACCCGACAAGGAAAACGCCAAAGGGGAAAGCAACTTCAAATATGCTAAAAATTTATTCTCAAATAAACATGTTTTTTATTTTTATATTATCATTGCAGAATTTTGCTTCTGTGCCTGTTTAAAGAGATGTAAATATATGTAGATATCTATATACAAAAAAAAAGAGATTAAATACCTTTGGTACTTCAGAAACCTCCATAATATACCTCCATCTCTTTCTCTCTACCAGAACCACCATACCAGCTGGTAACGTGGAAAAAATTGAGAAAGGTGGGAAGGGTTGTGGGGAGGAGAAAAGACAAAAACCTCAAAAAATTATCTCTTATATAAGTAACATAAAACATTTCTACGGCAAAATTTGAAAAAACGCTACTACGGTAATTTTTCACTATTTATACATTAGTATGATTTGTATGTATATTTAAATATTTATGTAATTTCAGTTTCATATCATATTTTATCATATTATGTAAGTTGTTTAAAAAATAAACTTTCTAAAAGTGGGAACCAAGAGGCGGAGGAAAACCAATGATGATATTAGGATATTGTAACCTGAAAATGACAGGAGTTTCCTCCGTCCTCTCCCTCTTTTTTAAAAAAAAAGTGAAGGAGCGACGAACGACGCAAGGACGAAGGAAGAAGGGACAACGAGAGACCAGGTCTGTTGATGCCGCGAGTTCGTTCAGCACATCGCCAGCGATAGATAACATGTAGACTCGTTTCAACTGGATTAGTTGTACGCATAATGGACTTTGTTGTTTTGTTTTAGCCTGGACTATTATAACCTACTCTTGTAGACTGTTGAATAAATCTTGTTATTCAACTATTGAACCCACGTGTCCTGTGTGTCATTCTGTAAAATATCAAGTCGCAACACTGGTGTCAGAAGTGGGATCGTCTACAATGGCAAGTAGAACTATATATGAAATGTTAGTTAGAGAATTGAAAATAGAACTAGAGGAGAGGGATCTTCCTACATCCGGCCTAAAAATAGAATTAGTTAATAGACTTAGAGAGAGGCTCTAATTGCTGAAGGAAAAGATCCTGAAACCCAGAAAATTGACACGGAAATGAGGCCGGTTGAAGTAATAGAATGGATCAGGAAGAGGGATCCCCAAGCAATGAAAAGCATTGGCTGCAGCGATGACAAACTAACAGAGCCACCTGAGACGTTGGTGACCTGTGATGAGCCACCTGAGACGTTGGTGACCTGTGATGAGCCACCTGAGACGTTGGTGACCTGTGATGAGCCACCTGAGACGTTGGTGACCTGTGATGAGCCCCCTGAGACATTGGTGACCCATGGAAGAGCCACCTGAGACGTTGGTGACCGGTGATGAGCCACCTGAGACGTTGGTGACCTGTGATGAGCCACCTGAGACGTTGGTGACCTGTGATGAGCCACCTGAGACGTTGGTGACCTGTGATGAGCCACCTGAGACGTTGGTGACCTGTGATGAGCCCCTGAGACATTGGTGACTCATGGAAGAGCCACCTGAGACGTTGGTGACCGGTGATGAGCCACCTGAGACGTTGGTGACCTGTGATGAGCCACCTGAGACGTTGGTGACCTGTGATGAGCCACCTGAGACGTTGGTGACCTGTGATGAGCCACCTGAGACGTTGGTGACCTGTGATGTAGGCCCCTGAGACATTGGTGACTCATGGAAGAGCCACCTGAGACGTTGGTGACCGGTGATGAGCCACCTGAGACGTTGGTGACCTGTGATGAGCCACCTGAGACATTGGTGACCTGTGATGAGCCACCTGAGACGTTGGTGACCTGTGATGAGCCACCTGAGACGTTGGTGACCTGTTATGAGCCACCTGAGACGTTGGTGACCTGTTATGAGCCACCTGAGACGTTGGTGAACTGTGATGAGCCACCTGAGACGCTGGTGACCGGAGATGAGCCACCTCAGACGTTGGCGAATTGTGAAGAGCCACCTAAGACACTGGTGAACCGATAAGAGCAACCTTGGGAGCAGAGACGAAAGGTAGAGAGGAGCGAGGAGACCAGCAGAGTGCATCGGAGCAGAGGAGAACGAAGCAGGACAGAGATGAACCTGGCCATCGACTTTAATCTGGTCAGTTCAGTATACATTCATCCTAGCTCTGTCAAACGCAAAACATTTCGTTACTGCTACAACGTGTGTTTTGCCATCGTCATGCTTGTTTACGCCAACCATTGCCTGATTATCTTGTGTCGCATCAATGGGACGTTCGGCATACCAGATGCTAAATGCTGCAAGGAGATCAGGTGGCTAAATGTGTGTTCAGGAGAGGATGAACACATGCAGAATACACAGCTCATCATGTGGACGGACTTAAACATCCACACCCGCACCGACCTAAACGTCATCGTCTTCTACCTGACGCAAGACCTTTACTGTCACACTGAGAGCATAAGCGCGTGTGTTGTCCCTTACAACGTGAAAACTGTACTTGGGTCGATGGGATCTAAATTCTCAAAGCTACTCAGCACCCTGTAATATATCACGTCCGCGAATTATCTGTTCGGGACGAAGAGACCTAAGAGGTGGGCAGTGTTATAACTCTGCTTCACACCCCCGCCCCCCGTTCGCACCCCTGCCCGAGGTGAATGATGCAATCACTTTTGTACGCCTACACATTGTTAATTCGGTCGTTCACCCCCCCGCCTTAGTACAAGTGATGCAATAGTGTTATTTGCCACCTGCACGCCCACGCAATGACCTTCACCCTCCATTTTGGCGGGAAAACGATGGTTTAGCGTGGGTGAGACTGCCTATAAAAGGAACTGTGATGTGAAAAGAAGGGACGGACGAACAGGTCGAACGTTTGAGTGGAGAACGACGAACGACGCAAGGAAGAAGGAAGAAGGGACAACGAGAGACCAGGTCTGTTGATGCCGCGAGTTCGTTCAGCACATCGCCAGCGATAGATAACACGTAGACTCGTTTCAACTGGATTAGTTGCACGCATAATGGACTTTGTCGTTTTGTTTTAGCCTGGACTATTATAACCTACTCTTGTAGACTGTTGAATAAATCTTGTTATTCAACTATTGAACCCACGTGTCCTGTGTGTCATTCTGTAAAATATCAAGTCGCAACAATATGAAAATGAAAATTGAAACGTCTGCTAGAACAACGATGGACAGGTCATCTTCTGACTGCACGAACAATTTTAAACAATTATAAATGGATTATTGATATTTTAAATCATTGCTCCAAATCTCATGAGGTCGTCGGACTAAAAGCCAACTTTGATCCTCTCAGATTTCAGATTTATGGCAGACTTGGTTTCCTCAATATTGACTCTATTCGAAAGTCCTAACAATCTATTACAGTCCAAGTCAATGGATTTACTGAGTGCCAGTGCACTTATTGATTCTGTTCTAGAGTCAGTTAATAAATTACGGATTGAGGAATAGTTTAAGAAATTATTTGATTTGATTTTTGTCAAAAAATACTTGGTCTTAACAAGCAAATAACTTGACAGATACGACACCTACTTCTCAGAATACACATTTGACCAGAACAGGAGGGTGGCCCAAAATCATATGGTAAAAAATAAAGTTTCTCACATCTAACGGGGCATCCTCTTGTTGAGTTCCATTTGTCTTACTTAGTAATTGACAACAATTTCAGCTTCCTACTACTACTGGAAGGGCATGCTCAAGAGTTACAAAGTTTTGCTATATTAATTTAAAAAAACGCATTTACGTTGAATTTTTTTATTACATTTTCAAATCATGCCATTACTGTAATTTAACTATGTTAAGTAACGAAAATGTCAACATAAAATGTAAATTGTAGTGGGTCATCCATAAAAGACGTCCACCAATTTTTTGCTATTTTTTAATTATAATTAAAAAAATACAAAGCATTAAACGACAATTATTCAGTCAACTGAAAATTCCGATTGCAGCCATTCAAACATATTTCGTATGATGACTACATCTGTTGTTGAATTTTCAATGGCCGGTTCAATCTCCTTGTCTGATACTTCTGCCTCATCATGTTCACAAACAGGAATATTGCAATGGACGACTTTGTGCTATTTCATTGCCACCTGTGATGGGAAGTATTTGCCGCAGAAACACATTCGCTTGGGAATTTTTCCTGCCACCGATATGGACAATAGAGATCAAAAGGCACGCTACTGTAACTGTGATCGGGCTCCAGACCAATCAGTGCAAGCCTCTGAAACAGTGATCCATAAGTACCACTACTACTCCCGATAGTTGCAACCATAACGCCTGCTTCATGACTAACAAAAGGTACAGAAGCTGGAATGAAACGTTTGGGAAATAGTTCATTATAGTTGGTTCGTCTTGCTCCACAGCACGTTACATCATTACATTTGATGATCTGCAGAAAATATTGAGACTGTTGGACATGATTCCAACACCAATTCACAGAGGGAGATGGAAGAAATGTGCTTGTGCTGCTTGGTTCAACATACTGTGCATGCACACCATAGCCATCAATGATAGCCTGACTACAAACTTCAGCGAGTATTTCTCCAGCCTTTTTAAAGTTTGGTTTTTCCAGGTTTTGGTCTATAGTTTCACCATTTACATCCAAATGGGACCCAAAATGATCATGAGGAAGAATGAGGCTTGACAGGTCATGAGACAATGGGGCCATTCGTCGTTCTACCGTGTTGTGGGCACTGTGACCCGGGGCATGACAGGCTATAAAAATAGCATCAAGATTGTACTTGGTAAACAATTTATATGCAGCGTTCAATGTTTTCGGATAACGTGGGTTCTCGTCTGGGCCTCCGTCAACAGTAATAAATTACTATAGGCTTTACTAATCCACCATTAGTACATGCCACATTCTTGAAAATATCCTGAGAGACAAGTACATCAAAATCCGCAACATGTGAGGCAGCAGTACTGGAGTCGTGTTTACCATTCCTTATTGATATAGATGTTGGTCTAGAATAGGTCACACGGCCATCCTAGATAATGCATGCGGTATAAACTGAAGGTATTAGTTTATGCCTATCTGCACTTACAACCCAATCATGGTCAACACACCGTCTTTTCTACATTTTACATACCACAAAATCATTATAAAAAAGTTGTCTAAAGTAATCTAACAGATGATAAAACATTCTGCATTTTTGTTCTCACTAATATATAATATGTGGCCTTTTTTATCATTTTAAATTAATTTTTTTTTTGTTAGTTTTGGTTATCTGATAATTTTGGCTCATAAAATGTGTGGGCGTGTGTTTTACATAACATGCCATAACTATTTTATTTATTGATAGATTTCATTTAATTTGGTGTTGTAATATGTAATTTTGACTGAGGTTTAATATAAGAATAAAATTAACAGTATATCTCAAAAAGATTTTTTTTCTTCTTGGTGTTTGATGTTTGTTTGTAAATTGTAAAAAAAAAAAAAAAAATTATGCAAAATGTTTGTTGCAATTATTTAATATTTCGTTTTTTAGATTAAGATTGTTTTTTTTAATATAAATATATTTCTTTATTTTTTTTGTCCAGTATCTAATTATTCAATACAAAATAGACGAATTCAAATATTTCAGTCATTTTTTTTATTTTCAACACAATAAAAATCATTAAAGATTTTCTAGAACAAAACCCTTATTTGAGACTGTATTGTATTTGACAATATAAAACTAACAATACATTTTTAAGTAAAATTGAAGTGTATGGAAAAATTTAACCACTCAGATTGTGAAAGATTGTTCCAATTTCTATCATAACTCTTTTGTCATTAAACTGGAATTTTTGCAGTAAATTTATGCAAAAACACTACATTGTGGACATCCACTTTGTCCTCAATCCCTCCCCCGCCATGTCCACTTTACAGTGATGTTAATCCTTGTCCTTGTCTTTAAGGACCATTTTTCAGTCCTTATCCTTGTCCTGGTCCCTGGCAGACAAGTCCTTATCCTTGTCCTTGCTCTTTCAGTCCTTATTAACATTACAAGGACCTGCTTTGTGGTTTTTAATAAAAATTTTTTTTTTGCTATGCTTAGGCTGGTGCTATATTTAAAATCAATGCCAATCTATGGCAATGCACTTTGCATGTATTTATAATATATTATCTATGGTGCTGCCATTTCTAGACTTCCTTTTCTTTTTGTTTCCGGTTTATTATTGGCGGCATATTTCTAATCTCATAAATATAAATTGATTTTTTAAAAATTTAATTATAAAAAAATAATGGCTCCGCTTCGTATACCAAATGTAATTAATTTTGCCTATACCGACTTTAGTGAAGATAAGGTTAAAAATAAGTGGAGTGCAAAATGTTGCATTTGTCGCAAAATAATTCAAGACAATATCAACGTGACTTCAGGATTTACAAAGTAAGTGTGCTTTGTTTAGCCTCAGTAGTAATTTTTTCAGATTTTTGAATTAGTAGTATTACGCATTTTAGTAGTCTTGCTACATGTTCTTAATAATTTTAATTACGCCTTATACGGAAAATACCGTATTATCGCAAACAATGTTCAAAATTCAAGCATACAGTAGCAATAGTTTATCAACAGAAGTAATTAAAAACAATATACATTAAGTATTTTGATGGAAGAATATATGTAGTCGCCTTAGATAACGCGCACACGTAGATAATGCGCAGGAGGGTTGCGCTGTTTGTAAAATCGTGTATAGCGCGCGCGTTATATACGTGAAAATACGGTACACGTTGCATGTGTAGAACTTTTTTAGGCCTAAATTTTATATTTTTATATTCACTCAACAGACATCTGTCCAACCGTCACGAGGATAAGTACAAATCTTACCAAAGAGAAACGTCTCGACCAACAACATCTGATCAGTCACAAATCACAGATTTCACAAGTAGTCCCTCTAATTCAAATGCGGGTGGTTCTACAACATATGGTGCCAGCAGCAGTCGGCAGAAAGTCATCACCCAATCGATTATTGATAATTTGATTGTTGGCTTGGGTATTGCAATTTCAGCCATTGACAGCCCCCAGTTTCGCCAGTTCTTACAAGTTGTTGATCCAAGATACCAGGTTCCGCGTCGGCAAAATTTGTCATATTCAGTTATTCCAAAGTCAGTCGAGGAGCAAAAGGCTAAGTTGATGGTCAAGCTGAAGGGCTGCACAGATGGGGCACTGACTGCTGATATCTGGACAGACCGTCGGTGCCATTCATACCTTGGTGTGACAGTGCACAGTGTGCTGTACGGGGATCCATTCTCTCAGCTGTTGGCATTCTCAGCTTTTCGTAGATCACACACCGGTCAATTAATTAGTGAAGCACTAGATCGAATAGTGAATGATTTCAGTCTGAATGGAAAAGTTAGGCACGTGATTACTGATAACGCGAGCAATATGTTGAAAGCCATGTGTCTTTTTTTCCCATCATCTGAAGAAGAAACGCCTCCAGTGGACACATATGTTGATGATAATCAACTGTGGGAGGATTTGCCTGATGAGGAAACTGATTCACTAACTGAAATTGGAAGCCGACTTGCATGCTTCAGTCATTCACTGCAGCTGGTTGTGCGAGGTGGCCTTGAGAAAACCACCAGCTGTAGGTCAGCACTCTCAAAAATTTCGAAATTAGCCAAAATTGTTCATCAAAGTGCATTATTTCGAACGGCTTTTAGGACATTTTCAAGTGTGGAAACATGGTAAAGTTAATTCCAGCAACAAACGACACTCGTTGGAAGGTGTATATAGACAGCTGGAAGCAGTTATTGTCGACTTGGACCAGGCAAAATTGATGGATTTGCTGCGACAAACATCACATGAAAATCTTATAATGACAGCCAAGGAATATGGACAAATCCAAGAACTTGTTAATGTTCTAGCTCCATTTGCACAGGCGACAGATATTGCACAGGAGAGAAAATGGTTACAATTAGTTGTGTGGTCCCGACCATTTTCAGCCTTCGCCGCTTTTCTTTCTCAGCAGCTGAATAAAGTTACATTACCACCATTCTGTCCTAAATGAACTTCTTTGCCAGTTGGATGAAAGGTTTTTCATGCTGTTCAAGCGTCTTGATATGACAATCACTTGATTCGTCAACAAACTTCAAAAGTCGTTGGCATTTGACAGCAACATTTTTATCTTAGCATCTGCAGCAGACCCCCAATATGCTTTTCACTGGCTTGCTGACCACCCAGGACCTCAAGATGTAGGGGAACAACCTACGACATCGAATAACTGGTAAGTTGATGATTTTATTTTTTATGATTGTTTGGCAGTTAATGTGCAATGCTGGAGTTGTAAATTTGTGTCGTTGTTTATGGCACTTTTTTTCAAAACGTTATTCATTCATTGCTGCTAGTAACCACTTGGCCAGTGCTAGTCACTCATTTATTTTTAATTAAAGTAAAATGTTTACCTAATGCATATGTGTATAATTGTACGCATATTTGTAAACGGTTTTTTGTTTTTTACAGCAATGCTGCATTCTGAGCTCACTGTTTGCCGACCAGCATCTTCTATTTCCACATCAGCCGAGTCGCACAAGCCAACTCCAGCTTCCTCGGAAAGTCAACCTTCTGCGAAAAAAGCCAGAGTCTCCCTCTTTTCACATTATAAAAACAAGTTGGAGACTACTGTAGAAGATGCAGCTGTTAAGAGTGAGAAACAGCTGCAGAATTAGTGCAAACTGTCAGACATATATAAGAAACCGGAATTTTCATTGCTGCAGCCATTGCTGGCGAGACTGTTTTGCGCTCCTGCAAGTTCAGCTCCAGTGGAACGAGTCTTTTCACAAAGTGGATTGTTTTTAGACCACACAGAGCTCGTATGAGTGATTCACTATTGGAGGCACTTGTGTTCCTCAAGTGTAACGCTTGACATTGACTAACTGTTACGTTGGCGGATTGTCCTAAAGCTTATCCTTGCCACGAACAGATCGCTGTCTAGGTGTATGAGAGAGTAGATGTAGATATTCTGGTGACAATATTTCTATTTTTACAGCTCACGTACAATCACCTCAAATAAGTCAACAAACACCGGTTTCTTTGCCAATAACACAAGTTTTATTATGTAGATATGTTGACGCCAGTTCTCACATACAGTACTTCAGTCTACGCCACACTCTTCCGCTCCTGCTCTCTAGTTCTCAGTCTCGCTCTCCCCTCACATACAAAATCGTCCAGCTTATATACAGTAAACGATTGGCTTGGCATCCCTGATTTATTATTTCTAATTAATTCTTAAACCACTAACTCTGGTCTGGAACGTGGGAAAGAGATTTGACATCTAGAAAACTCAGCATCCACGGTCCCCAAACTTCATTCTACGTGTCAAAGTCACGATCATTTTTCTCCAGGTAATTTGGTTCCGCGAGCGTCCTGATCTCCCCCCTAGTAATCTGACACGGGAACGACACACCCCCTTCCCGAGCTGGCGATTCCCGATCAATTAACAGCCTCCCACCTAGGGATCCTGACACGGTGACCTCGGTCACAAGGGCACACCCCTTTCCCAAGCTGATTTTGTTCCTGAACGAGTAAAACATTGTGCTCAAAACAACCCCTACATCATGTAACAACCTATTAGCCCCAGCCAATTGTTTACACGGTGAAGGAACAACCATTCACTACCAACAAAACACATGTGTAGGAATATACAGTTACTCACTCTATAATAGTGATAATCATCTAAAAAAATCAAAGTAAATATACAGTTGACCCTATCGGACCAATGTAGCATAGAGCAACATGCATAATAATAAAATTAAATAGAAAAATCTGAAAAGCAATAATCATAAACGTGATCATAACAATTAAATATACATATAACTTCTTAATCAATCACTCACACACATCAATATATAGCAGTCAAGTTGCCATTAGGTTTGACAATCGTGTTGGAACTCTTCCACTCCCGCGTCAACCTCACACAGTTCATGTTCCTGCTTTGCTACTGGGGTTACTCTGATGGACACCTGCTAAGCATATCGGCCCCTAGATTGTCTATCCCTTTTATGCTTCTCAATGTAAATCTGTAAGGTTGCAGTGCTATTGCCCATCGCAGAACTCGAGTGTTCTTTGGCTGGCCTTCGTTGAGAAATATTAGCGGTTTGTGGTCAACCTCGAGTGTAAATTCTACCCCATATAAGTACCTCTGTAGCTTGCCTATTGACCATACAATAGCAAGACATTCCCTTTCTATAGCCGAGTACCTTCTTTCCCTGTCTAAGAGCTTTCTACTGATATACTGGACTGGAAACCTACCTTCGGGAAAGTCCTGAAGCAATATACCCTCAAGGCCCTGGTCTGGGGCGTCCGTCCGGAGAGTAAATGGGCGGTTGAAGTCAGGGAGTCTAAGTATTGGGTCGCTGGAAAGAAGATTTTGGACCTGTTCCAACGCCCTCTGGCAGTTGTCAGTCCACTGGACTTTGTTTGGTTTTCCCCTTTTTGTCAGATCTGTTAGTGGTGCAGTGATTGCAGAGAAATTGGGTACAAACCTTCTATAATAGTTAAAAGTCCCATCACCGCCCGTACCTGTGTCTTTGTAGTTGGTGTCGCGATGCTCAATATTCGGTTAAGATTACCCTTATCAGGTTTTAGCATGCCACCACCCAGTCGATACCCCATAAATTCTAATGTCTGATAGCCGATCAAGCACTTTGTAGGTCTCGCTGTGAGTCCTGCCTGTCTCAATCTGTCTAACACCTTGGATAAAGTCTCGATGTGAGTCTCCCAGGAGTCTGTGAAGACGAGTATGTCGTCTAAGTAATTGACCACCCCTTTTAATCCCTTTAATAGTTCCCTCATCAGCCTGGAGAACGTAGCCGGCGCTGTGGATAATCCGAATGGCAGAGTACGCCACTGAAAATGCCCTATAGGTGTTTGGAAAGCAGTTTTTTCCTTTGCCCCCTGGCTTAGTGGTATTTGCCAGTATCCCTTACTAAGATCAATTTTACTTAGTACCCGACTTGGCCTTTCTGCAATGTTAGCCAGTAGTGTATCGAGGTTTGGGAGTGGTTCAGCGTCAAACACGGTGATGCGATTCAACTTCCTGTAATCGACACAGAACCGGTTGGTGCCGTCCTTTTTTCTGACGATAACTATCGGGGATGAGTACGGTGACTTACTTTTCTCAATAACCCCCATTTTGATCCTTATCCTCTACCTCCCGTACAATTGTTTCCCTCATCGCGTATGGGGTCGGATACATTGGCTGTTTGATTGGCCGATCGTCGGTCAGTCGTATGTCATGCTCAATCAGGTTTGTCTTACCCGGTCTACTTGTGAATACATCTGAGTAGTTCTCCACAAGCCCCCTGAATCTCTACGCCCAATCAGGTGGTAGTTCTGTGGATATGGGAGGTCTGCGACCGTTTCCTCTACCATCAATTAATGGTAGGTAGACATCACCTACTTCTGGTTCCCCC
Organism: Bulinus truncatus; assembly: GCA_021962125.1. NCBI lineage: Eukaryota > Metazoa > Mollusca > Gastropoda > Planorbidae > Bulinus > Bulinus truncatus. The sequence goes on from JAGDYQ010000061.1 coordinate 593,839, forward strand.
TCTGACGTGTCTATTACTGCACTGCAAGCAATTACAGCCGGCGTTTCACACTGCAATTGAGTTTCCTTCTTTCTAGAAGCATCCGACGCCACCGGAGGTCGTTTATCAATTCGTTCAATGTACCCTTTCAATAAGTTACCATGAAAGATCTTGGGACCTTTAGGCAATTGTACCTGATAGTCGAGAATACCCACCTTCTTGACAACCTCAAATGGGCCTTTCCATCTCATCAGCAGCTTATTTTTGTCATCCGACAAGAGGGATAAGGACTTTATCCCCCGGTTGATACACACAGGTTTGGCTTTCCTATCGTAGTACCTTTTCGCCTTCTCCCTGCCTTCTTCAATTCCTCTCTGGCAAGTTGGCAAGTACTTTCCAGTTTATTCCTAAGGTCTACCACGTATTGGTAGGTCGTACGGATGTCAGGAGCATCATGCTCTTTGGTCCACAATTCTTTCAGAATTTTCGTTGGCCCTCTGACAGTCCTTCCATACAGAAGCTCAAAAGGTGAGAACCCCAGACTCTCTTGGGGTGCCTCCCTGTAAGCAAATAGGACAGCTGGGAGGTACCGATCCCAGTCCTTTGTCCTCTCAGCGCACATTCGTCTCAACATTGCCTTCAATGTACCATTCAGTTTTTCTACCAGCCCATTGGTTTGTGGGTGGTATACACTGGTAGTCAGTTGGTTCATTGACAATAGCCTAGCTACCTCCTTCATCATTTCTGATGTGAATTGGACCCCTTGATCGGTCAATATCTCCGCGGGTACTCCCACCCTTGTGAATACTCGTGTTCCGTGTCAATGCTACGCAGAGGGACAGCTTCTGGATACCTGGTAGCATAATCAATCAATATAAGTATGTACCTATTTCCCTGGTCAGTGATAGGTTCTATGGGACCCACTATGTCAACGCCTACACGCTCAAAAGGCGTGGTAATCAGTGGCATCTGCCCGAGCGGGAGTTTTCCCACACGACCCTTTGGAATTGTCTTCTGACAGATATCACATGAGCTGCAATATCTCCGTACATCTTTGTATATATTTGGCCAGTAGAAGTCGGCCATTATTCAAAATACGGTTTTCTTAGAGCCCAGATGTCCTCCAAGTAAGGTTTCATGACTCAGCCTCATGACTTCTTCCCTTCTTGGTCTGGGGACCACCAGCTGTCTCAAAACCTTGCCGTCATCATATGCGCGTCGTCGATATAACAAACCGTTTTTAAAATCGAAGGTTTCGGTTCCTGAGCGGTGATTGTTTAGTTTCTCTTTTCTTTCCCATCTCTGTTAGCCTTCAAAGACTCGTCGGTCCGCTGCTCAGCCATCAACTCCTCTCGAGATAAGTCGGCCGGTAGCAGTTCTGAGGTTGTCAGGGGCCGCAATGGGTGTGTGCCCCTTTTTGACCCCCTCCTGGTTACGGCAACTGCAGCTTCGACAATGACTAGTTTTGATGGTTTTGCATTCATCTCTACAGGGTCACTAGTCTCCCTTGCTGGGTCTAAAGCTCCTTGAGCTTCACAGTTTGTGGCCTCAGAGTATGGCATTTGAGCGTTCTTTACGTTTCCCACTATCAAATCATATGGGGATTGTCCATAGTAACGTCTCCACCCGGCCAGTGAAATATGGCGTCTCCACCTCAACCATAGCGGTTGGCAACCTTCAAACGCTACTGTCTATTGATTTGAGGTACCCAAAGCGCCCAGTCAGGGCCGCATCATCCACCAAACTCCTTTTTGCTACTACTCCCCACATCCAGTATCCGTAATGCCTTAACGCGAATACCATTTACAAAGCCCCATGTAGTAGGGCAGTTTGAATCATCAAACTTCATTTGTCCTTCATTGGACCCACCCTCAACTACTCCCTCTGGGCTAAGTACCTGGGCGGCCCCTGCAGGATTGACCTTCTTGAGGGTGCACGCCCTTGCCATATGTCCCCCTCTCCCACAATTGAAACAGGTTGGTTTTGACGGGACCCCTTGTGCTCTTTCTTTGCGTTCAATGGGTTGGTTGGTCTGAGCATTACCTGACTGTCGTGTCTGCCCCGTCCAATTTTTCTCCCTCGCATATGAGTTCGTCGGGTTTTCCCTACCAACAAAACTCCTGGAGTTTTCCCCAGGGTGCGCGTCCCTGTAATTGTCGGCTAGTGACAGCATCTCCGCCCAGGACTCTGGTTTTCTTTCTTGTAAGAAGACCAACAATTCCTTGGGAACGCTGTTAAGAAGCTGTTCTTTTAGCACCAGAATCTTTATCCCTTCGTAGGACTGTTCTGTGCTACTAAGCCCCACCCATCTGTCAAAAATGTCAGTTAGTCTTGCTCCAAACATTTGGTAAGTCTCCCCTCTTTCTAGTTTACTAGTCCTAAATCGTTTCCTAAACCCTTCGTCAGTACAATCGTATGCCCTTAGTAGCGCGTCTTTTAATATCTCGTAGTCTAACATGTCATCCCTTGACAGTCTAGTTGCTACCTTCACTACATGACCTGTTAAGAGTGAGGAGAGACATAAACTCCACTTTGACGTTTCCCAACCTACCAGTGTTGCATGCCGTTCGAACCTCAAGAGGTATGAGTGCATCTCATCCACCCTCTCGTCGAACTTCGGCAACTTAGGGACAGCCGTGCCCCCTGTTAAACTAGCAGTACCCGACCTAGGGCTCATCGACATTTCCCTAGTGTTGGTTGTGTCACAGGACTGGAGTTTGGCCAGTTCTATATCCCTGTTAATTCTGGCCAGCTCAAGCTCATGCTCAAGTTGATGCTTCGCGGCTTCTTGTTCTTGTTCTGTCTTATGTCTCTGTGTTTCTTGTTCTGTCTTATGTCTCTCTGTTTCTAGCCTAGTTAATTCTAATTGATCCCTACGTTGCTGTCTTTCTGCGTCTCTCTGTTTTTCAAGAAGCTCGACTTCTTTATCGCGTTCTGCGCGTGCGAAAGTCACTGCATCCTGTCCCTCCAACCCAATAGATCTGGCATAGCTTACCCACTCTTGGATTGTTTGAGCCATTTAAACAGGTGATATTATAAAGTAGCACAGCAGGTTTTATGAACTATGTAAGTAAGGGGAGAAAAAAGATTTCCAACTTACCCGACGATGTTTCCTCCAATCGGCAACTTCTCTTTGAAACGTTATAAAACAATATTGATACTGGCACTAATCACACACACAAGAATTATAATCTACTAAATGTTAAGTTAACTTAAAGTCATTTATCAGTGTTCGTTACTAAAAATAAAGTCAGTAATTCGTGTCTCTTTTCCACTGCAGTCTCCGGCTTCCGTCTATTGTTGCTGTGGTCGCTTGTTTGTTCGGATGGTGGGGTTGGTGTTGTCTTTCTCTTCTTCTGTCGTTGTTCTTCGATAGCGAGGCCGACAATCTGCGTTGATTGGTCGTTCGATGACGGTGGTTATTGCCGTCGGTGTTTGCAACTCTTGTCTTATTACGCAAGGCGTTACTATTTTACGAGAGAAGCAGTAGTTGTTTCTGCGTAATCTCTCCCTACAGATGATCCGTTGATAATGTAGGTGTAACTCTTGGTCGTATCACGCAAGAAGCTACTTTTTTCCGAGAGAGGCAGTAGTTGTTGCTGCTTAACCTCTCCCTACAGCTGGTCAGCTGATAACGTAGGTGTAACTCTTGTCGTAGCACGCAAGGAGTTATTATTTTGCTAGGAGTATAGCGGTTGTTGTTGTTGTTGGTTCTTCCGTCTGTATAACTTCTTCAGGTGTACGTTCCTGGTCTTGAACTCAGTAAGGTACTTTTGACGAGAGAAACAGTGAAGCGCACTGCTAATTCTCTCCCTGTAGATGTTATGTAGCTGACTCAGTTGTATTGCTGTCAGCCTACTGCGAGATGACGTCTGTCTACACTTCTTGCTACTGTGCGGTCGGTCAGGTTGTTGTGACTGTCAGAGGTTCCGTGACGCTGTGTTTCGAGCCCCCAGTCACCAGTTCCACTACACTCTCGATCCCTTGAAGTAGGTCGATACCGGACGAGATTTCCCCAGTTGTTACGTTGGCGGATTGTCCTAAAGCTTATCCTTGCCACGAACAGATCGCTGTCTAGGTGTATGAGAGAGTAGATGTAGATATTCTGGTGACAATATTTCTATTTTTACAGCTCACGTACAATCACCTCAAATAAGTCAACAAACACCGGTTTCTTTGCCAATAACACAAGTTTTATTATGTAGATATGTTGACGCCAGTTCTCACATACAGTACTTCAGTCTACGCCACACTCTTCCGCTCCTGCTCTCTAGTTCTCAGTCTCGCTCTCCCCTCACATACAAAATCGTCCAGCTTATATACAGTAAACGATTGGCTTGGCATCCCTGATTTATTATTTCTAATTAATTCTTAAACCACTAACTCTGGTCTGGAACGTGGGAAAGAGATTTGACATCTAGAAAACTCAGCATCCACGGTCCCCAAACTTCATTCTACGTGTCAAAGTCACGATCATTTTTCTCCAGGTAATTTGGTTCCGCGAGCGTCCTGATCTCCCCCCTAGTATTCTGACACGGGAACGACACACCCCCTTCCCGAGCTGGCGATTCCCGATCAATTAACAGCCTCCCACCTAGGGATCTGACACGGTGACCTCGGTCACAAGGGCACACCCCTTTCCCAAGCTGATTTTTGTTCCTGAACGAGTAAAACATTGTGCTCAAAACAACCCTACATCGTAACACTAACATTATGATTTTGTTGAATGCACTACATTACATGTATATACATGAAATTTAAATAAATTTTGTTGTTAAAGAAATATTGGATTTTATTGTTTTATGAAATCCTTGTTTTAGTCCTTGTATGCAAAGTCCTTGTCCTTGTCCTAGTCCTTGATGCAAAGTCCTTGTCCTTGTCCTGGTCCTTGGCAGGCAAGTCCTTGTCCTTGTACTTTGTGTCCTTGTCCTGGTCCTTGCACTTTGTGTCCTTGTTAACGTCACTGCCACTTTAGTCCACTTTTTGCTGAACCCCCCTCCCCCCTTTGTGTGGATGTCTTTTAATGGATGGCCCCTAGAGTGATGAAGAGTCAGAGTACATTGTCTAAACATTGTCTACACCGAAAAAGCACAGATGGCAGACTTCTTTGTAGTTTGTGTAGGGATGACTTTCCTGTTGGCTCCAACAACTGGCAAAATAAATTGCTTTTCTTCCACGTTTTTTGTCAGTAGTCTATTATATTCCTCAAAAAGTTTAACTCTACATTCTGCAGTATCGTTGACCACATGCAAGTCGTTAATGCGCTGCTTACCCTTCTGGTATTCAATATTATCATTCCACTGTTCTGGAAGAACTAGAAAGGAGTTGCCTATGTGTAGCTTTGTAAGCAGATTTTGTGAACGCCTTGTGGAAAAGTGACCCAAGCTGAAGCCTTCATTTTAGAGCAAAGATGGATCACCTCGAACATGTCACTCACTAGGTTCTATTCCAAAACCTGTTATTATTTTCTGTTTCTCAATTGGTGATACTTCATCGGAAAACAATGCCAGGCTGACAGTTTCATCAGACAGATACCACATGTGATTTTGGAGATTTTTTGTTCTGCAACAATGATGTCGTGATCAACAGACTAATACTGCTGCAGGTCCTTCCAGAGCAAAAGACCTTCTCCAGGTGCTTCCGCTGCACAGGGTGATTGAATCCAGGACTTTGTGTACAACAAGGTTCCAAACTGTACAAATCGTTTGAGTTGGCCCTCTTCTTTGGATGTAAGACTGAAAATTTCTCTCTGATGACGGAAGATGTAAATTTTAATGGCATAGATGAGCACCTAGCATGATATACCGGGCCTGGTGCTCTCCAGTGAATAGTTTTTGGTGGATCTTCTAAGATGATCATTGTCAGTTCAATAAGTTCTTCATAATCATCTCTGCCCTGGGACTTTAAGTCAACGAAATTTGTCAGGAAGCTCACCATGTTTTCTCGGAAAACATCAGTGCTTGAAGTCAGTTCCAACTTACTATAGTTGTCAAGCTTTATGCGTCCCCAAACTTCTTTAAATCTCTTGAAGATAGGTATATTTGGTGAGTTAGAGGGACCGCAAGACAAACTGAAAGCCTTTGCCAATACCAGTTCAGGAACATAATGACGACATTCCAGCCACCATAGTTCTCGACCAATACGATTCTCAAGCAGTACATAAGCTCCATTGAAACGACCAGTGTTGACAGAAGTGGTGTCGAAGCTCATAGCGTGGATGCTTTCTACCAGTGCCCACTGTTCTAACTGACCATAAATAGCATCAGCAGCATTCTGTCCTGTCCCTGATGTTAGTTTAGGGACACCTAGTAATTTTTCACTGCCATCACCAGAAACCAGCACCGGCAAGCGGTCAACTTCTCCAAGACCCAGTATTTCAGGTAAGATTTTTCCATCCCATTGTAGAACTAGAGGATAGTCAGGCTTGAATAAAACCTTCATATCTGCTGCTTGTTTACACCTGGCTTTCTTTATGGCTGTTTGTATGATGCTTCGTGAAACTGTCAAAGATGAAGGATCATGTCCCAGCGCTGCAGCAATGGAAATCATCAATCGAAAAGCTTCACGATCAGACGTTTGGTTGCGATCCAAGGCACTGGTGACATGCTTAGTGAACAAGGAAGTATGATACCCAATCTCCGTCTTGTTTGTCCATTTTTTTAGTTGAGCTTGGACTTGGTTCATATTCATCTAGGACTTCAAATTTATTGGATGATTCACAGCTCTCTGTTTCATTTTCACCTGATTCACCTTCTATAGTTTTGTTGCTGTCGTTTTTCAACAAAATCGAGTAAAATGCCGTAAAAAGTAAAACAACGAGGCCTGTGAGCATCCCCTTCTACTTAGAATTTAGTTGTAAAATTTTAACAGTATACTACCTAAGGCAAAAGGAACACAAAAAAGGGTGCCCCGGTATGTGGCACGAAGTTGGATTTTTTGGGCCACCCTCTAGAACAGCTAAGGTGTCAACTAGATAAAGCAACTTTGTAATTGCGGGAAAACTTTCAATTTCTACCAGTACCAGCATCAGATCAGATTCGACAAGTTTAAATTTCTTAGTTTATAGAACGGAGTTCTCGATGGAACGATCACAGAAATAGAAAATCGATTTAATGCATAAAATTAACATTTATACTTGCCGTCCCGTATTGGTAAACAAATCTTTTATCAATGTTAAAAAACTTACACTGTACCGATATTTTGACCCAATTTTACTGTGTTTCCTGAGTTGAACTTTTAAAAGTTATTGTTAATAAAAAAAGATATATCAGAGTATTATTACGATTAAATCTTAAACGATAAAAAATTATCGTAGTTTTATTTGCAGAAACATTTATTTTGTCACGTCTTTATTTTTTTTAACGCAGTGGCTTCGAATACGACCGGGCGTGTTACGTATTTTTTTTTCGAGACATGACCAGCAAACTTTGATGACGTCAGTAAACAGAATGAACTCTTAAGGTATGGATACACCAAGACGAAATTCCGGTATCTAAGGACATTGCGAATTCCGTCTCTGTTTCGCTGCAATGATATTCTAATGAGAACATGTACACCGGTCAGGAATTCCGTTGCGGAACAGCGAAAGTTTTCAGTTTCGCTGCTTGCAGAGGTTTTTCAGGAGAGCTACATTTTCCGTCATGATAAACAAACAAAATGGCTGCTTAGAAACGTCGATTCGAATAGAAAAAATGATTCACATTAGTGTATATTCATTAAAAACAACAACAACAAAGTGAATTTTGACAGAAAAACATGAATTACTATAAGTTTTGGCCGGCAACAGTCTTTGTATATGAATTTCTGAAAGGAAAATATACATCGTCTATCTACATATTCTACAAATGAAATTTCTTTCGATCGAAGCGCTGTCTGAAAACATAAATGCTATTAAATAAATGTTTGGCTGATCATTAAAACAAAAAAAAAAAAATGAACGGCTACCGATCGAATAAAAAGTAAAAAAAAATACAACAGTTTTCCATTTCCAGCGAGACAATTTATTTGTAATAAGAACAAAAAGGCACACTTGATGCAGTATTTTCTGCTTTTCAAAGTATCGTTTTTTTTTTCCACTAGCAGGAAAAAGTGCGAAGTAATCATTAAAAAAATCTTGTTTCCGGTGAGTTGTTTCGGCGCTCACCGTTTCGTCCCGGTGTATCTACAAGAGTTTCGCTAAGTTGAGACTTCCGCGCGGAAGGTTCCGCGCGAAAGTGTTTCGTCTTGGTGGATTCAGAACTTTATGATTTAAAGTTATTTTCTTTTCGCGGGAACGAGCAATGTTTTCTACTTATACATTAAAATTGTAAATTAGCTTGTGTGTCCTGCTGGCACAATGGTTAAGCCGTTTGGACGTGACTCGCTTTTTATGCTGACTATATCCAGGTTAGCTTCCTCTCAGAAGCATAACTTTTTTATTGTGTTCTTTTTTTCAGAATGTATCCTTTTAGTTGTTTTAATGAAAAGTAACTAATTAGATATCTTTAACATTTTTTTTTAATGAAATAATGTTTCCTTTAGGATGTTGTAAGAAAAAGAAACAACAACTAATTAGGTTTTTTAACTATTTCATAACTTAAAAAAAATATTTTAAAAATATGTATCAAAGCTGAGGCTTAACAAGGAAGGGGGGGGGGGTCCAAAATCGAAAGTCCCGCAGGGCTCCAGCTTGAGGGGAGCCCCCAAAATTATTTTTTACATTAAATATTAAGTACATAATCTCATGACATGGTATCGAATGTCAAAATGCTAGGCCCCCAAATTCTAGGTTCGGCGATGGCTTTACAATAGTCTATTTTCCTGCAAAGGCTTTGCAGGGTACAGCTAGTCCTAAATATTACCTAACTTTTCCTTACCATCATTTTTGCGGCACATTTTAAAAAATTCAGAGTAGCCTACATATTTCAAATTTACTAAATAATAATAAGATTGGGAAACGAAATTATAGGGGATGGGGAAGCATTTATATCAGAGAATTGAACCAAATACTGACGAAGACGAATTAACGAGTGTTAGCTTTCTGGGGGGGAGGGGGGGGGAGGGGTGCGATAGATACTAATTTAGCGCATATTTTTTTGTTTTATTCGTCCGACTTTATTAGGCTTGGGCAGACCCGAAAAAAAAGTAATAAAGAATAACTGCCGTGCATGTGCACAACTTTACTCTTAGATGTCTTAGATATATGTCTTAGACATATATCCTGACAACTAAAATATATAATTCAAAGCCGTATTTATTTATAAAAAAAATATTATAAAAATATCTCCGATTATTAACAGCAAATGACTTTATTAGGCTTGGACAGACCCGAAAAAAATTACTGCCAAATATAAAAATATCTCCGATTATTAACAGCGAATGACGTCATCAACGTCTGCAGTAAATACGAGTTCTCATTCATTCTGTTTACTGACGTCATCAAAGTTTGCTGGTCGTGTCTCGAAAAAAAAATACGTAGCACGCCCGGTCGTATTCGAAGCCACTGCGTTTTTTTTAATTGCTCCTATTAAAGTGTCCCATTTTTAGACATTATGTAGCGTCATAACTTCAATATAATTACTATAAATATTTTTTTTTAAATAAGCAATCAAACAAAATAACATGCTGACATACATGGCATGCAAAGTTGAACTTTGACCTATCATTGCAGACTTTAAGGTCACTATCGGGTACCTTCCAGCAAGTTGTTTTTTATTTTGTTGTTTACCGATTTTTAGTTAATTCTTTGAAGGCCTTGATTATCGATGAGCTGCCAGACTGAATTTTCTCTTTATTGGTTATATATATTTTAATGCCTTTTTAAGATCAGGATTTTTTTTCTTTGAGTTGTAATTTCTGTTTTGTATTTTTTTTAGACTTGCTTAAGATTCTTTTCGTATAACCTTCATCCTACAGTACATACACTATTCAGTACAGATAGATGTCAGTTAATATTTTTTTTTGTAATGCGTACATATTCTGAAACAGTTAACATTTCTTTGTAATGCGCCATACATATTTATAATTTACTTAATCGGGATTTTCCCCAAAACAGCAGCACAAAGAAATCAAAACAAAAGATTTAACCATATCAAATATTTTATTGTCTACACTTCAGCGTTGAATGTGTTCTATTGACCCACTTTGAAGCCTATTGGTAGCGCTGCCCAGCCATAGCATTTTCACTTCTTATCTATATTTATACACCATTTTTTTAATTCTAAAATTGGAAATTAGTTCAATATTATTTTATTCTTCACACATAATTGTATTTTTAAATGTGTTTTATTATTTTTTTTTTGTACAATAATCAGTTGACATTCTAATGTTATTTTATGTACAGCATTCCCCCATTTTCGCAGTAAACGGATATATAATTTATGCGACGGTGATATATGAAATAGTTTCGTAGTTAGAGCACATAAAAAACATGATTACGACCAAACAAAACTTTTTTTTATAAGAAAAATTACTGGAGCTGTCTAGACATGAAATAGTGGTAACCCGAGTTGTCGAACGTTGTTGAACGCGTCTTGCTTGCTGCGACGTATTCGGGAATTCCACAAATCTATACATAGTCTTGCAGGCTGCTTGGTGTCCAAGAAGAGAATTATTTAGATAGACTAGTATTTTAGCCCGTCGAACGACGGGTGTAATTTTCTATTTTTTTTATAAAAAAATTTTGAATTAATGTCACACAAAAACAAAATAGCCTTCCCACTATATCTTAATACATAATCACAATAGATAACAGACGGGCATTTTTTGAACAGCAAGGCTCGTCCCTTTTTCAATATAATTAAACTCAGCTGCAAGCCTTTAGCGTTTTTTTTTGCCCCCCCCCCTCTGCTTGTTTGCTCTACTTTGTAACATTTATTTCCTGCCGCCTGCTATTGGACTGGCCACTGCTGTAGAATTTTCACTCTACAGGGCTCATCAGCTGTCAACAACCAAAAAATTCGTTGTGAGCGAGTTATGAACGGCAACCCAAACTACTGTCTGCTTACTGATAGAATCACTAACGTTTAAATAGAGTTTTTAGTTCCCTCGGGTAGTTTTCATATCGTGCATGTATGAAATTTACCTTTGGTAAAGATGGCATTTAATATTCCGCAACTATGCATTTCAATGTTATTTTCATTAATCATATGTGATCTTGCTACATTTTGCATTGTTGGACTTTTCATTCTCTTCTGTTGATGAACTAAAGCCATATGCACTGTTATTTTTCTTTCTATTTTCACGAATTTTGTCTAACAGAAGTCATGCACTCCCGATTATACTATTGTAAAGCCAGTGCCAAACCTAGTGATTTTGGAGCCCCGGGGCTTGGCCTCTTTTGGGGCCCGTGCATTTTGACGTTCGATACCATGACATGAGATTATGTACTTAATATTTAATGTAAAAAATAATGTTGTGGGGTTCCCCTCAAGCTGGGGCCCGGTGGGACTTTCGAGTTTGGACCCCTCTCACCCCATCCTAGGTACGCCTCTGTATTCAGCTTTGATACATATTTTCAAAATAATGTAGTTTTTTTTTTTTTTAAATTATGAAATGATTAAAAACTAATTATATCGACTTTTAAAAAAAGAACTTTATTTACGAAATTAGATACGAAAACGCGCTCGATAGTCTTGTCGTCGGAGATTTTCGATTGTTACTATTGTTTACGTTTGATCTGTTGTAATAAAAACTACAATAACTTCAATGATATTATGTGTTAAATATTACTTTTTAATATTTGGGACTTTTACATTTCATATTAAAAACCACAGAAAATGTTTAAAACTGTAGATTTTTCAAAAAGAAATATCGAATAGTGACAAGGACAAGACGCCATTTTAGGTCGGTAGCAAGCCACGTGATTACTTTATTAAATACTATTGGTGAAACAGATCCACACTTGTCTTTTATTATAGGCTGATGCTACGTGCACATGAAGTTTGACCTAAATTTAGTTTATAAATAGACAAGAGCTCTTTTTTGTAAAAGGGTATCTTTATTATTGTAGCTCTTTTAAACTGAAGATCTAGTAATTACGGAAAACTCTTTTGTTTAGGAGATTTTTTATTTTTATAATAAATAACAATCAATACTATGATTTCGGAATGCTTATAGAGGTAATTTATCAATAGTATTTATCAAAATAGAGATTACCAATGTCATTCATGTTACAATGTGATCCACGACCATGCCGTCCATGCATACAATTCGTCATAATTATGGTATAATCATACGATTTATATACCGGTATAATTATAGAATTTTCAAAAGATTATGAATACAAACTTACCTTGGTAGTCCACACTTAAATAACAAAGCTTTAGTAATATTTGATATTTTGAAATATGAAATATTTAGACTGAAATATTCTGTTATAACAACATGTTCGCGCCCACAGTGGCGTGGTTTCGTTAAACCATCAGACATACAGGAAGTAAGGTCTGCACATCTAGGTCTTATGGTTACTAGATCTTCAGTTTAAAAGAGCTACACTAATAAAAATGCCTTTTTACAAAGAAGAGCTCTTTGGGTAAAACCATAGATATATAAGAATAGATCGCTTATGCTTATTTAAGAGAGACCGAAAAAGTGTTGTATTCGTGACCCTTACTTTAAAAAGAGAAGAGTACAATTCTGTACAGTTCTTTATTTTTTACCGCAAAAGATTTCCTTCCTTTTAATTAAAAAAAAATCCCCATTCATGCTAGAGGTTGGCGCTTTTAAAATCAACTGATGTGTCCGAAAAAATTATATTTGACGGCTAGTAATAATATAATCTTGTATTCTTTCATGTGATTCCGTCTTCGAAGAATTTTTTTTAAACCTGTTTGTAAAGTTTATTATTTTTTTAGAGCTCATACAATGCGTACTACGTCATCATAGTTGCAAAGAATGTGTAAAAATATATAGGTTATACAGAATTGTACTCTTCTCTTTTTAAAGTTATGGTCCGCACAATATATATCTATGCATAGCCCGTAAGCGATCTAGTCTTATATATCTATTGGTAAAACTAGCTCAAACTTCATGTGCACATAGACACTCCGTTTATTATAGGCCCTATATGATCGATTGTTTACGACAGTCCGCCCACGAGATACATGGTTATATTGGTATATTAAAATTACTGATCGTTTTTAATAAAGTTTTTCATAAATTATACTTAAAAATAAATTATTTTTAACGGAACAAAATTGTGTACTAAAAATTGTGTACATTCTTAGTGCGCCGTCGACTCGATGTTAAGAACTTTTCATTAGTATATTAAAGAACCATTTATCTCGTGGTCGGACTGTCGTTGACAATTACCAAGAAAATTTTGCCACATCTTTTGATTGCAACTAGTTATCAAAGGCCCGGTACCCGGACCGGCGAGTAGGCACAGAGTTGGAGTTGAAAATGGTGATATATATTTAGCGCGTTAACAATCAGTCTATATCAGAGGTGTGCGGATCTTGAAATTTAGCGCCCGCGTCCGTCCGCGGATTTCTATCAATGATCCGCGTCCGCAGAATCTTACAACATTGGTCCGCAGTCAGTCCGCATTGCTGAAATTTAGCTGTTTAAATGACTTGAAATTTTTTATGGTAACGCTAAAGAAGATCCGCGTCAGTCCGCGAGTCCGCAACTTAACCATACGAAGCATCCGCTGTCAGTCCGCTGATTCGGAAAAGTCTGCGGATCTGCGTCCGCAAGCGGACGCGTCCGCTGTCCGCTCATCTCTGGTCTATATACTTGCAGTGGCCCCAAGGACATGAACAGATTATTGTAGCCAAAATACATTTGAGAATATGGACACCTAATAATACATCAAATAAAATTCATATGTTAAATAGTTCCTCCCAAAAAAAATAATCCTCACTATGGGTAGACATAAACAACAACTCTTAAAATCATATTCCTTCATAATATTTTAATGGACTCCTTTCCAAACAGTTATTCATTTAATGTTTTATGATGTTCAACATGGCGTATTTAAAAAAAAAAAAGAGAGACGTGAGTGAGTGCTTGTGTTAAGCAAAACGCTACAAGTTTAACAGGTGGTTTATTTACTGTTTTCCATTGTAGTATAGTACAATTAACTAAGAAAAATTGCCGACCCGGCAGTGCAGAACCTAGGGATTTACGGGCCCGGTGGCTTGGCCTCTTTGGGGGCTGCCCCTGCATTTTGGCATGAGATAATTTTTTGACGCTTCTCAAGCTTGGTCCCGAGAAGAAAGAATCGTTGTGTAGCTTTAGCTGACCTTCAATTAAAAACATAGTAATCCATCAATGCAGTTGAGGCCGCAGACGCAGAAAACATTAGGCCTCTTAAAAAAGAAAGACATATCAAAGCTTTCAACATTATAGTTCTGTGAAGCCAATGCCGAACCAAGGGATTTTAGGCATCTTCGGGAGCCACAACATTTTGACATGAGATAATGTACTTAATATTTAGTTTAAAAAATATTTTGGGGGCCCTCCTCAAACTGGGCCCCCTCCATACATCCTCTGTGTGAAGCCCCCATCATAAATGAGTTAGTTTTCATTGTTAACGTTAAGTACGGCGCTACTCAAACTCAACCCTTATTCATTTCATTCATGTGACGTAATAGTCAAAAAATGAAAAAAAAAAGTGACGTATATAAGGTTAGTAATAAAGGGAAATAATTGTACATTAGAAATAGACATATTTTAGAAATAATAACAATTTAAACAATATAAATATTACATTATATTTAGGTATCCATAATTTTGGTTTAAAATTGAGATTGTGGAACATAACGCAGAATATTAATTGAACGATTTCTGTAAATATTTCTTTTACGATCGCTTCTCATTTAATAACTAATTGAACACCATAGATTTATTACGTTACTGTGAGATATAGACAGGCCTTTGGAACCACATTTCGTTTATTTTTGTTTCGGAGAGCATCAAAGAATATTTTGGCATGATTTTGTGTTACTTCTAGGATCGCTTCTTGCCCTTTGGTAGTGATTGAGGCGGTCGAAAACAGTATTGCATTGTGATTGCCATTTGGCTTTCACGATCTTACCTGCCGTATGTTAGTGTACGGTGTTTTGTCACCTCGGCACTAAACATTTGGCTGGTCCAATGTCAATTCTGGCAGCCATGTAGGAGACTATTCTTACTCGGCTGGCCAGTTGGTAGCCGGATTATGCATGTAAAGAAGAAAACAGTAAATGTTTCTGCCATCTTTGAATTGTTTATGCCGCCATCTTGGATGAATTGTTTATGCCGCCATGTTGGATGACAGACGGAAGTTGCGATGACAGACGGAAACCGGAACATTTGATGTAAAATTTGTATTATAGATAACACCAAGATCTTGGTGAGCTATCTAGTTTTATGTATCTATGGGGCTATAATATAATTAACGATATAATTGTTTTATATAAATTTTATCTGTGGCCCCTAAATTTTATCTGTTATACGGCGCCAAGCACCCATTAAAAGTGAAATTAAAGAAAAGCGTGTTAAAGTAAATAAAAACAAATCATGTATTAAAGATAGGAAAATGATGTATTCATCTATTAAACGGTGCGAAATTATGTATTCATCTATTAAATGGTGCGAAATGATATATTCGAAGAAGCACTAAATTTAGCGAGTGTAGAACATTAAATATTGAAATAATTACATTGCTTGGCTTCAGTGAAAATTAAGGTAAAAAAAAAAAAAACTATCAACACGAACATTTAAAATAATGAATGCAATATTTATAACCAATTTAACGTATGGGAAAAGAAATAAGACACATCAATGGTAAGTTAGATATAAATAATTATAATTTAACCTGTACCGGCTAATCTATCGTGGCTAGTAACAAAAAATTATAGATTTATATACATAAGGCTTAATAGGTACTTTGATAAAAAAAAATTCATAATTGTTTTATCAAAAACAAAAAAACTAGTATAGATGAATAGATCTTGCAGAGAACATTCCAAAAACACCTCATTTGTGATTATATATTAATTACAAGCGAAGTTATGATTTTTAGTGACTTTTTTTTTTACTATAGGCTATATAAGAAAACAAGTGACCACAAATTTTTCAAAATTTAACTTAAAAACTGCATATCTTGAGAGTCTTTAAAGACAGAAGGTTCAAATTTTTACCACCTATTTGTGATTATGTGTAGATGATAATTCATGTGATATATATTTATTTAATTTTTATGTTGATTAATAGGAATTAGAATTACGATCAAAAGTAAGTATTGTAGGAAGTATTTTGCAAGTGCTCTCTCTCTCTCTCTCTCTTTGAACTCTCTCAGTTTTATCTGCGGACTGAGACTTAGTCTCTTAGAGCCCGTGAGATCAGACCTGCTGTGTCTCTCAACATCTGGAGACTGCCATAGAGCCCGATGGCCAGCAAGCTTCCGGACTGGTCCACCATGTGGTCCGCCAGTCCGGGGCACTCGAATAGCAAATGATCTACGGTTTCCTCCACTTCCCTGCAGTGTCTGCAAAGGGTGTCGACATTGGGCCTCAACCTCTCAAAGTACACGCCAATAGGACAGTGCCCAGTTCGGAACTGGGCAATTATCGCCTGCTCGACACGCCTGAGCTTTCACCACGGGTCAGTTTTGGACGGCCGCTCCAGAAACTTCCGGATGTTAACTCCGTTCACCCCATGAGCCCAGCCCGAGAACCACTTCGATTGTCCAAAGAGGCAGATCATGGAACGTGCTGCCTCGAATGAGCTCTTTCTTGCACTCACGGGCAGCACTTGGGAATCTGTCGACTGGACTATTGCCTTGGCAATGCCGTCTGCCCTTTCATTTCCGGGCACGTCCGCATGCCCGGGAACCCATTGAAGGGTCACATGCACGTGATGTTGGGACACAAGACCCTGTATTGCCATCAGCATGGCTTCCAGCAAAAGCGGCCATTCTCCTGTCCCTTTTACAGCTTGGAGAATAGAGAGCGCGTCGGTGAGAATGACAATGTCCAGAGCAGGCAAAGCACCCTCACCGATTAGCTCCCCTATGTGGTCCACTGCCTCAGTAATGGCTGTCATCTCTGCCTCGTAAGCACAGAGCGACCCACATAGGCCAGCATGGTCTTCCACAAAGCCAGTTTGTGGGAGAGTGATGTGGACCCCAAACGAGGCGCTTGTCCGGCCGTCTCTACTGGATACAGAGGCATCAGTATAGGCCAGTATAGCGTTCCCTGAATATGTTCCAATCATCTCCATAGCCACATCCGTGATGGTTCGGCGATCCTTTGCGTTCCCAGCGTTGGTTTCGACCAGGGTCGTGCGTACCTCAGGCATGTAGAAAGCCTCGCCAGGAGGGACCCTAGAGACTGTCTCAAGCATTAGGCGGTCAGTCGGCAGCTTGATCTCGGAGGCAAGTCTTACTGCGTGGTGCATAAAAGACTGCATCGAGAGCCGCTTCCTTTCCACCCAGCCATCGACCATCTCCCTTAGGACAGAGGTCTTCTCCTGCCGCTTAAACCGCTCATACGCGGTTATAACGGCCTGCTCTCTACGGATACCTAGAGCTGGCACATTTGCCATGATTTCCACCGCTGCTGTGGGTGCCGTTCGAAAAGTGCCTGTGATCAGCCGGAGAGCCTGGTTTTGTACAACATCTAGGGTCTCTAAAGAGGACTTAGACCCATAGACCTGCACAACCTGGCTATAATCAATCTGAGACCTTACTGCACCCATCTGCTCGAGCCCCCCAGGACGTGCTCGCCAACTTCTTGACAATATTCAGTCTGTCAGAGGCGCAGCGGGCAACCTCTGACAGATGTGTGCAGAGAGTAAGCTTTCTGTCAAGTGTTACTCCCAGGTACTTAGGTTTCAGAGCAAGAACCTCACCCTCTACCTCCAGTCTAAATGGTTCCTTAAGGATACTCGTGCCCATGGTAAACAGCGAGTAGACGTTAATCTCTAGCCCCCACATCCTAGTATAACAGCCGACCGTAGTCAGGTCCTTCTGGAGTGCTCTCTCAAGGACTGAGGCACTCTTTTCGGTCTTCCAGACCGCTAAATCGTCGGCATACAGTAGGCTTTTACATCCCAGAAACTCAGGCAGGTCATTGATGAAAGCTAGGAACAATGTACAACTGAGGGCAGAGCCCTGTGGAAGACCCTGTTCGAGGATCCGTTTCCTCGACACGCTGCTCCCAACGCGTGTCGCGATAGTGCGATAGTACGATTACTGAGGAAACTGCGTAACCAAATGTACATCTTAGCGGTGACACCCAACCGCTGTAGCGTCAACAATAGTCCTGGACGCCAGACTCGATCGTAAGCCTGCTTGAGATCTAGGAAAACTACCGCCGTTGACTCAGCTTTCTGAAAGCCGTCGGCTATTTCTTGGACGAGGAGCGTGACCATGTCCATCGCACTCTTACCCCGCCGAAAGCCTCCTTGCTTTGGGGTAATGAGCCCTTTTTCCTCTAAGAACCACATCAACCTTCGGTTGACCATGCGTTCAGCTACTTTCCCAACACATGAAGTGAGGGAGATAAGACGGTAGCTTTCTGCTTGGTCAGTCTTTTTCCCTTTTTTAAGTACCGGCACTATGACAGCCTCCCTCCACCTCTGAGGGAGTTCTCCTGTCAACCACGTGCGATTGACAAACTGGAGAAGCTTTGCTTGTCCCGCTGCCCCGCGGTGTGTGATCATCTCATTACTGATCAAGTCACTGCCTGGGGCCTTTCTCATGCGACACTTCCTGACTGCGTATGCCAATTCATTGGCAGAGAATGGGGCTCTGAACGTGTCTCGATTTTCCGTGCCAAACTCAGCCTTCTCATTGACTCGTCGGACTTTATCCAGTGCCTTGGACAATGTACTTTTCTTACTCGACTTGCTGACCTCTGCAAAGTGCCTGTTAAGCACTTCGACCTTCTTGCTATCGCTAGCCGTCAGGCCTGAGTCCGTTTGCAACGGGGCACCAGTTCTAATTGCCCCAGCCTGGGTCAAGTCTTTCAGCAATTTCCATGTCTTTTGGCTCTCCCTTAGATCCAACTTCTCGCATGTATCAGTCCATTTCTGCTTTTTGGCCTCAGCAGACGCCCTTTTTACTTGCTCAGTTAGTTTATTGTACTCACGGCGCGCCTCAGCCGTTTTCAATCGACAGGCTTTCTTTCGAGCGGCTTGTCTTTGCCGAACTAACCTTGCAAGGGCTGTAGTCCAAAATGGTCGGAACTTACGTTTCGGTAGGCTCTTTGGGATCGTCCTACGTGCGGCACCTAAGATCGCTTCAGTGATCTCCTTGTAAACAACGTCGACTGTTCCACACTCGGTATCTACCCTCTCCAAGGCAGCGTCAGCTGCTGCCTTGAAGGCGTCCCAATTTGCTTTTGAATAGACCCAGCACCTGTGCTTAGCTCCTGGGTTTCTCTCGGGTGGAGGAATATCCACTGAGACGAGAACGGGTTTATGATCACTACCGATGCAATCTAGCACGCGGAAAGAGGTGTTACAGGCCAGGTCAGCCGAGACGAGTGTTAAGTTTTGGGTCTCGTTTCGCTCCCACTCGCACCGTGCAGCAAGGTGGGCACAGACTCATGGTCCAGCAACCTAACTAAATTTGTAATATTACAAATCTCCTCAATCCTCCGGCCAGCCGCGTCAGTGCGTTCATATCCCCATGCCGGAGACATGGCGTTGAAATCACCACATACGAAGGTGCCAAGCAGAGTATCCTCAGCTGTTATTAGACTGAGCTCCGTCTTGGGGGGATTGTACACGTTGACACAATGGTACTTTCTCCCATCCTTATAAACATCCACCGCAAACGTATCCGTTTTTCCGCGTGGACTGTGGGCGCTACTCGGCTGAGCATTTAGCGTATTTCTGACCAGGGTCACCAATCCCCTGCAGTTCTTACACCCACAACGGAAGCACGAATAGCCAGTGATGTGGACTGTCCTAAGTCCAAGGATGCACTCTTGTAACATTGCAACATCCACGTCATTCTCGTTCAAAAGCTTTGCGACTTCTAGGCTCTTGGGGATGAGACCCCGGACATTCAGGTGGACAATCCTGAATTGAGCCTTACCAGAGCGTTTCCCAAGTCTTCGCTTGTCAGTTGTGGTGCCGGCCACCTCAGGCGGGGAGCTTTCGGCTACACCCGTTAACAGTGACCTGCGGTCCATGACTTTCGGCTTCCCGCTGACAGAGCAATCAGCGTTTATCGCCGAGGGCTGGGCTTGACAGTTCCCAGTCTCTTTCGTCGCGCAGGGTACCATCGGTGGGATTCTGCCATTGGCGTCTCCCCTCTCTGTTACCCTGCCTGAGTCGATTTCCGTGCTATCGGGGTGCACCTCGGGGGTGCGCACAGTGACTGGGTTGCCCTTGGTAGGGTTCCCCAGGGGTAGAGGCCGACAACCTTCCGCCCTGCATCTCATTCCCAAGCCAGGTACCAGCGGTGGAGCCAGCCATCTTTCCAGCCCCGTTCTCGGTACCCTGCTGGTCGTTGCGGTCGGTTTTCCGCTGGAAGAGCAGCCAGCGTTACACGAGGACTGGGCTCAACCTGCCACAGCCACTTTTGGGGGTCTGCATCCCCCTCGTCTCCGCATGGTCGTACGTTCTGATTTCGTGCCGACAGAGCAATCAACACTAGTCAGGGACCGGGCTCGACCTGCCTCAGCCTCTTGTGAGGGTGTGCGAAATCCCTCGTAGCGCCGATCAGCGGTCACTCGTGCCTGAGTCAGGTTGACAGAGCAATCAACCTTTCCCAGGGGCCTTGCCTGACCTAGCTTGGCCTTCACCTGTGATGGGACGCGACTCCCATCTGTACGCTTTTCCGGTAAACCAGACGGTGGACACTCAGTGCCTTCGATCCGCCTTAGTGGTTCTCGAGCTGGGCCGAAAGTAGCCATTTTTGCGATGCCAGACCTTTCAGCCGAAGTCGTGGCACCGGGGCAAGTAGTCGAACTTTTTACGATGGCGGTCCTACCGCCCCCTAACCATCCATCGAGGCATGTTTGGGTGCTGCCCAGACCCGCTTTATTCCTTTTCTTATCCTTATCCAGGGAGGGGCGGGTTGGGTGGTCTGACAAGTAAGCAAAGCAGCTCAGTTGCCTCCCTTGCCTCGACCCAGGTTAAACCAGTGCCGGGGCGTGCCTACCGCCGGACATGTCTGATCTCTCGGAATGAGAGTGGGTTGGCGTACCTTTTTCCTCGAAACCCCGATCTGCCATCGAGGGGCTGGCTCCTTGCAATACCAGTGTTCGGTCACAGTATCGAGTACGCTCGCCCACCACCATTCACCTAAGGTGTCCTCCAGAGCGGCGTGGGCTGGTGGCGTAGGTAGCGGCATTACCTAAGAGACACTTTTAGATTTCGCGTTGTTCCCAGAGCAGGGAGCCTCCCAGAGCAAGAAGGCCCAACGTTACTTTCTAATTGGATCACCAATTAACGGTCAATTTTGACAGTCTTTATTGTAGTCTGCCAGACATGAGGCCGTCCAGCACCTAGGGATGACCAGAGCCCCCATAGTACCGGCCGGGTGTGGGTCTCAGGAATCCTCCAGACGAACAGCGACACGCTGAGCGCCACGCGTACTGTAAAGGTCCGATGCGATTGACCTACGTCAGAGACGAAGCCGCCATGTTTCGTTTTGCAAGCCCTTACCCATTCCTAGGGTTTGGGTTTTTCGAGACTAGTAGTCGAGGGTTCCGCGCCGTACGGATCTCGTTTTTACGTAACCTTCACTTTAAGTGCTATATTATGGTCCGAAGCAGTTCGCGGCCCCCCAAGAGCAGGGGGTCATGGAACCGTGTCTCTAGAGTCCTTGCGTACTAGTACTGGGAAGCCGGGGTGCCAGCCACACACAGTCGCGGGACGCTTTTCGCAGTTGTGCACTTTCGTGCTCCCAGATTAGCCGTTAGCCCAGAGCAAGGCTACCGTTGTCCGCCCGGACCGCTAGGAGGTTCTGGGTTTTAAGGGCCACCTGGGGAAAGTTGTCGATATCAACACATCCCAGCCAAGACACACTGGACTTAGCGTCTCCAGCCCCACGCCTTATGGCGGTGCAAGTAACCCTAACCCTCCGACGCTCTGTGGGAAGTCCCTGAAAGGATGAGATGAAATCTCTAAGATCCTATAAACCACTAATGGGACGGTTTTTATGGTTCCCTTCTTTCATCCCCACCATAGCCGATAGTGCAATGGCCATGGAGGCACCACGGGAGATATATCGGGAACTTGAGCCAAGACCTGAAAAATTTCCTTGGTCCTCAACGGGGATCGAACCAGGTACCTTCAGGTCGACAGCCGAGCGTTCTACCGCACGACCATTTTCAGGGCTGGTTGATTCGGCAGGTGAGTTGTTACACACTCCTTAGCGGATTCCGACTTCCATGGCCACCGTCCTGCTGTCTAAATCAACCAACACCTTCTATGGTGTCTGATGAGCGTCTGCGTTTGGCACCTTAACCGGGCAAGTGCTATCATCGCCTATTTAAAACATAAATGTGAATTCAAAAAAAAAAATGGCTAAAAGGTCACCTAAAATCATGTTTTTTTATTGGATTTGAATTAAAACATCAAGATAACAAAGTAAAATTGTGGATTGTGTTTCAATTGTATTGATTTAATAAGATTGGAAAAGACTTTAAATAGAAAGCTGACATTAATCTTTAAAATAGTGTAATGTTTACTTCCGGTAAAGGTCATGTTTCTAAAAATAGAGCAAAAGATACAGCAGCATGCTAACTTTAAAGTAAAATATCTTTTTAGAGCATTTTCGAAAAAAAAATGCTCTATTGTCCTCGTTTTGTCTGTCCGTCCGTCCGTCATCACCCTAGATCTCAACAACCATAAGTCCTAGACCCATGATGTATATATCATTTTGTAGGTCTTGGCCTGCCAAGAAATGACTTTTTTCCATTTCGCGATCTGACCTCTCAGGGCCGTAAAAGGGGCCTTAGTACCGTTTTTTACTATATAAGCTATATTAATAAAGGAGCGCTATATCTCAGCAACTATAAGTCCTAGACCCATGATGTATATATCATTTTGTAGGTCTTGGCCTGCCATGTGCACATCAAAAGTTCATTTTGCGATAGGACCTCTGAGGGCCGGGCTTCAGGGCTCCTAAGGGGCTTATATATTATATATGCACCTTGTACGTTCAATAACCCGTTCATTTGTTGCGAAATACTGCAGCACGTAGTTTCACCAAGATTTTTTAAGAAACTCATCAAATGAAATAGTAAGCTTGTGTTCTGAGTTTAATTGAAAGTATCAGAGCTATGCAACAATTGACGGAGTTTTCGGACGATTAAATGACTATAATTTAGAATGTTTTCAATTATGAGTTCTATTTCAGTAACCACAAACCACTTGTAGTTAGATTTAAGAGACAATAATGTTTTTTTCAAATATAAAGAAAGGTCTTTATAATTATTTTTTTTACAAATATATGCATTACACAATTGAATTTATAAACATTTCCAAAATTTACAAATATTTACTGAAAGATAACAAACGTACTGATACATAACATGAAAATGCGCTAACACGTCCTGTGTTCAGAATGGAACAGGCTTAATTGCTTGTTTTTTAAGTCGAGCGAGTGAGTACTGGTAAATTATGAAGTTTAACTTCATAATTTTGTACTGCGCTTCTATCTACTGAATCAATAGAAATAAACGTACAGTAAGAGTTCGAAGTATTTTTTTTTTTGTAATATTTGGTTCTAATTTTATGTTCACTTTTAATTCGTCGCTCGTAAGTCGTAAGGTGCAAGTTATCAATCGAAAAATTTTATTTTTATATAAAAATCCAGACAAAGATTTAAAGTAATATTTTTATTTTATAATTTTAAAATTAAGATGTCTAAAGAGCCGTCTTGCAAAAACGTTAACTGAAACAAAGTTGTCTTTTACAAACAAACAATTGTATTTCAAAGAGTGAAATGTCAAAAAGATAATTTTCATACAACGTGTAAGTCATTTGTTACATTATATCCGTAGCAATAATTTGTTATTACAAGTTTAGATTATCCGACTTTAATAAGTTTAATTTGAAGTTGAAATCAAAATACCTCAGTAGCTGGATGTATTGATAAAATAATGTTTTATTCAGCAACACTAGATTTATGTTTAATGGTAACACTGGAGTAAATTCATTTGCTCTTAAACAGTGTAATATAAGTTTTTCAAGACTGATTCACAGCTATAAGATAGTCAGATGTTATAAAATTAAACCAGACAGTGTAATCTAAAATGATTTTTCTCTTGATAATGCTGATATTAATACGCTGACACAAGGCGGATCAAGGAATTGGTCCTCGGGAAGGCCAGTATATAGGCCAGGGGATAGTAGCTGTGGGGGTCGTATATCGCCTACCCCAGGAACCGCACCTGCTCGGACAGTCATTCATTGCAATTCATACTGTGACGTTTTCATTTTTAGCCCCGGGGACTCCTATATTGTTTCAAGTTTATAAACAAATCTGACAAAAAATAGTTGAAGAGCGAGGCTGCATTACTGTCGATGTAATAAGTGATGGTTGGTAACTGTTTGTTTAAGCATAATTCATTAGATGCAGAGGTGTGCGGATCTTGAAATTTAGCGTCCGCGTCCGTCCGCGGATTTCTATCAATGATCCGCGTCCGCGTCCGCAGAATCTTACAACATTAGTCCGCAGTCAGTCCGCTCGTCCGCATTGCTGAAATTTAGCTGTATAAATGACTTGAAATTTTTAATTGTAACGCTAAAGAAGATCCGCGTCAGTCCGCGAGTCGGCAACTTAACCATACGAAGCGTCCGCTGTCAGTCCGCGGATTCGGAAAAGTCTGCGGATCTGCGTCCGCTGTCCGCTCATCTCTGATTAGATGTCGAAACATCAAACACTTGCTGTTTATTAAAATTAATGGTCCACCACTTCAATATGTTGATGCAAAGTTGTATGTCACAATGTGGTTAAAAGACGGAAGGCATTCTGCAAGCGATGTACCTTCTGGCAAACCAACAAAATAATAAGTTATGAAACAACGTAATAATTTGTTTAAATAATTGAAATAATTATGAAATAATTATGGAATATTTGATTTCAACAAACAGAGAATAAATGAAAAATTTGCATTTTTTGTTAAAAATAAATTCATTACTTGTCCTATTAATGTGCAGCTTCAAATTTGTTTGAACCAACGTGAACTATGTTAATTAAGACATATGTTTTCCCCAATTTTTTTAGTATTTTTGTTGGTTTTGTCTATGAAAATAAATTAGTTACTTGTTGGCCCATGGATTGTAAATTGAAGATCCTCAAAAAAATTGTTGGCATCTCGCCGTCTCTGGGGTTGCCGGGGGTATCCCCGGCACTGAGAATTGACATTCCCGGCTATGTTATAGCTTTTTTCATCTCCGCCGGGGATGATATTTATCCCCGGCTCTGCAGAAAATTTTATTCATCCCCGGCACTGGTTTTTTCTTAAATCGAGCACTGAGTACAACGACTTGTCAACATTAACAGAATTGTGACTGAAAGGAACAATAATCTCTTATCTTTGTCTGTAGACCTTGCCGTGATTTTATTTCAGCATTCTGCATTCTCTGAATGGCCACTTATAAACTTCCAAGCATCATTTATCTAGTGTTGTTGGATATGTCTGTACTTTGCAGTGACTTGTTGACAGGCAATCGTTGATAATAATCTTGACCAATATTTGATCTTAAGCCTACACATAAATGAGAACTTATTAAAAGTAGCGAATTGGCAGCTTCAGGATGACTATAAAAATAACATCCCACATATTGTGGAATATCTTGAAGTAGACCATACACTTTTGTTACTTCAATTTATTCACTGCAGCTACTCTTGATGTCCATATCTAGTGTATTTCGTGACCTTTCAATGTTACATGTACAGCTGATAACTTTTTTTCATCGTAATGGACAAGCTGCAAAATCGCAGATCACAGATGTAAATTTATAACTAGTGAAGAACCACAAAAGGTTATTAAATTTGATTGAAGGGCTGGACGAAGAGCAGATCACTGGAGTGTTTATAATACTTTATCTGAGCTAATATAAATGCAAATGTATTCAATGTAAAGGAGGAAAGGGGAGTGTACTGCAGGTCAAAATATATGGCCAGTAAAGGACAATAACGAGTGGAGAAGTAGAACCAATCCAGAGCTTAACACTCTGTACGAAGAACCAAATATAACAGCTGAAATCAAAATGAACAGATTGATGTAGGTAGGGCACATAGAAAGAATGGAAAACAACTGAGGTCCAAAAGCAATATATAAGGCAACATAAGGGCCAGGGACCTAAATGGGCTGTTGAGCCAAAGGAAGAAGATCAAATATACAATTAGACGATTATCCTTATATATAGTATGAGATATATACAGTGAAAAAATACACAGTTATCTCCCTTTGCTCCCCCCCTCGGTGTCGGTGTCAGTGTCGGCGGATGATAGAAAACTGACACCGGTGTCGGTGTTCGCAAATATTTTTGCCGACACCCTACCCCCCTCTCTCTCTCTCTGAACTCTCTCAGTTTTATCTGCGGGCTGAGACTTAGTCTCTTAGAGCCCGTGAGATCAGACCTGCTGTGTCTCTCAACATCTGGAGACTGCCATAGAGCCCAATGGCCAGCAGGCTTCCGGACTGGTCCACCCTGTGGTCCGCCAGTCCGGGGCACTCGAATAGCAAATGATCTACGGTTTCCTCCACTTCCCTGCAGTGTCTGCAAAGGGTGTCGACATTGGGCCTCAACCTCCCAAAGTACGCGCCAATAGGACAGTGGCCAGTTCGGAACTGGGCAATTAGCGCCTGCTCGACACGCCTGAGCTTCCACCACGGGTCAGTTTTGGACGGCCGCTCTAGGACTTTCCGGATGTTAACTCCGTTCACCCCATGAGCCCAGCCCGAGAACCACTTCGATTGTCCAAAGAGGCAGATCATGGAACGTGCTGCCTCGAATGAGCTCTTTCTTGCACTCACGGGCAGCACTTGGGAATCTGTCGACTGGACTATTGCCTTGGCAATGCCGTCTGCCCTTTCATTACCGGGCACGTCCGCATGCCCGGGAACCCATTGAAGGGTCACATGCACGTGATGTTGGGACACAAGACCCTGTATTGCCATCAGCATGGCTTCCAGCAGAAGCGGCCATTCTCCTGTCCCTTTTACAGCTTGGAGAACAGAGAGCGCGTCAGTGAGAATGACAATGTCCAGAGCAGGCAAAATACCCTCACCGGTTAGCTCCCCTATGTGGTCCACTGCCTCAGTAATGGCTGTCATCTCTGCCTCGTAAGCACAGAGTGACCCACATAGGCCAGCATGGTCTTTCACAAAGCCAGTTTGAGGGAGAGTGATGTGGACCCCTTTGCTCCCCCCCCCTCGGTGTCGGTGTCAGTGTCGGCGGATGATAGAAAACTGACACCGGTGTCGGTGTTCGCAAATATTTTTGCCGACACCCTACCCCTAGTGCTAACCTTTTCTGCAGTTTGACACCTACAGATCATCACTTACCAATTGTTCTTTTATGTCAACAACCACACCATTTCATGTACAAATGAGATAAAAGCAAAGTGTTGTTTTGCTTTTGTAGAGCAGTGTGAAATATGTAAAACCACAGAAGGGCAACAGTGGATTCTTAAATTTGATTGTAAAATTATTCTGTGTAAATGAACGGAAGGGTCAGATCAAACCGCCTGGCTGTACTGGACAAGGGTCATAGATTGCCCTTGTCTGGCTGAAAATTGTTTTCAAGATTTCATCATAAATATTAAACAACTGAAATTATTTTTTTTAAATGTAATTAATCAATATAAATTTTAAACGACAGAAATAATTCTGTTTAAAATGTTGTTAATCAGTATAGATATTAAAAGGGCTGAAATTGTTGTGCTAAGAATGCAGTTAATCAGTATAATTAATGAATAACTTAAAAACGTCATTAGTAAATAACAAGCATTAAAAAACTAAAAAATAAAAAAAATTGATCATTATCAGTTTGTATTTGTTTAAAATGCTGTTAGTGTTGTTGTTTTTTATAAATTACTTATATTAAATGACTGAATGTTATATTAAAAATAATGTTTATAAAGATAATTATAGCTTTTGCACTTTTAATAAAAACTATGAAAACAGCATCATAAATGCCAAAAATTCTCATAATTTTCCAACCTTTAGTGTAAATAGTAAAATAAATTATTTGTTAAACTCAAATATTTACTTAATTAATTGCAAATGATGTAATTAAATAATCAGACTATCAGTCTTATTTATGATAAAATAATAACGAAAAAAAACCCATTAGTTTTAATGTTATTTATTAGAGCTTATAATGATGGGGACAATAAATTATTCAAGGCGAAACCATTGCAAGTGTTTTGCCAACAAATGTGCATAATTAGTCATGGTTGTCTACGTCTGTTACTGAACAATTAATATTATAACTTTACCGATTGATAGACTGTATAATAGGTATATGACTTCTGAACAACACTTGTATGGCATACCATCAACAGATGAGTTTTTATTGTAGAAACACAAAACCATATCAAATTTATTTAAAAAAATTGAAAAATGTCACCCACCAAACATTTTGAAGTTTTAGAAAAATTGACATTTGTTAATAATTTCAAGTATTGTTTCATAAACTTTTATTTGTAAAAATAAAACGTAAATTCAGTTTCTCTGGTGAGTGGCAAAGGGGAATAATATCTTGCAGAACTTTTATTGCTCTTTCTGCACAAACATTGCTACGTGGAGTGAGTATTGGAGATGGACTTTGAGACCAATGATTTCGAAGACAGCGCAACACTTTTGGATAATCATTAACAGTATGGAAAAAAAGTTCATATTGTTCAGCTTTGTAATGATGATCACTAAACCAGGCATCACTCCAATGTCCACATATAAATTCACACAATTTCTGAAGGTTCTTTCGTTCATCAGGCAATAGTATGAAAGCCAACAATGCAAAAATTGCTCGAGAGTTCCATCGGGCATTGCTGGGGCCAGGCAGTGCGCTAAAATTAACTTTTGGCATTTGTTGAGAACTCTTAAAATGCTTAAAAACGCAAATTAGCTGGTGCAAAAATTTCATATCATCTCTCCAATCTATTTCCTGTTTTTCTAAAATTGGAGCACATTTCTTTGTTTTACTTTCACAATCTTTTTTTAACATTTCATAATCTTTAAGTATCTTATTTACAAATGGATAATTTATGTTAGGAGACTCAGTTGAATCACCGAGCAATGCATCACACACGTGTCTAAGAACACGATCAAGTATGTGGTGCTGACAACCTATAAAGACTGGTGCAGACTCACCATATTGAAAAAACAATTTCTGAAGTTTCACCACAACACCAGACTTCGACCCTGTATTAACATTTGTAGTGTCTGACACTATCATCTTTATAGCTGACCATAAGTTATATTCATCTAAAACTTTTTGAATGGCAGATCCGATCGTAGCAGCTTTGCCATCCTGTAAAACTAAGACGGCTAGCCTCACTTCTTTTGCTTCATTTTTAATACAACTACTTGGTGTTCTTTTTTCTTCATAATTTTACCATCAAAATTTAAACTCCATAAGCTATTACGCAAAGTATTTATTAATGTTTCTTTTAGTTTACTTGCTTCTCTGAATACAGCTCGATTAACACCTGACTGAGAAGGAGTTGCTATTTTTACGCCGGACTTATGCAAAATTTTGCTTACTATTGCTGCTCTTCGAACTGGTAGTTTCCCAGATTGAAATAATGAAACTGCACTAGAAGTAGATTGCTGTGATTGTTTCTTATGTGTGCTTTGATCCAAGCTTTCTGTGGATGACTGCATTGCATAAGCACCATCAGAGCTACTTTGAGAATTCTCGTTATCACTTGAATCACTGGAACTTTCAAAACTGCTTTGTTGTTGTTGTGCCTCATTAATTTTGCAAACAATTTTCTGTTTTGACGGATGAATTGTACTTTGACTAGCAATTTTAGTTGTAGTATATCCCGTCTTACCTCCACTTTGAATTTGTATTTCGTAAAGTTTTTTGTCCTCAGCACATAACCATTGACCAGTTTTGTTTGTGACATCAAATAACTTATCAAACTGCTCCCGTATGTCACCAACAGGTTTTTTCAAATGAACATCATACCTTTTAATTAAAGTTTCAATTTTTCTGCTCACTGATCGCAAAGACAGTATCGGGAAATTTAAAAAGCTCCATAATAGCTCTACTTCTTTCCTGAGTGCTGCAACTCTTTTCAATCTGGATTTTTCCATAGAGGCCAAGCCCATGTAGCGACCAATTATCATCCACTCTTTTGGCATTCTAGAATGTGAATGCAATGGCTCGATCTCGATTCCAATTTTGTTTCTTTTCTTAAGAGTGTTTTGAAATTTTTTCAAATTACTCGCCCATTTGTCCTTATTTTTAGCAGCGCAAAGTGATGATTTTTTGTAAGACATTTTTAAGAATAAAATTAAGCAAAATTAAAATAATTATTCAAACTCAAGTATAATTGACAAATCTAACATGGAGAACAGGAAATAGAATCTTAATGGTAAACAATAGGAGTAAAAGTGAACTTCAGTAAAAAGAGCCAAATGGATTATTTTTAAACTAAAAAATGTTTTGGTGGGTGAACTTTTTCAACAAAATTAATGATTTTTTTGTTGTATTTATTATTTTTATATAAAAGCTCATCAAAATCTGGCACGCCACTTGTAAAATTACAAAATTTTGTTTTTCAAGTCATATACCTACTGTATAAGTATAGCAAGAATTTCAACGTGAAGATAAGTAGTTTTTATTTATGGAACACTATTCTTTTTTTCTTTCAGAAATGTAACACAATTTATTTTTGCTACCGATAGCACGACAGTAACTCATTGTACTATTGCCACGAAGGTGATTCCAATATGGCCGACTTTTTTCATGCAAACTCTCATTATGGTTATAGCAGGCGGGAGCTCTCCAGTTAAATATAGAGCTCAGTGGACAAAACATCGATAGGACAAAATCTCCCATGAACAAAACCCCTCACTGACAAAAGCCCCAGTGGACAAAACCTAGCGGACAAAACATTAGGGAGCGACCGATAATCGGATCGGTATCGGTATCGGACCGATATTGGCACTATCGGTTAATATCGGATCGGCCGATTTTTTTTAGGGAGCGACCGATAGTCGGACCGATATTGGCACTATGGGTTTTATATCTCAAATGTGCCTTTCCTTCCTAAAATAATAATATAGCAAGAAAGTAATCGCTCCATTATCATTAACGCGGTTTTTTTATTACACCCCCCCGCCCAACCCAGTTTCATTTTAGACACAGCAGCACAAACGTCACTTACCAATAGAGTCGGTGAGTTGAAGAACAAATTTTACTTTTAATCTTCTTTTGAAGATTTTGCTTTGCGCGTAGATGTCTATAAATGTTGCTCTTATATTCTTTCATTCATTTACTTTCTTACTATCAACTATTCGTTATATGTTTTAGTGAACAACAGAAAAGAAAATTATATTGTAAAATGACACTCTTTGATGTTACCGCATGGCAATTCAAAGCAAAATTTTGATCGGTTGGCTTTCATTTTTCATCTTCTTTCGTGTGTCAACATTAAAAATTCTTTCTTTCGTTTCATTTCGGTTATAGCAACAGTTATATCAGCGACGAGGCGTGAGTGTTTGCCGGTTTAACTCTTAGAGAAAAATCTTTTGATGTTTTTATTGCTATATACAAAGCACAAACGAAAATTTGCCTTTCCATCATATCGACATCGCTAGTTTCAGAACGTTAATTAATAGACTTGCCAGGCAATAAATGATGCCTAGCTGTCGACAAACATTGACAAAACAATTGAAACATAGATTTTAACTTCGTTGGCAGCAGTTGACAGATAAGTTGGCTTCAATTAATACTATATTTACAACTGCCGAATGCTGAACGTCCATACAAAGTTTTATTGGTGTTACATTACATTGGTTAGTACCTGGGTTATTCTCTCATGATAGCTAAATCCCAGGATAGGTCCCGGGAAATGTTCTTCTCCCGGGATATCGTTGGGTAAATAAAAGAAGGCTGGGAAAGGTACCACCCATACCGTGGCTACAGAATTATATTTATAAACGGGCTCATTATACGTTCAACAATTCGCTATTGTACCTTCACCAATACACTGTAGTATATAATGTTAACTAGTGAATGAAAGTTTTCTCTTTTTACACTGACAGGGAAGGGAGCAGGAGGTTTACTTGTCGAAGGGCTAAATAAACAAAACATCTTCATTATATATTACATGTGGGGCTTCAGTCGACATACCTGGGGGTGAGGGTGTGTGCGAATTACCACAGGGTGGGGGTGGTAGATCTACTTAATAAGTGGACGGAACTTAAACTTCAAATGGTTGAGTGAAATTCTGTTATTTATCGATTTGGTGAACTTTCCGCATTTGGTCAAATTAACGCATTTAAGTGTTGCGTTAAAAATTTTAATCGCAAATTTTTTTTTGGCGCGTTAACGCAGTTTAATCAGCAGCCCTTTTTTAGTTTGACATTGATTATTTACAACTTTATCTTACTTTTCTGTTTGTGAACAAGTAAAAAGTAAAAACAACAAATTGTTTGTTATAAGTTTAATTTTAAACAATAAACATGCAGATTTCTGAGATTATGCAGGCATGGTTTGTGTTTCTGACTTCGGTCTTTCGGTTTGTCTTTTCAAATCTTTTGTTTTTCTAATCTTCTAATCATCTGCAAGACACCCTTTCATTAATAGCAAAATATCGGTATCGGTATCGGCAAAAATGCTGGGGGAAAATATCGGTATCAGCAAAAATGCTGGGGGAAAATATCGGTATCAGACTATCGGTAAAAAGGCATATCGGTCACTCCCTACAAAACATCCAACGGAAAAATCCCGCAGCGGACCCCCCCCCCCCTAAATATTTTTGGACGTTGATAAAGATTGAGCTTTAGCAGATATCAGTGATATTCATATAATATACTATAATCTCAGCTTTGGATTATGCTTATTAGGGGTATGACTAAAATGTAACCCTAGTTGCCCATATCATATTTGGTGGAGCTTTGCATCACAAATAAAGAAAATATGGGTAATTTTTATTTTGCATAAAAAAATTTCACCCTTCGATCGACACGAATATTTTATAACAGAACAAATTTTCAAATATTTGTAATTGTTACAATGTACATTTCTATTGTGCATTAGTGGAAGAAATTTAATATTCAATATTTCAATGGACTTGCAAGTGGAAGTAAATCATGTATCACTTTAATTGCACGCTCTGCACAGATATTAGAACGCTTCGTTGGTATAGAAGTTGGATCTGTGGACCAATATGTTTTTAATGACTTCAAAGTGTTTGTATGCTGCTTACAAGCTTATGATAAATTATCAGTCAGTAGTATTGAAACACTGGGCTGAGAGCCAGATGTCAGCCCACGTACCACTGATGAAATCACATGCTGCCATAGCTGTTTGCAGATGCTCATCAGAACGAATGATGCCAAACAATAAATTGCCCTTGAGTTCCATCTCTAATTACTGATTTTTGGAAGTGATTGAAAATTTACTTTTGGTAAGCTTCCTCTAGTTTTGAAAATCCTGTAGCATTTTGTTAAAGCCATGTCATCTCGCCAGCACCCTTTTTCTGATTTCTTCAGTTGTGCTCCAGCATTATGAAATGATGTTTTGAGTTGTTTATACTTTTCTGCTATTGTTGAAATAAACAGCAGCTGATGTTTGGTGAAGTTGTTGATGTACTAAAAACATCATTCATGACATGTTTCAATATTGTATCTAGAATAATGTGGTGATATCATCCAACGTATTCAGCTTTTTTCTAATCCAACATCTTGAAAGTGTTTCTGTAACAGTGTGATCGCACATATTCTTCTTCAAGTATTTGCTGCGGTTGAGTCAGAGACATTTATTTTTAATTATTTAACACAGTTTTCATTTGGGAAACGTGGAGAAGAGTAGTATGGCAGGCTAGGGCCCTAAATGAGATGTAGAGCCAAAGAAAAGAAAGAAGAAGACAGTTTTTTTTCATTGAATATTGTCTCCCTATTTGCATTTGCCAGCTGAAGAACAGCGAGTCTGAACTCCCTTTTTTCATTTTTTATAGCAACAACCTCATATGCTTTATTTTGTATGGTCTTTCCATCATATTGTAAGCACCAGTGTTCTTTTTTAAAGTTTTCCTTAAAATTACTTTGTAATTTTTCTCCTTCTTTCATTAGACCTTTGCAAATGCCGCTTTGAGTAGATATGCAAACTCCAGTTCTCGACTTTTTGGAATTTCCTTGTACTCAATTTTGCTGCAGTGACTAAACGCTCTGAAGAAGTTTTTTGTCTTTTAGACTTTAATGGTTTCTCAATATCTTTACTACTACTGGAACACTGTTCTTCGCTCACAAAATCTTCTTTACTCACAGAATCTTCTTTATCCGAATAAGGTAAGACACTTGATTCAACACTTTCTTCAGTAAAGTTATTTCATTTTTCTTGGTTAAATCTTTAGTGAATCATCTTCAATAGCCTACTATTCCTTTTGTTGAAATCTGAAATGCATAGAACTTTCTGTCTTCTCGGCACAACCACTTTCCTTTTTCATCTCTTACATTAAACATCGCTGTAAAATCATAGTTTCCAGGACTTCTATTATGTCTTTCAAACTTCTTAATAGCATTGTACGTTCATGTCTTTTCTGCTTTGTACATCAGAAGCAATTGTTTAATATCTGTTCACGATATGTAGTTCTATTGGGATTTTTTGCTTTTGATCAAGACTGTCAACAGTCTTTGGTGATCTAATGCCTTTTCGGAAATACACTAGATTTAAAGTCCGAATTCTTTTGCTCGTCTTGGAAGATAGAGCATTTTTAACAGAACTGTTCTGAGACAATCCAGAAATGACACAAATACTAATTATGCATATAATAGCTGACAACGGAAATGCTGAAGGTGCATGGAACAACAAAGAACAAAATTACAGTTAAAATACTAAATGCAGGTATGACATACGATTTACTGGGCGTGTAGAGGGTGAACTTTTTTAACAGTTGAGGGTTGTTATTGATATTTTCTGTTTGGATATGATAAATATCCACTTGTGGCAGTATGGGGAATAAAAAATAATGAAAAAAAAATTTAGACATATGCCTAATGCTTATGTATGTCGATTTGACAGATCATGTCTGCCAACATATGGAGTATCAATATAGTGTTTTCGTGATGTTTGTTTTACCTTAATAAGTTTGGCTTTAAAAAAAAATTGAGTGGTTGTTATCAGTTTTACCACTCTAAAAATTTGGGGCCATAATAAAAGCAAATAAATCCCTTGGTTTTCAAACTGAACACTTCTCTCTACTGTACGCTTCTCTCAGCCAAACACTTCTCTCTACTGTACACTTCTCTCAACTAAACACTTCTCTCTACTGTACACTTCTCTAAAATGTACACTTCTCTCTACTGTATACTTCTCTTTACTGTACACTTCTCTCAACTGAACACCTCTCTACTGTACACTTCTCTCTACAGAATAATTCTCTCTGCTGTAACTTCTCTCTACTGTACACTTCTGTCAATAATAAACTTCTGTCAACAGTACACTTTTATCATCAACTTTTCTTACTATTGTACACTTCTCTCTACTGTACACTTCTCTCAACTAAACACTTCTCTCTATTGTACACTTCTCTCTACTGTACACTTCTCTCCAGGTTTGCGGAGCCGGAGCCGAGGAGCCGTACTTTTTGCTGGAGCCGGAGCCGAAAAAATCTGGCTGCTCCACGACTCCCAAATGTTTTTTTTTTTTAAAGCAGAATTTTTTTTTTAGCTTTAAAATTCCAAATTTTTTTGATTTTTTGCATCCTACAATTTGAAATGTTGTCATGTTTTACAACGCCACACCAGTAACAACATTTAAATGATAGCGTGAAGGCACATCACCACTATAAATCTTCAATGGGGAATCGTTTTGTGTTCATTTTAAATCTTGTTCACCCTCCGAAATTTTTTAATGGCGTGTTATTTTGTTAGATAAAAAGTTAAAACATTTTTATTTCATACAATAATTGTATCAATCATTTAAAAAGAAATATTTACCACTACGACAAATAGAACGCTTCATTTTGTATATTATTTGACCGCGAATTTGTAATAGACTAAAAACAAAATGGTCGCTTTCTGTATTTACCAATTTTATTATAAACAGAATATCTGAAATAGAGTAGATAAATTTATAAGGCTGTGGGTCCGAATAACAATCAGACTTTATTGGGACGGAGTCCGATTAAAAATCGGAGTTTATTGGTTCCCGGGTCAAAATAGTCACTTTGAATTTATAAATAATAACTATAAATACTGAAGTCTTTAAAATATTTTAAATAATGTATCTTTTTGCTATTTGCTAATTTGACCATTGAAATAACTTTTTATTATGAAAATGGCGACTAGTGAAACCTCGGTCGAAAATAATGATATGATTCTGGATGCACTGAAATGGTTTGTTTTTAGAAAAACCGACCATGCGTATATTTTTCAAGTTCCTGACTATGGAGGTGAACGCGGCAAAATTTGCATAACTTTTTATCAGCGGCAAGTTTGCTTGGCGCAATTACACAATTTTTTGTCTCGTGTGATACTATCTTAATAGGGAGCCAAGCCGGAGCCGTCAAATTTGTGGTAGCCGGAGCCGGAAAAAATATGGTGGCTCCGCAACCCTGCTTCTCTCTACTGTACACTTCTCTCAACTAAACACTTCTCTCTACTGTACACTTCTCTCAACTAAACACTTCTCTCTACTGTACACTTTTCTTAACTAAACACTTCTCTCTACTGTACACTTCTCTAAAATGTACACTTCTCTTTACTGTATACTTCTCTCTACTGTACACTTCACTATACAGAATAATTCTCTCGGTTGTAACTTCTCTCTACTGTACACTTCTCTACTGTACACTTCTGTCAATAATAAACTTCTGTCAACAGTACACTTTTGTCTCTCTACTGCATACTTCTATCAACAGTACACTTCTCTACAGGCTTGCGGAGCCGGAGCCGAGGAGCCGTACTTTTTGCTGGAGCCGGAACCGAAAAAATTTGGCGGCTCCACGGCTCCCAAATGTTTTTTTTTTAAAGCAGAATTTTTTTTTTTAGTATTAAAATTCCAAATTTGTTTGATTGTTTGCCTCCTACAATTTGAAATGTTGTCATGTTTTACGAACGCCACAACAGTAACAACATTTAAATGATAGCGTGCACGGCACATCACCACAAGAAATCTTCGATGGGGAATCGTTTTGTGTTCGTTTTAAATCTTGTTTACCCTCCGAATTTTTTTAATGGCATGTTATTTTGTTAGATAAAAAGTTAAAACATTTTTATTTCATACAATAATTGTATCAATCATTTAAAAAGAAATTATTACCACGACGACAAATAGAACGCTTCATTTTGTATATTATTTGACCGCGAATTTGTAATAGACTAAAAACAAAATGGTCGCTTTCTGTATTTAATAATTTTATTATAAACAGAATATCTGAAATAGAGTAGATAAATTTAAAAGTCTGTGGGTCCGAATAACAATCAGACTTTATTGGGACGGGGTCCGAATAAAAATCGGAGTTTATTGGTTCCCGGGTCCGAATAGTCACTTTGAATTTATAAATAATAAATATAAATACTGAAGTCTTTAAAATATCTGTCATCAACTTTTCTTTCTTTCTATTATACATTTCTCTCTGCTGTACTCAGGTGTGTGATGTTCGAATATATATATCTACGACAGAATTATTGTAATGTAATTTTTTTATTAAAATCTAACTTTTCTTCCACAGAGAATGAATTGTCTTATTTCCCTTGCAAAATGTATGTTTCTGTTGACTACAGTAAATGGTAGGTGACCAATAAGAGCAATTCAAAGTACATTGCAAATATCTATCTAATACGATTTTAGTAACTGG
The DNA here is from genome assembly GCA_021962125.1 of Bulinus truncatus. Taxonomy (NCBI): domain Eukaryota; kingdom Metazoa; phylum Mollusca; class Gastropoda; family Planorbidae; genus Bulinus; species Bulinus truncatus. The sequence continues at coordinate 631,742 of JAGDYQ010000061.1, forward strand.
CTTCTAAGTGTTATATTTGAACTGCTTATGTCTAAAAACTATTGTTTAACGGCTACATTCAGCACAAACTTTGTTTTTATGTCCACAGCTCTTAAAAAAGTATTTATAGTGAGAAACAAGGGAATATATATTTTTAGTTCATGCGGTCTAAAAAAAAAAACACTAATATGATAAATAGACAAAGACAGTAGAAAGTAACTTTATAAGGTTCAGAAATGATTATGTTTTCTAGATTTGCGAGTGTGCTTCAAATCGCTTTCTTGAAGAAACACCCAAATATACCCCCCCCCCAATCATGTTTTCGTTATACTGTCCTTGTTGTCGGCTTTCAAAGTTCAATATATATCGACATTTCGTGAAACCCCCTTGAAGACCCGTCAGGAATGACATGACTTTGAAGTCTCCGAACACCTCCCATCTATAGTCGTCATACTACACGTTCTCAGCAAAAACTTTACACTGGTGTAGTCCTCTTTGGGATGCACAGAGTAAGCCTTATGGAGAGTGCCGGGATAAGCTGTCTATGAATGGGCGCCTTTCACTCAGGTTACATGTGATAACTTTAGCCTCGAAGAGACCTGTCCCTTTGTTGAACAAGCATAGTCCATCTGGCCCACTAAAGAAGTTGGAAACTGTATAGTGAAGCTTTCTCTGATCAGTGACTTACACGCATTCATCCGACAATTTCCACTGCTTGAGCCTGGATGTCAGAAGCTGTCGTAATCTATATCCCCAATGGCTTCCTTGCTGTCTGACTTGCTTCTGTCTCCTAAAGATGGCTGGTCCTTCTTCGGGGAGTGGAAACAGACAGCTCGGGGTAGTGTGGTACTAGGGCAATGGAAGAAGGAATGTCTGGATAAACGATATGGGATGTATTTTTGCCAGTGCATCGTTTGGTAGGATCCACCATGCAGAAGTAACAGTTGCTTGATAGCAGGATAGCAAACTACATGGGGCTTTTCTCACCTGTGGAAACCTGTAACATAGCATAATTAAATACATTTAAAACTCTCAACCATTGTTCATTTTCAGCCATTTTTTTAAGCTGATTGCAGGGTGTTTTGTAAAACTAAACATTTTTCATTATGTTGTAAGCTACCTAGTGATGTTATATATCACTGAATTCAGAAATGAATAAGCTATTTAATGATATAAAACTTTTTATATAATAGAAATTTTTAATTTTGTAAAATTATAGTGTAAATGATTTTTTTATTATTTTTTTAAACTAAAAATACAAATACATCACAAACAGTAAGAATAAAAAAAAAGTATGAAGAATTTAAACAAAATCTTTATAATTTACATAAACATTATTCATTTATACAACACATAAACAAATTTGGACTTAAAATTTTGACAATTTTTTTTTATTCCTCTATAAATGATACTATAGAAAATTGAAAAAATAAAAAAAAATAAGGACTGATGCCTCTAGTGTGAAAAAAGACATATAATTCTCACACAATAAGTACAATGTTAGACTAGACAAAATTGATCATTAAAATTTATATATTATTATTATAAGTGACAGGAAACACATTTAAATGAATTGATAATTACTTTAAATGTTATTTATGATAAAGTAAAAGACAATTTCTGTCATCTTGAAAACATAAGAAAGTATCACATGCAGAACATTTAGTTCTTGTTTTTCTTTCAAGTTTATAAAGTGAATAACATAATTTACAGTTCTTTCTTTCCTTTGAAGGAACCATTACAGGTAAAATAGGATGATTAGTTTTTATTTTATATGCTGTCGCTGTCGGAACCTCATCTAAGTCATCAATCTTTCCTAACTGTCTAATTAACTCTATTGTGTAATCTAACTGACTATATCTTGCTGGTCTATTTAATTCAATAATATCTGGATTTTGTTTCCTCCAGTCCTGAAAAAGAATATAACTATTTACCCTAGCAATATCAACAAAATGAAAAAATAAAGTTTTCCACCATTTATTTGTTTTTCTAAGCATATTATATTTATTTAAAAGTCGATCACTTTTGTCTACCCCTCCCATATTAATATTATAATCCTTGACTAAAAGTGGTTGTCTTACTTCTAATTTTTCAAAAGTCCCATTTTTTTATTTCTTCTCATGACTGAATTAAAAGAATTAGCTTTATGCATTGTAGAAACCAAAGATACTGTTTTGTTATCTCTCCACTGCATTGTTAAAGTTTCCTCTTTCCTAACCCATCTCATATCACCCCTCTTTGAAGTCTTTTCCCATTGTTTTACATTTTTTAATTCAGTAGGAAATCCTTTTCTAGTAGTCAAAATGGTACCACAGGCTAATACACCTTTTTTTAACAAATCTTTTACTAAAACAAAACTAGTATAAAAATTGTCGAAAAACAAACGATAGCCTTGATTAACAATGGAAGATATTAAATTCATTACAACCCCATAAGCTAATCCAAATGGTGATAAAGTTTCAGACTTACCCAAATAAACATCAAAATCATATGTATATCCAGTAACAGAATCCGCGAGCACCCATAATTTCATCCCCCACTTAGTTGGTTTATCTCTAATGTACTGACGAAATGAATATCTTCCTTTGTTTCTAACCATTCGTTCATCAATTGAAATATTAGGTCCAGGCTGGTATAATTTCATGCATTTTCTTCTAATGAAATCAAACAAAAACCTAACTTTAGTCTATTTATCCTCTGCCTTTTCGGTGTTTCGGTTTGAAACTTTCAAAAAACTAAGTATTTGTTCAAAACGTGGCCTGGTCATAAAGGCTCTTGCCCATAGTCCATTGAATAAACTTTTTTGTTCCAGTAAGACTGAACATTTGGAGCTTGTATCATCCCCATGTACATTAAAAGTCCAATAAAGCTCATAAATTCTTCTTCACCTACATCTGTCCAGTTTTTGTACATGGCTGGTTTAGTTGGTCCAATAAATGCAGCATTCTGATTAGTCGTGTTGCATAGCTCTCTGACCAAAGCTGAAGTAAAAAACAGAGAAAAAATGGACAGAGGAGTCAGATACTTTTTTCTGTCTTGTCTTGTAAATGACTCTGGAAAATGAGCTCCAGGAGTTCTCTCAGGTTTGAAGGGTGGCAAAGCATAAGGAGGTCCAGAATCTTGGTCATCATAACTGAAGATAAAAAGATGTAGTAACATTAGAAACATTTTTTTTAAATGAAATAATGATATTTTGTTAAAAATTTATTCAACAAAATATTCAGTAATAAATTAGCCATCTAAAATTGTTGAATTATTTCTTTTGTTTTGTTCAAATGTGAAAAAAAAATACGTTACCAATGTAAACAAAAGAAAGTTACATTTACTATGGCCCTAAACAAATATGAATTATAAATGAATGTGTGGAGAATGTACCTTTAATTATATAAATAGTTAAACAAACATAATTGTTGTAAATGTTTTGATACCTATAAATATCTACTAATGAATATACAATTAACAAAATAAAAAAAAAATTGCCATGTGCGTTTCGGCTTTGCCACTAAGACTAATGTTTACCTTCCATTGTTGACTTGTTTAGTGGAAAATCGATGTATATTTTCAGTTTCACTGACTTCTTCTTCTTCCTCTTCAAGCCAAACTTCATCCTCACTTGAAATATAGTCATTTTCATCGTCGGAAGATGAATACATATCCATAATTCTTTAAAAAATTGAGACGCTAATAAAAAGAGGACTGTCGTAAAAGTGACAAAATGGAGACCATCATCCCGGAAGTTTGTGACGTAAACACGAGACTTTTATTTAATATTTTTTTTATTTAAAATGTAAAAAATGTGTAAAATGTTGTATTTTTTGCTAAAATATTCATTTTTTTTATAACAAAACATAAAATAAATTGATCAAAAGTAAAAATATAAAGAATTATAACATAAAAAAATCGTCGATCACCGGTGATCGAAAAGCCAATGCTACGATGGTTGAGAGTTAAAAGCAGGAAATTTGACACATTATACAGTATATGAAATTAGCAAATTACACATTTAAATATAATACATTGATATTTTTGAAAAATTTGTTAATGGCAGCTTCTAAACTGTACAAGATCTAAATCATTGAAATATTTCAATATAAAGCACTTTCATATAAGTGAGCAGCAAATGTTTATCTTATCTTCAAGATTTTTCTTGCAATATACGCATGAGAAATGAGGACCCACTGACTTGTCTTGATCCCCGACAGGCATACCAAAGTATGTCTTGTACGCCTCGCATATAACGACATGCGTTCAAGAAATTCTTTCTTGCTCTTTTATTTATACATTGTCAGCGAAAGTCATCTGGTAGGTTCACACATCCTCTTGATGCCGTCTAAATCAATAATTGCTCTTTAACAACTATTTGTTATTCTCATACTCAGCAATAACCTAAACTGAAATGTTGGTTCGCGTCTCCTGTGCTTTTATACTTGTATGACTACTATTGGACAGTCCTAGAAAGTTCTAAATGTTTCTTGAAACAATATTCTAGAAGACTACTCAGTAGGGTGCCCAAAAAACGATCCAAATGCACTTCCATTTTCACTTAGCACTATTCAACGAGTCAAGTGCTAAGCATGAAATTTCTAAAACAATGAAATATAATTTTGAGCCAACTTGCCCATTAGTAATCCATTGGGATGGAAAGATACTTCCAGCAATATTTGAGGAAGTCTCAGTTGACAGGCTACCAGTTTTAGTTTCAGGTGATGGGATGGACAAACTGTTAGGTGTACAAAAGGTGAGCTCTGGAACTGGTGAGAATTAAGCAAAAGCTGTTCACAAATTTTTAGTTGAGTGGCAGCTGGTTGAGAATGTTCAGGCTATGTGCTTTAAAACAATCTCATTCAAGACCGGCAGAATAAATGGAATATGTGTTGGCCTTGAAAACAGGCTAGGTCGTGAACTTCTTTGGTTAGTCTGTCGTCATCATGTAATGGCGATCATCTTGTCCAAGGTTTTCACCATCTGCTGTGGACCTGTAAGCTCCCCAGATATCCCGCTTTTCAAACGATTCAAAGGCTGTTGGAGTGTCATTACCAGGCTGAATTTTTCAGAATTCCAGATGACACCTGAAGCTTCCAGTTTATTAGATGCAACCATTACAGTCCTGGAGCTTATTGAGTTGACTCTGATTGTTTTGAGACATCCACCGAGAAAAGTCCACTGGAGGGCTCCAGGACCAGTACATCGTGCTCACTGGATGGCAAAATAAATTTATGTCATGAAAATATATCTCTTCCACAACCAAGCATTGGGTAACTGCTCCTCGTGAAACTGAAGCTCCGTCTAGCGATTTACAGCTGTGGACTGATCTCAGCAGTTACCTTATCTTCGATACTTACATCAGTACAGATGCAAGAAAGGTCCTAGAAAATCATCTCTGGTATCTTTCAGAAGAGATTGTTGGATTAGCCCTGTTCTCAGATCATGTGACAGCAGCTGCAAAGGTTCGAAGTGCCTTTCTTGATTTGCCATCACAAGATTGGTCTGCAAGTGAATAATATCAATATGGCCCGACACGATTCAAGTCATTACGTGTTGTGAAAGACACTGTAGAGCTCTGTCTACTAACGACGAAGAAGAAAAACAACTCTTATTAGAAGTAGTGGAAGCAAACCGCAAGGCTGTTCCAACACAAATCATCAAAAAGTCTAATGTTCAGGCCTTAATGTCAGAATGACAATAACATTGACTGATAATGCATGCTTTTGTGACTTGAATTTTAGTTGGTTAAAGTTTTTTGATGGAACAGCACAATTTTACCTTTTAATTGAAACAAATGCCAATAACCATATGCTTAAGCTTAGTGATTAATTTGCAAAAGAGTGTTGAACTGTTGATATTAAAAAGCTATTGCTGGTTGCAATTTTAAAACATTCAACATATTCGTATTTCTTCCTTTTGCTCGAATTTCGTAAAATTTGGATATTATATCCGTCTTGTAGTTAGAATTTAAAGCTAAAACTTTACCAATACATTACTATTAGCAGATGTAAAAACTTGGGTGGGGTGTCTTGCTCTATAGCAAACATTTCATTTTTTGCCATCTCTCAATGAGCCGCCCTACTACTTAGTAATGAATGCGAATAAAGAATTTTACTGAAAGCAGACAATTCTAGAAGTTCAAGAATATTCTAGAAGACTACTAAGCATAGAATGCGATTAACGTATTTTCAAGAAAACACAGAATAATCACAAAAACAAAGTTTTTGTGGAAAAATAAATATTTTCTGCTTGTTTTAGGCATAACTAATTAGGAAAATACACTTTAAAGCCAAGAAGAAAAAAAAAGTTAAAATTTGTTACATAGTGACATAATCTTATGCTTTTTCTAAAAAATAAGCTTTTTGTAATATGTTTATTGCTCTTTTACATACAAACCCACCTCCATATTATTCTAGCATATTAATTTATGCTGTTCTCTTTTTTTTAAGCGAATCAAGTTAAACAAGTTGCATCTACAGGAAGTAAGTTTTAATGCAAAGTTACTATTTAATAAAAATATAGAAAATATTTTATCCTAAAGAGTGTTTATGTATGTATGTATGTATGTATATATATATATATATATATATATATATATATATATATATATTAGGGTGGCCCAAAATAGTTTTCTATCAATTTTTTTTGGAGCATTTTTTTCCGTTGACTTCAAAACAGCAGAGAAACAATTTCATGAATACATGACTTTATTTAGTACTGCCTCATCGACACTGAAATTTTAAATCATTTTGAATGAATTTTGAATGTTATTATGTATATATAATGCACAAAGAAAATGCTTGAAGGTACTAAAAAGTTTTAGCGAAATCTATACAATTCCAGAAGGTTCTACAAGCTTCTACAAAAACGTGGAAAACTTGAGAAGGTTCTGCGAAATTCTAGAAAACTCTAGAAGTTTTGATTTTCATATAATAGCAAACTTCATTAGTGCATTTCAATTTAGTTATGAAAGTCAAATGTTATAATATCAAGTGTTGCGGCTATATACATATCATTCATTTATTCAAGACTACTAGGTCGAGAAATGTTGTTAATTTAATCGGTGAACCATCTGAAGATTTTTCTGAACGAGTTCTTCCAACAGCGACTTTCATTTACACAAAATTAACAAAGTGCCCAAAAAAGATGTTTATTGACAATTACCTAGAGGTTGAGAAGAATGCTAAAAGAGGAGGAAAGGTCCAACGTGCAAAAAAAGCTGACTTGAAGACCTACATGACTCAGAAAGCACAGATTTTAGTGTTGCTCAAATTATAATGGAAATGGAATATATATATATATACTAGCTGAACAGGCCCGGTACCCGGACCGGCTATTTGGCACGCATTTGGAGTTGAAAATGGTGATGCGCTCACAACACCATATCATTGACTAATCTTAATTCATTCATAATATTTTAAAGGACACTTTCTCAATAGTTATTTTTTTAATAATGTATCAATTCTCTTTCACTTAGTCCCACACCCATCCTTCCCTCCATCCCTCCCCCGCCCGCCACCCCCCTTCTACCCCCCTTCCACTCAAGACATGCCCGAATCGCAGTGGGTCTCAATGTACATGTTCACCCTGTTAACAATACCACGTGACAATTGTCTCTACCTCTCCCCTCCCCCCCCCCGTTAAACACTCCTTTCCCAACCCTACACCCCCATTCCAACAGTTCTTTTTTTTTTCATATAATTTTATAATGTATCATGTTTAATATGACGTATTTAAAAAAAGAGAGACATGACGTTAAAAAATTAGCGGTGTTGAATCGTCTGCTTGACCCCCCCCCCTTTCTGCAACCATTTGGTTTATTCCCACCCCTATCCCGACCAACTCGGTAATATATATTTTAGCGCGTTAACAATCAGTCTATGTACAAAAAATAGCTTTTTATATAATTCATACCAAAGAAAATAATCCTCATTATGGGTACAGAAGCTTAACAAAAACAACCCCCGACTATTAAACATAATTTGCGCACACTACTCAATATCATTTAAAAATCTGAATTCATTAATAAGAAATCCTTGTTGTGTTTAGAATTCCACAGCATTTCATTTTTATTCAAGAAAGATTCCTTTGATGAACAAAATGCGCACCAAACATACTCTTATTTAACATACATTGTCTCTTTTTAGTTTCTATAATTTTGGAATTCCCCAGACTATTTTTATAGAGACGGTCGATGACACGTACTGTTTTTTTAACTCCGCTAAGGTGTGACGTAGAACTCAGACTTTTTTTTAGCGATGTAAGCTTTCAACCCGTACGGTGCCAAGTATTTGTAACGTACAGACATGCGGCTTTTATCGCCATGAGCATAATTTACACCGCACGGTGTGTAGATCTGTCGAACGTGCGCATTGGGTTGCCGATTATGTATATACTAGTTGCAAGTACCCGGCTTTGCCCGGGTTTAAAATAAGGTTTTCTGTTTACCTTTTGTTTTCTCCCTCCCCCTCTCCCCCTCCCTCTCCCTCCTTACCCCTCTCTCCCTTTCTCTTTCCCTCTCTCCCATCTCCCTCTCTCTCCCTATCTCCCTCCCTCCTTCTCTCACTCCCGTCCCCCCTCTCTCCACCTTCCTTTCTTCCTCCTCCCCCTCTCTCCCTCCCTGCCCCTCTCTCTTTATCTCTCACTCCCTCCAATTTCTCCCCCCCTCTCCCTCCCTACCCCCTCTCTCCCTCCCTCCTTTCTCTCTCCCTCTCTCTCCCATCTCCCTCTCTCCCCCTCTTCCTCTCTCTCCCTCCCTCCCCCTCTCTCCCTTTCCCTCCCTCTCTCTCTCTCCTCCCTCTCTCTCCCTCCCTCTCTCCCCATTCATCCCTCCCTCCATTCCCTCTCTCTCTCCCTCCCTTCCCCCTCACTCTTTCTCTCTCTCTCTCCCTCTCTCCCACCCACTCCTCCTTCCCTCCCTCCCCTCTATCTCCCTCCCCCTACTCCCTCTCCCCCTCCCTTCTTTTCTCTCTCCCTCTCCCCCTGCTCCCTCTCCCCCTCCCTCCTCTCCCATCTCCCTCTCTCCCCTCTCTTCCTTCTCTCCCCACCTGTCCCCCCCTCCCTCCCTCTCTCCCTCTCTCCCTCCTACCCTCCCTTTCCCTCTCTCCCTGCCCCCTCTCTCTCTCTCTCTTTTTCTCCTCTCTCCCTCTCTCTCTCCCTATATCCCTCCCTCTCTTCTCTCACCCCCGTCCCCCTCTCTCCACCTTCCTCCCTTCCTCCTCCCCCTCCCTCTCCCTTCCTGCCCCCCTCTCTCTCTTTATCTCTCACTCCCTCCCATCCTCTCTCTCCCTCTCTCCTTCCCTCCACTTTTCTCACTCCCTCCCCCCCTCGATCTTCCTCCCCTAATCCCGCTCTCCTCCCTTCCTTTCTCTTTCCTTCCCTCCCTTTCTCTCTCCAACCCTCCCTCTCCCTCCTCCCCCTTAATCTCCCTCCCTACCTCCTCCCTCCCTCCTTCTCTCTGCCCCTCCTTCCCTCTCCCTCCCTGCCCCCTCTCTCTTTATCTCTCTCCCCCCTCCCTCTCTCTGTACAATTAAACGTCAAATTACGCTTCTTAAATAAACAGAAAAACCTTATTTTAATCCCAGGGCAAAGTCGGGTACTTGCAGCATGAAAAAAAAACAACAATTTTTTTTCCCTTGTCCCTAACCCTTTCTTCACCGTCCGTTCAATTACACATTCACTTGGTGCGCGATTTTTTATTTATAGTGAAAGCGATCCCATACCGTGAATACTTTAATATAGTAAAATACTAAAATAATTAATTACAATTAAACTACGCATTGAGATTGTATTAATAATGTTAATAATGTCACAGAAACATTTTAATTAACGTGTTTCGGTTTATTAAAGTGCACCTTTAATTTTAATCTTCCGAATACATAAAACGATATGACTATTGATTTCATCATGTTTACAATTGAAGTTTCCGTGAGTTACTCCTCTTATAAAAATGTATCATTTGGAAATGACGTCACAGAGGAATTTTATCTATGGCGCAGTCGAGATTACTTTAATATAGTAAAATACTAAAAAAAAATAATTAATTACAATTAAACTACCCATCGAGATGAAACAAAACCTGTCCTATAACCTTCCCCATGCAATTATGTGTATGTGTAACAAATTTCACGTTATTTGGTTTTCTGGATCTTGAGTTATAAGGGAACAGACAGACAGACAGACAGACAGACAACAAATGCGTCTTATAAGTATGTATATATATATATATATATATATATATATATATATATATATATATATTAGGGTGCATCACCAAAAAAAATTTTTAATAATTGATCTGTCTGCTATTTAAATTTGTTCCATTGATCAAAAAAGCATTGTGTAAAAAAATAAAAAATATTTGACAATATTTAGAGGTCCCCCGGACTTCAACAAAGTTTGCATAATTAAGCGAAAACTAGATAAAACCATCCTTCTTGTAAAATCTTACAGACTTACATACAAAAAGTGAAGCGCTATATAAATTGTTTTATAGTCTTTGGTTTTATAATGTTTGGTAGCTATGATTGATTTTGATAAGCAGTTGTGCTAGAAATAAAATTTTAAATTCACATTTTATTAGCAAAAACAACACTTTTCCTTACCGCATATTGATGACCAAGGCAAGCATTTTAATTTCTTTATTTATATTATTTTAATTTCTGATACACACGACCTATAAAATCAGAACATGGAAATGATATGAAAAACAACAATAAAATGTTTACACCTTCTAAGGAAATGCTGGCTGACCCTGGCATCACTTCAACAGTTGCATATCCAGTTATTACTGCGTCTCCTGCCTCGCGAACAAAGAAACCACAAACTCTTCTGAAAACTGAATTGTTTGGCATTGGCCCTGCAATCTGTGTTGATGATGCTATAATTACTGGAATTCTTCGACTACCAACTTGTTTACAAGTTTTGAGGTGCATGATGTATCACTGCAATGTAGCAGCACACAGTGAGCGTCCAGGTTCTCTTGGTGCACCTTCTCGATTTACAACTGCCAAAATTGTGCTGAATCAAGTTACTGCTTTCTACGAAAAAGCAAACATTCCAATGGTGACAGAGATGAGAGCTTGTGAGAAGATTGTTCAGCTTCTTGATGAATACAATAAACTTCGTTCAATTGATAAAAGTCGCCGAAACACACCAGCCACCAAACGTAAACTGGAACAAATGAAATCTATGTTGGCAACAACTTTTCAACTGTGACCACCAAATGTCGAGACTATTATCAAGAATGCAGAAGATCTAGCATTCTTGAGGTCTATGAAAGGAGACAGGCCTTCCAGCTTTGGATCATTTGACAAAACACTTGCAAAAAAAGTCGCTCGACGCCATTCACGAGATGTCGCAACATTGGAACGTCAGCAACGCGCAAGAGAAGAAAATGCAGCATGTTCAACGATATCAGTGCCTTCCAGCGAGGGTAGCAGTGACGAACCGGATGATTCTACTTCTAAATCTGAAGATAATATGGAGTTTGTTGATAACTGTTTGGATGATATAATGCCATTGCAAAAGCGAAGAAAGCCAACAGGAGCTTTGGTATTTGTACCTCCAGATGTTTTAAGCAGACCAAATCTTGTGTCACTAGCGACAAGATTAAAGATTACACCAACACAGCAGGCAGCTTTCACACAGGGCCTTATTAGCGAGTCTGTGGGAGATGTATCAATGGTGGCTTCTTCCTATGCCACTGCAGATCGTTCACGTCGCAAAGTTGTAAGTGAGATATCTACAAAGATCCACGACTCCTGGGAACCACCCAAACTCTGCACTCTCCATTGGGATGGCAAACTGACACCTTCTCTAAAAAATCATCGTGTCACTGAAGAACGCATAACAGTTGTTGTCGGTGATGCAAAGCAATTGAAATTTCTAGGAGTGCCAAATTATGCCAAGGCAACAAAGAAACCCGTTGGTGAAATAATTGCTGAATTAACCATGAAGCTAATGACAGAGTGGCATTGTAATGATTGTATCGTTAATATGACATTCGACACAACAAGATCAAACACTGGTCATCAGATTGCTGCCTGCATTGCCATACAAAATATGCTGCAACGTGCTCTTCTGTGGTCAGGTTGTCGCCATTACATTGTTGAAGTTATCCTCTCACATGTGTTTGCAGACATGAAAAAAGAAGTTTCCAAATCCCCGGATATAACTTTGTTCACCAAGCTGCGAAGTAATTGGGAGTTGGTGGCACAAGATTGGTCTCACGTTTGTAGTTCGTTTACGTTAGCTGATCAAGATCTGAAGGCTCAAGAGCAACTGACGATAATGAGAGATGCCGTAATTGCACATGCCAACCCTAGTAAACAAACCGAATTCTTGCGAGACGACTACCACGAATTCCTTAAGCTGTCCCTTGTTTACCTGAAAGCTACAAATAAGGAGGTTAACTTTAAAAGACCAGGTGCCAAGCACAAAGCACGATGGATGGCAAAGCTGATATATTGCCTCAAGATTGCACTGTGTGAGAAACAAATTCAATTATTGCCTCCAGGTACTATTACCACACGTGATCAAGTGCCAAAGATTCGTGCATTTGCTACATTTGTAACACATGTTTATGTCGTGTGGTGGCTCACTTGCAAAAAGAGTGTGGATGTACCATGGAATGATCTACAGCTCTACAAGCGACTTTTGGATTACAACGATGTCAACAGAGACATATCCAAGTCAGAAATCCGTGCCCTGAATAGGCATCTGTGGTACCTCACTGCTGAAATGATCCCTCTTGCTCTGTTCAGCAATGAAGTACCTTTGTTGCAAAAGCGAGCTCTAGCAGATGCTCTGCTAAGGCTTCGACCAGTTGTTGCCCTCCAAACTCCACAGAATCGATTTGGAAATGGTTGGGGAAAACCACGATTCCAATCAGTTGATTCTAAAACTCGGTTGTGTGATCTGGCTGGAGTTGACTCGTGGTTTACTATATACAGACTTCAACTGGACACAGGATTCCTCCAACTGCCTGTTGATGATTTGTGCCAAACAGCTTCTTACATTGCCAGTGCAGAAAATGTTGCTGCTGTTAACGTTGTGAACGATTGTGCCGAGAGAGGAGTGAAACTGGCATCTGACTTTGTTGAAGCAGCGGGAAGGGATGAACATTTTCAAAACATGCTTCAAGTGGTAGAAATGGACCGCAAAAACATCTCAAATGTGCGTAAACCTTACAAACGTGCAATAAACTGAAACTGAATTAAATGCAACAGTAATAAATAATTTAATACTTTAATGTAATTTTTATATAGGCTAGAATAAACTTTTTTTCTTTACATGTTTTGTGATTTCTTGGGCGGGGGGGGGACCTCTAGATCAACTCTGGTTTGAAAAATATTTTTCACAAGTTATTATTAATGATATTAGAACAAATTAGAAACATAGACAGCTCAAAAACAAACAATCAATTTTTTCCTCTATTGTGGTGATGCACCCTAATATATATATATATATATATATATATATATATATATATATATATATATATATATATACACATATATATATATTAGGGTGGCTCACTTTATGGAAAAAAAATGTTGATATTTTATCATGAGCATTTTAGTTTTCTGGTTCACTTGGATTTAAAACATGTATATTAGGGTGGGGCAAAAACTGAAAAATTTTGGAGTTAAGGTCTCAGACAAACCAAAATCACTGATCCATATGAAATTAAAAGCGTAGACAAAAACAGTTTTATTTTCTGTAAAACCGTTTTCTAGCAACTCTTTCTTTAAAAAAACGCAATTAAATGTGTTCTGAAAATATAACGCTGCTGAACAGAGTGAATTATTAACAATGTTAATGGTTCTTAAGATCAAACACAACATATTCAACAACAACAATCTCTATTAAAATAAAAAAACAAAGTTATTTGCAACAGTACAGCAGTTCAAATGTGAAATTAGTGCAGAAAGTCTGCCTTTGTTTCTATTGTTGGCACGTCCGATCTTGATTTCTTCTTTTGAATAATAGCACCATGGCGTCTATCATGTCCGTATACTTTGCCACACTACTGTGACATCCTTGATGTTTCTTTCAACATCTTGCGAATGGCATGGAAAGTGATATAGAATCACCTGGCCGTAACTGGCAATATCTTCGGCAGTGATGTCCTGCAGCAGTGGAGGTGAATCAAACTCGACCGATTTCCAGTTAGCAATGCTAATGTACGACTCAGCTGAAAAGTTTATTTTGATTCTGTTTTTGCATTCTGAATCTTACATGTGTCACTTGAGTGAGTACTTCGAGCCAGCAACACTTTTTCGTATGCAAATTTTATTTTCTAATGTTTTCGTCTCTGTCGCCAACAGCCGCCAACAAGATATTTTCTGGATGACAAAAGTAGCTGTTGCTTTAAAGCAACGGAGCCACGACAGCCTGATCATTTGTGTCCAGCTTTTGGTACATTGAAATCATGAAGAAGAAGTTCTTGGCTCCATCCTGGCAGCTTGGATGAGATTTGATGCAAAATCATGATGGAGCATAAAAATTCAATATGAATTTCACAATTCGTTGAAGGTCGGCAGAAGGACTTTGTTCGGAGGCATACAACATGAGTATTCGGTTAGCTTTAGTTAACCATCTGGCATGACTGATTGTCCCAGGTTGGGCAGTCTCTAAGTATGAGATGTAACTGTGACCAGCGCTGCAACAACTTTGAATAAGCAGACACATTTTCAGTAAATACTGCTGATCTGTATTTAGATCTTTTATCACCTCGTCTTCAACCTCAGCAAAAGAGCCTGAAACTGGAGAAAATTCGATGATTGATTTCTGCTGGGGATCAAATTCCAGCATGCTTGCTATCTGTCCTTCTGAAGGCTTTGGACCAGTGGTCTTCCCATCAACGACTTCTGTTAGCTTCCTTAAAGGCAATTCGTTGGCATGCAGTAAACAAACCAACCACTGAAGTGGCCTTCGTAGCTGAAGTTCAAGTTGTCGGATTACACCATTATGTTTACCAGTATTTATTGGTGTTCCATCACAAACAACTGCTTGTAAAGTTAGTTCCGACTTGCTGCTTGTAACCACTGACATAATTTCTCTGGAAATGTCCTTGGACTTTCCTGATGCTGGAACAACATTTTCAACATAGCTGCATGTAGGAAATGATACTAAGACGTAGTGCTCTTCTTTGACTTTGCGACGAGTAGACCCAGTATGCTTTAGAGTGACATCAATCTTGCCATCAAAACCGAGACAAACAATTCCTTCACTTTCTTCTTTGTGATCCTGAACTGACTTCTTCCTCCAAGCATCTCTTCGACGGTGCAGCTTGCTGGGATGCAAAGCATTTTCAGGTGTCAACAGTCTTGGATATAAATGATTTAATTTAATTAATTTTTAATGGATTCTTTTCGGGAAAGTTTGTATATTTAATTTGATCGTGTTTTAAATAGATAATGACAAGTGAACATTCGTCTTTTATATTTTTTCATTAATTTTACGTCATTGGAAATTTTTGTACGGGGGCCTAGAAGCGGCACATTTTAATACCCACAAATATTTATAGTAAAAAAAAAAATTCAAAAAGCTTACATAACAATAAATATGATAACTATTCTAGATGCATTTCGTTAATATTAGTTGGCACTTTAGGGGTTAATATTCATAAAATGTAGTATAAGAACTGTATTTTTCAAAGTTGCGACCCCTAGACATGAAAATAACATATGAACATGAAAAGTGAAATTGATCACTGGATAAGGGATCATCGATTTATAATTGTCTGACAGAGACAACAGCAGTTTGCCAAGCCCTAATGTATATACCAAATTTCACACAGTTTAAGCTCATATAAATACTGCCTCAGTGAACTTGGTATCTCGTGTTTTATGGTATTCGGCATTAAATGAAAATTTTGCAAGATTTAAAATGCTGTTTTTTTAGATACAAAGAACAATTATATTACACAGTAGGAATTAAACAGTAAAATAATACTAGTTACTTCACACATTAACCTGACTGTATTGCAGAGTAGTTCTAAGTACACTATTCAAAAATGCTTTCAGAGTCCTGAAGGTCTTCAGTTTGCGAACTCTTACGAACAGTTGATTTTTTGCATATGGAACTCTTTGCGATGCTGTTCAACAATTTTTAGCAAGTATGCTTCCTCCTCTGATTTGGTGAGAGATGAGTTGAATGATGACGCCAGTGCAATTCTCCACTCGGCATTGTTATTGACAACTTTCAAAGAAATAGACCACTGCTGTTGCCTTCTGAAAGTATGGAGTTTGTTGCCAGGTGGAAGCATCAGTCATGATAAAATTTGCATTAAAGAAGAGCAGCGATGGCGAGGTCACAAAATCCTTTAATGTCACATTATGAAGTGCTGAAGGATCATTTGTGCTGCGGATGCAACTTTTATCTTTCTGATCATCAGAAGATTTCTCCATGAATTGCCTCAAACAAGCAGCAAGGCTGTTTTTCTCATCCAATGAGATATGTTGAGAAAAGATAACCAGATGAATAAGTACTGCAGTAAGGTACCAGAGATGTCGGCCAATCGTTTTCAATGCAGTCTGAGAAATGGGGGGAGAAACATTCTTATAATCAATAAGAAGCTTGATGAAGTCCAGATCATTCAGAGGTGCGCCTGATGGAAGGGGACAATTAATTCAAGCTTTAATGTAAACCAAGGATGCAAAAATACCAAATTTTGCAATTGATCTGTCTTCATGCTTAGTCAGCTATAATAGATAACGGAATAGAGATAAATCTTCATGATGTAGATTATTTTAGACATCCACCTTGCATGGTAAGAAAATGTCCTGGAACATGAAAACGCACCCCAAGGAGGGAGGGAATTCCTCCCAAGAAGTTAAGATTCAGTTGACCATCATCTTGGAAGCTTGGAAGTCAGATGCCAGTATATCTTTGATACTAATACCAGAAGGTCCATGAAACTGATGCCAGTCTGCCTGTCACTGATGTCATTCTGCCCCTGTCACTGATGTCAGTCTGCCCCTGTCACTGATGTCAGTCTGCCTGTCACTGATGTCAGTCTGTTTGTCATTGATGTCAGTCAGCCCCTGTCACTAATGTTAGTCTGCCTGTCTCTGATGTCAGTCTGCCCCTGTCGCTGATGTCAGTCTGCCTCTGTCACTGAATTCAGTCTGCCTTTCACTGATGTCAGTCTACCCCTGTCACTGAATTCAGTCTGCCTGTTACTGATATCAGTCTGCCCCTGTCACTGATGTCAGTCTACCTGCTACTGATTCAGGAGTGTTGAAAATGTTTAAACTAATGTTAAGGTCTGAGACCGGCCTTAGCTCATAGGCACTGCTTTCTTTTCAACTACTACAGTTAGCAGTGTTTGTGAAGTCCCTGTAAGAATGACATGATATCTCTTAGATCTAATGAACCACTAATGGGACAGTTTTTATGGTGCCCTTCTTTCATCCAAACCATAGCAAATGGTACAATAGCGATGGAGACACTACGGAAGATATAGCTGGGTGTGGATATTTACCATTACCTGAAATATCTCATGGTCCTCACCGGAAATCGAACCAGGGATCCTTAGGTCATGCAATCAGACAGTGTCGACTAGGTAAGGATCCTGGAAGTGATCAAATCAGTAACGAGATGATTAGTCACTCAGGCACCAGGGGTTTGGGCGAATTCCTTGACTTCGTCAACCGGACATGGATAACCGGGGTCCTCCCACTGAGGTCGGGAGGCTGACATAGTGCCAATACTTAAAAAGGACAAAGACGAACGTACTGCTGAAAGCTACAGGCCGATTTTCCTCACATTATGTGCTGGGAAGGTAGCTGAGAGAATGGTCAATAGAAGATTGATGTGGTACTTGGAGGAGAAAGGATTGATTACGCCTCGACAGTGTGGTTTTAGAAGAGGCATGAGTGCTATGGACCAAGTTACGGTATTATGCCAAAAAATAGCTGACGGCTTCCAGAGGGGGAAGTCCACAGCGGTAGCTTTGTTGGACTTTAAACAGGCCTATGATATGGTCTGGCGGCAAGGTTTGTTACTTAAGCTACAGCGGTTGGGAGTATCCGCTAAGAGGTACAAGTGGCTGCGAAATTTCCTCAGTAATCGAACTATCATGACACGCGTTGGGAGCAGCGTGTCGAGAAAAAGAACACTGGAGCAGGGGCTCTGCCTTAAGTTGTACGTTGTTCTTAGCGTTGATTAATGACTTGCCGAACTGCAAGGATGTGAATGGCTACTTAATGCGGATGACTCACAGTGTGGAAGACTGGAAAGAGTGCCTCTGTACTTCAGAAAGCACTCCCGAAGGATATGGCTTCAGTTAGCTGTTACTCCAGGTTGTATGGCCTGGTGATTGTTCAAAAAAGGTTCGACCACTCTTCACGATGAATACGACAATCTTCAAGGATCCTTTCCGATTTGACATTGGCGGAGTGACACTCGAAAGGGACGAGAAACCAAAGTATTTGGGAGTCACACTAGACAGAAAACTTACCTTATGTACGCACATCTCTGAGGTATCACGGAAGGCCTCAGAGAGTCTAAACATGGTGAAGAAGATGTCGAGCACGTCCTTGGGGGCAATGGTGGATGTCTTGAGGTCACTGTACATAGATGCAGTCCGCTCTCAGGTCGATTACAGCACGGTAGCACAGGTGTACGGGTCTTGATCGACACTAGAGAACCTGGACAAAGTGCAAAATCAGGCTCTTCGCCTCATAACTGGTACGCTCCGCACAACTCCCACCGCTGCGGTAGAAATCGTGGCAAATGTAACACCTCTGGGCCCACGCATTGAGCGAGCTATGTTGTCCACTTACGAGAGGTTCAAACGGCTTGAGGAGACAACTGTCTACATGGAACTGGTCGATAACTGGACAGAAGGAAAGAGGCCGACGATGAAGTCGTTTATGCATCATGCATTGCGAATGACAGAGATTGCAAAGCTTCCGACTGAACGTGAAAAGTTAAAGACCCACTCCCGGTCTCTTCCTGAGTTACACACAAGTCTGATAGACACCAAAGCAAAGAGAACAATATGAGTCCAACCCAGAGGGAGCTATTCTAGCCTAAACAGATGGTTCCGCTGTCAGAGTGGATGGCCAAGATAAAGCCGGGTACACAGCTCATATAGCCCAACAGGCAACGAAGTTCTATGAGGACATTGCAGGGCCATTTAGATCTCTCTGCGCCCGAGATACAGAGATACAGAGCCATAGAAGAGGCGGTAACGCACATTGACCAGAGGATTGAGGATTGGCCGATACCGTGTGTTCTCCAAGCTATAGTGGTAGCTGGGTAATGGCCGCATCGACTGGAAGCCATGGTGGAGGCTGTCCAACAACTCATGAACAAACACAGTGTGGCAGTGGTGCTACAGTGGATCCCAGGCCACACAGGTATTTCTGGGAACAAAAGGGCCGACGACCTGGCCAAGTTCGTAATGACCGAGGAGTCTAGGAGTTTATCAGAGAAGAAGCACGGGGCCTCCTACGCACACGAACAGACCGTATGGCTTTCAAGTTGGGATAACGGAACCACAGAGTGAGAGGTGAGGAAGAATATGGAGCGACCTTCCAAATCCGATCCGTGGTGTAGGCTTCGAAGAGATGAACAGGCCCTAATAGCTCAGTTTCGTACTGGGCATTGTCCGATTGGTGCTTATTTTGGGAACATGAGACCCGATTACGACTCCCGTTGTCGCCACTGCAGAGAGGAAGAGAAAACAGTTGATCACTTGCTGCGCGAGTGTCCTTGTCTGAAGGAGTTCAGGCTAGACGAATCGGGAAGCCCGCTGGCCATTATGCTTATGGCGATCTCCTGAAGCTGAGAGATACAGCAGGTTTCATCCCACGAGCCTTAATGGACTAAGTCTCGGCTCGTAACCAGAAGAGAAATTTCAAAGGGGTCGACAGTAGAGCACATTACCACATGATCATCCGTTCCTACAAAGCAATATTGTTTTTCATCTTTTTCTAATTTTTAAACAGCCTTTATGCCTTTATCCTCATTATCACAATGCCCCGAGCTGCCTTATACAATACTTGTATAATACAAGACAGGCAAAGTGATATATTCATACATAGATAGATAAATTAATTTTAAATAAAAAGGCAGTCCGATATGTTAAAAAATGTGCACAAAATAGATAGATAGATAGATAGATAGATAGATAGATAGATAGATAGATAGATAGATAGATAGATAACATGGACGAGGCGTGAGCGTTGCCGGTCATAGTGACATTTATAGAAAATGCTGAATAATGGTACTGTGTTTATTGAATATATTTAGAAAAATCTTTCAAAATAAAATAACTACAAGTTTAAATACATATAACATTCATTTAAATATACAACGTACATGTTTGTTAGTCTAATTATTTATACAAATATATCAATCTGCCTTCGTGTGTGCTTTGTTTATAACAAAAAAAAACATCAATAATTTTTTATCTAAGAGTTATGACCAGCAACACTCATGGTCCCTGATAGATATATTTATAGATAGATAGATATGCATGTAGATTTATGTAAGACCAAAAGCTATTGCTGTATTTACTAGTATGTTGTATATTGTTTTACGGCATAACTTATGCCTTTCACTCTCTAGGTAGGCACTCAAGGTTTGTTAGTTGAATAAATCAAGATTTATTTCCATTCAGTCTACAAATAGTACAGTGCACCCGGTTATAATAGTCCAGGCGAAACCAGAGTCTAGTATGCGTACAACTGACCCAGTTGCACGAGTTAACGTGTTATGGCGTTGTATAGATCACGAACTCGCTGCAACAACATGCCTGGTGTTCTCCAGCGACCAACTGTAAACTGTTCTTGAACTCATCTGCTCTCTGTGTGTTCTCTGGTACAGGTCTCACGGTCTGTCTTCTCTGCGTCTGTTAATGAACGTTACTATAAGTCTTTTTTATGAATCACAGCACAGTGCCTTTTATCGACAGACCACCCACGCTGATGATTGAGCAGTTTCCGGCCAAAACCGAAGGTAGAGGTCATTGCGTGGGTGGTCAAGTGTAGGTGGCGAATGACAATATTTCCATAGTCGTATCAAAGCTGGGGGGAACGACCAGAATAGCAATGTGTAGGCGTTGTACTAAAGTTGTAATCTCATCATTCATCTCGTGGTTAGGGGTGAGATAAGGCAGAGGTTTTCAACCTGTGGTCCGCGGACCCCCGGGGGTCCGCGGGAGGCTTAAAAGGGGTCCGTGGGCAAGTCGATGAAATTAGCGATTTTCTCGTATAAATTATTGCTTGGGTTGGTTGATTGGTTAGCTTTTAGCTATGCCAATGTTTCCGGTACAGACAACAATGTGCAGAATTGAAAACTCCGCTAGTATTTGCTTATGCTACGTCTGAAATATGAACTAGACGCATTACTACATGTCCTTGTGTAGTGAGTTTTTGAGTCATGTCATCTTGGCAATGTTTCTTTCTTACTGAGCTATGGCGTCACTGTTAAAACATCCGCAAGTGCGACATCGTGTGTATTGTTGATAAATAGTCTGGTTGATCATGCTGTAATGTTTTTATAACAAACTTTGGAAGGGCGGAATGCGCCATAGATACTATGAGATTACAATGTCGGTCATGTTTAGAGAGAGCTTGTATTTTTAGGTGACACATACCTGGGAAAAAGATGACCTGGTTAGGCTGGAATTAAAAGCAAGGCTTAGCGGCCTTGTGTTTTCAAGAGACAAATGTTGTGAAAAGCTAATTATCTACTGTCTGGTATCGTGTGTATGGCGCCGAACTTTGATTAATGTTACAAAGAATCAGTGTCCCAAAGTTTCTAGGTTGAGCATTGTATTTACAAGAATATAGGTGTAAATCGCTACCAGAGAAGTGAAGACAGACCCTTATCATCACAATAACGCACAAAGTAAAACTAATAATACGAATAGTTATGACACCTAGTAGCATGGATAAATTTGTGAAGAGGAAAACTGACCAGAACCTGGAAGATTCTGATGATCAAGCAGCTAAAGACGAACGAAAAAGAAAACGGCGCAAGTTTAATCCAGAATATATATAATTGGGCTTCGCCGCAGGGGGGGGGGGCCGATGCTGACCAACCTCTTTGTGTCGTATGCTTGCACACATTGTCGAACGATCCAATGAAGCCTGCCAAATTGAGGCGCCATTTGACCACAATGCATTCGGAATTTGCCAGTAAACCGAATGAATACTTTGAGATGCGGAAAGAGCTCTATTTGAAACAGAAAGACAAACTTCGATCGTCATATTTAGTAGCATTACGAATAGCGCGTTCCAAAAAAACCTCTCACAATTGCAGAAGAGCTAATTCTACCAGCAGCAGTTGACATGTGCGAAGTCCAACAGGACACTGCGCTTGCAGTTCAGCAGACTGTTACTGTTGTCGTTCTGGCTAGCATGTTTCCAGGAGTACTCGCTGCTGTCAGACAAAGCTATCAATGTCCTGCTACCATTTTCTATGACGTATTTGTGCGAAACCTCATTCTGTGCTGTTATTGCGATGACGACCAAGTACAGGTCCAGACTGGACATTGAACATGAAATACACATATGTTTATCACGCATACCACCATGTTTGGACAAACTATGTAGTGCCAAAAAGGCACAGCCTTCCCAATGAACACCACACTGTGTAACGGACATACCAGTGGAATAAATACTCGGTGAGTATTTCATTATTTGGATAGGTAGATATTCGCGTAACTTAGGATAGGCCTACCGTTTATCAGAATTTAAGTAGATTGCATCCGTAAACTTTATAAGACATATTAGGGCCCAACCTGAGGTACGAAAAGTTAAGGCCAGGGCACTTGGTCTCTGGGGGTCCGCCACCCGAGCGTGGTATGTCTGTGGGGTCCGCAGGGTAAAAAAGGTTGAAAACCTCTGAGATAAGGGATAAGGGAGGGCGGAAGGGGAAGCGGTGAAGCGCAGTTATTACAAAACTATATTTTAAAATTTGTTTCAATGCCCAGGTTTTATGTGTGCTAAAATATAGCCTAACTAGTCATCCTGTGATGTAGCATACGCCGCCTTTTCAATCAATACAATTAAATTATTTTTTTAAATAAGCATTCAAACAAAATAACAGGCTTACATACGTGGTTTGCAAAGTTGAACTTTGATCTATCATGTGCAGACTTTTCGGTCATTATCTGGTACTTTCCAGCAACTTGTTTTTTTTTATTATCATTGTTTACAGAATTTTAGTTAATTCTTTAGATGCCTTGAGCTGCCAGACTTAATTTTCTCTTTATTGGCTAAATATATTTTAATGCCTTTTTTTAAGATGAGGATTTTTTCTTTGAATTGTAATTTCTTTATTTCAGTTTCTAGCAAACATATTCCGGGGGGTGGGTGTTTTAATTTGCATTACTTTTTATTTCTGGTCTTCCTCAATCCACCCCTTCCCCGAGCATAGTGTTATTTTGATGTAACATTTTTTATTTCATTCAGGTCATGTCAGTCTCCATATTACCTGTAGGAAGTTATTTTGTATTTTTTAGACTTGCTCAACACAGCTAAATTTTTTTTTCTACACTAATCAGTACAGAAAGATGTTAGTGAATATTTTTTTTTGTAATGTGTACATATTCTGAAACAGCTAACATTTGATTGTAATGCGCCATACATATTTATAATTTACTTAATCGGGATTTTCCCCAAAAAAGCAGCACAAAGAAATCAAAACAAAAGATTTCACCATATCTAATATTTTATTGTCTACACTTCAGCGTTGAATGTGATCTCTTGACCCACTTTGTAACCTAATGTTGGCGCCGGCCTCCATAGCATTTTCACATCTTATCTATATGTATACACCATTTTTTAAATTATAAATTGGAAATTAGTTCAATATTACTTTATTTTTCACACATAATTGTATTATTAAATGTGTTTTTTTTACAATAATAAGTTGACTTTCTAATGTTATTTTATGTACAGCATTCCCTCATTTTCCGCGATTAAACGGATACAGAATTTACCGCGACGGGAGATAAATGAGATAGTCTCGTAGTTAGAAAACATAAAAACATGGTTACGACCATGGAAATCTTGATATATCTAGATATCCATGGTAACGACCAAACAATACTGTTTTAAAATTTACTTGAGCTGTCTAGACATGAAGTAACATTGTACATCCACCATTGCGCTCGTATTGCTTAATATATTTCACTAAATAAAAGGACAAAACGTCAGATTAGAAATTAAAACAATCTAGTTTTATAAAAGAAATCAGAAAACAACGCGAGTTGTCGAACGTTGTTGAATGCGTCTTGCTTGCTTTGACGAATACGGGAATTCCACAAACGCGACAAATCTTTCTATATAGAAATTGAGTCTTGCAGGCTGCTGGTTTCCCGCATTGTTGGGCTAAGAAGAGAATTATATATATATATACTAGTTGCAAGTACCCGGCTTTGCCCGGTTTTAAAATAAGGTTTTCTGTTTACCTTTTGTTTTCTCCCTCCCCCCTCTCCCTCCCTCCCCCTCTCTCTCCCTTCCTCCCCCTCTCTCCCTTTCTCTTTCCCTCCCTCCCTTTCTCCCTCCCTCCCTCTCCTTCCCTCCCTCCCTCTCCTTCCCTCTCTAACTCTCCATCTCCCTCTCTCTCCCTATCCTCCCTCCCTTCTTCTCTCTGCCCCCGTCCCCACTCTCTCCACCTTCCTCCTTCCTCCTCCCCTCCCTGCTCCCTCCCTGCCCCCTCTCTCCTTTATATTTCACTCCCTCCCTTTCTCCCTGCCCTCTCTCTCCCCCCCCCCCCCCCCTCTCTCCCTCCCTCCTTTCTCTGCCTCCCTCCCTCCCTCTCCGTCTCCCTCTCTCCCCCCTTCCTCTCTCTCCCTCCCTCCCCCTCTCTCCCTTTCCCTCCCTCCCTTTCTCCCTCCCTCCATCTCCCTCCCTCTCTCCCATCTCTCTCTCCCCATTCATCCCTCCCTCATTCCCTCTCCCTCCCTCTCTTTCCCTCTACTTCTACCACTTCCATGTTGCCTACTATCTCTCCTCTACCCCCTATCTCCCTCCCTTCTTTTCTCTCCTCCCTCTCCCTCCTTCCTCTCCCCCTGCCCCCTCCCTCTCTCCTCTCCCTCCTCTTGCCACTCTTTCTGCCTCCTCTCACTCCCCCTGCCCCTCTCTCTAGCATATCTCTCTCTCCCCCTCTCTCTCTCTCTCTTCTCTCTCTCTCTCTCTATATATATATATATATATGTATATATATGTCTTCACCCTATTATTATGGCTTCACACTTCTTCTAAAATCCTTCTTCATTTCTTTCTTTACCTTCCCAAGCTAACACGAATCAGAAGGCATAGAGACATCAACAGTCTTAACAGCACAAAAGACACAATACAGCATAGCGCAAGTTCTATTCGATTATTGGGAAATGACGTCACGAGGTTTTGTTATGGCATAAATCGAGGTTACTTTAATATAGTAAAATACTAAAATAAAAATAATTAATTGCAAATTAAACTACCCATCGAGATGAACGAAACCTGTCCTATAACCTCCCCATGTAATTATGTGTATGTGTAACAAATTTCACGTTAATTGATTGTCTGGATCTTGAACCATAAAGGGACTTCTGAGCAACAGACGACCGCCCATAAGTATAGATATATATATATATATTTCCTTTTCCCGACTTTGCTGGACAAAAGTTCCCCGGCTTGACCATTTTTCAGACTAGCTAAAAAAAGGTGGGCACATACGTGTGCCCGACTGAGCATTGCTAATTTCTCAACAAATTAAACATTAGAATAAAAAAAAATAAGGCATGCAAATTATAAAATAGATCCTTCTAATTGTTATTTTAATAAATCAATCGATTACATAATCAGATAATGATTTTATGAGTGTTTTAAAAAATTACCATATGTCTGATAGGTCCGAAAAATGGTTCGTTGGTGGACATTTATTCAAAACTTAATATCTTATAATTCCTGTCATAAGATTTTTTAAAATTCTTCATACAATTAAAATGGTATTATGTTTGCCAAATACTACACCTTCCATTTCACATTTTTACCTCATGTTTTACAGGTTTTACTCAAGATATACGTTTTACAGCTAGGGATATACAACCCGTTTTTCTGACGAATTCATTTTTTAACCATTTTTTTTTCTTTTTATTAAAAAAAAAATTATTTCGGTTTTATCATGTAAGTAGCTTTTCTACATCTGTTGATATAATTTTAGGTGCGAAAACTTTAAGGAATAATTTTTTTTAATGCATTTAACTGATTTTTAGGCATGTATCGCACTTTACGGGACATATAGATAGTGTCCCTCAAGTAATGAAAGGTAAAAAAATGTATATGTGCATTTTCAAATACATGTTAGTAAAACGTAAAACATTTATATTTTAAAAATTTTCTATGAATATAATTTTTATTATAAAGAAAACAAACAGATTTTTCAATTATACGTACGTATTTAAATAAAATAAAAATAAAAGACCATACATGTGCCGTGGCATCTCATTATATATTTTTTAAATGAGTTTCTACAACAGACTTAAGTAAATACGCATGCATCTCTTATTCTTTTGTAGTTTGAGTATATATTATTTTTAATATATCACAATCTTAATTGAGTAATTGGTCATTTTTTTTGGTGATAGAATTAGTTCAACTTTACTATCCTATACATTCCAACTTACAACTACCAAAAGTTGACCTTAATTTACCGGGGTCATGTTTGCGTGTTCTGATAGACTTTTTTTTGCCTTACACCCGCCACGCGTAGCCTACGTGGTTCATTAGTCAAATATGACATGGGCGTGGAAAAAGTAAGTTTCTTATTTTATAATAGGAAAACCATTTTCAAATCTTTAAAAAGCTAACATTTAATCTTATTCCAGTTAAAGATAAATTGTTTTTGACCGAGTCCCCCTTCCGCCCCCCCCCTCTTTCCCCCCAAAAAACATGACTTAATTTATGATTTACATTATTTAGTCAAAATTTGCTGATTAGAAAGAAGTTAGCGTGTGGAATATTTAATGCATTTTACAATACAATTCCTAAATATATCAAATTATTTCTTTTGACATGAGCATTTTGTCTATTATTATTATCTACTAGTATATACAAGAGTGATCTTTTAAATATTTTACTTTTTTACCTTAGCACAATACAAATTTAAGCGTAATAGTTTGTTGTTGTTTTTTTTTTTTTGATGATCCAAAGTGTTTGTTCGTAATTACTTTAGAGTTTTGGTACGATGGGGCCCCAGTTGTCAAAATTAATACGGGCTCAAGATTTGCAAGCGGTCGCTTTAAGACCACATAAGCTTACTTTAACTTTGCTTAGGTTTATTCCAGTGCTATAGAACAAAAAGTAATATATGGTTGTTTTACTCTCGTTTATAGAAAGACGTCAAAGATTGTATAAAGGTTGGCTTTTTCTGGGCACATTAAACGTCATCTCGCCTAGTATTTTGTTGGCTTTTTTCAGTGAAATTTAGCAGTACAATGTTTGATAGAAAAGCCGAAGACTTAAGACAGTAACTAAACTACAATGTTGCATTAATGTATTCTTTTGTAACTTCCTAGAGACATTTAAGGTTATATATAAATATAACAAAGGCATTCTCATATTTGCAGTTATGAAATAAAAAGTTCATAGTATATTGCAAACGTTAACTTCCCTTCTACATCACAATAATTAAATTATCTTCTGAATATGGTAGTGTATATATTAGAGCTGCTAATTAAACTGCGTTAATTTGCGATTAACGCGTCAAAAAAATTTGCGATTAAAATTTTTAACGCAACACCTAAATGCGTTAATTTGACCAAAATGCTGAAAGTTCAACAAATCGATAAATAGCGGAATTTCACGCAACAATTTGAAGTTAAAGTCCGTTCACTTATTAAGTAGATCTACCACCCCCACCCTGTCATAATTTCCACACACCCTCACCCCTAGGTACGTCGACAAAAGCCCCAATTGTAATATAAAATGAAGATGTTTTGTCATATAGCCCTTCGACAAGTGAACCTCCTGCTCCCTTTTCGGTCGATATAAAAAGAAAAAAGTTTCATTCACTAGTTAACATTATATAGTGTAGTGTACTGGTGGAGGTACTGTAGTGTATTGGTGGAGGTACTGTAGTGTATTGGTGGAGGTACTGTAGTGTACTGGTGGAGGTAAAAGGTTTGGTGAACTCTGTTATAATTGAAAATATATTATAAGAAAGATGTGTTCGGTAGATAAAAAGCAGAGATGTAAAGAGTAGAGCGGGAAGGAGGACATTTCCAGATGTTAAAGAGTCGGTGCTAAATTTCACACCTAATCTTTAATGCTTACAGTGTTAAGGTTAATTTTATTTCAACTAGATAAATAGTACTAATTACGCATTAAATTTTATTAATAACTAGTTGCAAGTACCCGGCTTTGCCCGGGTTTAAAATAAGTTTTTTGTTTACCTTCTGTTTTCTCCCTACCCCTCTCTCCCTTTCTCTTCCCCCCTCCCTTTATCCCTCCCTCTCCTTCCCTCCCTAACTCTCCCATCGCCCTCTCTCTCCCTATCTCCCTCCCTCCTTCTCTCACCCCGTCCCCCCTCTCTCCACCTTCCTCCATTCCTCCTCCCCCTCTCTCCCTCCCTGCCCCCTCTATCTCTTTATCTCTCACTCCCTCCTATTTCTTCCATCCTCTCTCCCTCTCTCCTTCCCTCCCCTTTCTCTCCCTCCCTACCCCCTCTCTCCCTCCCTCCTTTCTCTCTCCCTCTCCCGTCTCCCTCTCTCCCCCTCTTCCTCTCTCTCCCTCCCCCTCCCTCATTTCCTCTCTCTCCCTCCCTTCCCCCTCTCTCTCTCCCTCCCTCTTTCTTTATCTCTCTCCCTCCCTCCCCTCTATCTCCCTCTCTACTCCCCCCTTCCTTTCTCTTTCCTTCCCTCCCTTTCTCCCTCGCTCTCTCCAACCCTCCCTCTCCCTCCCTCCCCCTTTATCTCCCTCCCTACCACCTTTCTCCCTCCCTCCCTCCCTTTCCCTCCCTGCCCCCTCTCTCTTTATCTCTCTCTCCCCCTCCCTCTCTCTGTACAATTAAACGTCAAATTACGCTTCTTAAATAAACAGAAAACCTAATTTTAATCCCGGCCAAAGCATGAAAAAAAAACAACAACAATATTTTTTTTTTCGTCCCAAACCCTTTCTTCTCCGTCCGTTCACTTGGTGCGCGAATACAGGGAATTCCCTGTGCATTGAATAGTAAAATACTAAAAATATTAATTACAATTAAACTACCCATTGAGATTGTATTAATAATGTTAATAATGTCACAGAAACATTTTAATTAACGTATTTCGGTTTATTAAAGTGCACCTTTAATTTTAATCTTCTGAATACATAAAACGATAGGTAAATAGATATGACTATTGGTTTCACCATGTTTACAATTGGAGTTTCCGGAAGTTACCCCTCTTTTAAAAATGTATCATTGGGAAATGACGTCACAGAGGAATTTTATTTATGGCGCCGTCGAGATTACTTTAATATAGTAAAATACTAAAATAAAAATAATTAATTGCAATTAAACTACCCATCGAGTTGAAACGAAACATGTCCTATAACCTTCCCCATGTAATTATGTGTATGTATAACAAATTTCACGTTATTTGGTTTTTCTGGATCTTGAGTTATAAGGGAACAGACAGACAGACAGACAGACAACAAATGCGTCTTATAAGTATAGAGATAAATATAAAGAATGCCATTCATAATTTTTAAAAATCTGTATTAAACACACATAACGACATACAGCCATAAAATATATACACACATGCAAATGAAAGGATAGAAAGCTAATTGACCAAAGTTGTACAATGTTTGTGTGGACTAGTTCTAATAGTAACATAATTAGTCATAGTGTATTCTATCTGACGTGATTCAAGATATTTTATTTATAAGCTATGTGATTGACAGTTATAATCAGGCTTGAGGAGCCGGGAGCCGCTACTTTTTGCTGGAGCCGGAGCCGAAAAAAAACTGGCGGCTCCACGACTCCCAAATGTTTTTTTTACAGCAGAATTTTTTTTAGCTTTAAAATTCCAAATTTGTTTGATTGTTTGCCTCCTACAATTTGAAATGTTGTCATTTTTACGAACTTCACAACAGTAACAGCGTTAAAATGATAGCGTGCACGCACATCACCACATAAAATCTTTAATGGGGAATCGTTTTGTGTTCGTTATAAATCTTGTTTACCCACCGAATTTTTTTTTAATGGCATGCTATTTTGTTATATATAAGGTTAAAACAGTTTTATTTCATAGAATAATTGTATCAATCATTTAAAAATAAATTTTTACTACGACGACAAATAGAACGCGTCATTTTGTATATTATTTGACCGCGAATTTGTAAAAGACTAAAAACAAAATAGTCGCTTTCTGTATTTAACAATTTTATTATAAACAGAATATCTGAAATAGAGTAGATAAATTTATAAGGCTGTGCAGACCCGTAGCCAGGTCAAAGTAAGCAGGGTGCACCAATACCCAGTAAGGGGGCGCCTTCTTATTTTAGTTACTTTTTCTTTATTTTTCCTCTTTTTCTTCTTTTTTTAAGCGGGGGGGGGGGCACTCCACACCTAGCGGGTTGGGGCACGGCCCCCCAGTGCCCCCCTTGGCTATGGGTCTGAGGCTTTGGCTATACGGACCCGTGTCCCAATAAAGTCCGATTGTTATTCGGACCCGTGGCAAATATGCACTAAGCTTAGCTATATTTAAACTTCATTAGACGGAACCCGAAAAAAAGAATAATACAGAGTCCGCTTAGTAGAACCCTAGACACAGAGTAACGA
Source organism: Bulinus truncatus (assembly GCA_021962125.1). Lineage (NCBI taxonomy): Eukaryota > Metazoa > Mollusca > Gastropoda > Planorbidae > Bulinus > Bulinus truncatus. The sequence goes on from JAGDYQ010000061.1 coordinate 662,486, forward strand.
TTAAATCATACAATTCAAACAATAATAAAAAAAAGTCAATAATTAAGTTTATGTATAGCTAAGCTAAGTGCATGTTTGCCAAGGGTCCGAAAAACAATCAGACTTTATTTGGACGGGGTCCGAATAAAAATCGGAGTTTATTGGTTCCCGGGTCCGAATAGTCACTTTGAATTTATAAATAATAAATATAAATACTGAAGTCTTTAAAATATTTTAAATAATGTATCATTTTACTATTTGCTAATTTGATAATTGAAATAACTTTTTATTACTTATGAAAATGGCGACTAGTGAAACCTCTGTCGAAAATAATGATACGATTCTGGATGCACTGAAATGGTTTCTTTTTAGTAAAACCGACATGCGTATATTTTTCAAGTTTCTGACTATGGGGGTGAACGCGGCAAAATTTGCATAACTTTTTATCAGCGGCATGTTTGCGTGGCGCAATTACAAAAAAATTTGTCTCGTCTGATACTATCCTAATAGGGAGCCGAGCCGGAGCCGTCAATTTTGTGGGAGCCGGAGCCGGAACAAAATTTGGCGGCTCCGCAAGCCTGGTTATAATTGAAACAATTATAGTCCCGGCTTCACTTTGACAAAGTGCATACATTTCATTAATTCGCAACGTGGTTATCAAACAAAAAGATATAAGGGTTCGTCCATTAATTTCTTCAACAGCTTAAAGAGGGTAAGGGGGTCTGAAAAAGTTTGATAATTGTTGACATGGAGAAGTGGAGGGGGGAGAGATAAGGATAACATTTTTTGACGTCAATAAATTTCATTTTTTTTGGGAAATGACATCAATGGTTGGTAGATAAAAAAAAACAATGATTTAGATTACCGGTAGCTATTATAATTTTGAAATTTCATAACAGGTGTATCAGTCTGCTATTTTTGTCAGAAATTTCACGTCGAAATGGCACTCATTCGGTATCCGGACAAAATCTAACAAAAAAAAAACGAGTGTAGGGCTAAAAGCCCCAGCGACATAAACACCAGCGGACAAAAACCACCACAATATTAAGATCTGATTTAATTCGATATTATTGATATTTCTATATAAATAATCTTGACCATGGGCTACGGACAATATTTGTCGATATAAGAGATCGTGTCTGTCAACACAGTACATCAATAGGCATGTTCCTATGTTTTTTTTTACCTAAATAAAGGATTGGATCTCGACCACAGCGGTTCGTATGCTGTTTGTTTTACCTTACGTATTTTGAAGTGAATTTTTTTTTTCAAAGTATCCCAGTAAGCTGCATTAGCCTTTCCAGCCGCAGTAGTCTAAAGTTAATCCATTGTTAGCTTTACATCAACAGGCAGCTTATCTTACCAGGTAAAACAAACAAAATTAAAGGTTTTAGCCCAAGGTCAAGACTGACCATATCTTTATTCTATCTTTTTTAATTCTCATGTCAAACATACATTTTATAACAGACGGTAAAACAACAGCTTAACAACCACAGTGGTCGAACGCCAATCCTTTATTTACGTAAAACAGCATAGAAACATGCCTATTGATAGACAATCATTTCCCTTAGCCCATGGTCAACTTTGCATATATAGAAGTATTAATAATATTGACTCAAAATCTTTTTTTTATATTTTGAGGGTTCGTCCGTTGTGGGTTTCGTCAGCTGGGGGTTATATTCACTGGGGGGTTTTGTCCGTGGTGTATTTGTCCCACACTCAAAAATAGTATATGTTAAATATGTGAAATGTCACAATCGTTTATTGTGGACTTACCACAGATGATAAAATTATAGTTAACAATCTCAAGGTAGTGAAGTACATTGATGAGTTATTGCAGTAGGGGACTGGTTTCGTTATCCTGACAGATTCGCTCCCAGTTTTCAGGCTATACAGGGACAAGAGAACGGGATCTAATGTCCCGGTACTGTGTATAGTATAGAGGATGACATCCGGGATCTTATGTACCGATATTATGTATTGGTGAAGACTATTCGGGATCTAATGTACCGATATTATGTATTGGTGAAGACTATTCGGGATCTAATGTACCGATATTGTGTAATGGTGAAGACTATTCGGGATCTAATGTACCGATATTGTGTATTGGTGAAGACTATTCGGGATCTAATGTACCGATATTGTGTATTGGTGAAGACTATCCGGGATCTAATGTACCAATATTGTGTATTGGTGAAGACTATTCGGGATCTAATGTACCGGTATTGTGTATTGGTGAAGACTATTCGGGATCTAATGTACCGGTATAGTGTTTTGGTGAAGACTATCTTTTTTGATAACTTTGAGTGCTACATTTATTTAATTATTACTATTAACGCCTTTTTATCTGTAACAGATTTTGAAATCTAATAAAATAGTATTTCACTTGAAAGATACAAACTATCCAAACCATAGGTTACATATAATCTGTGATCCGAACTAATGACACATTCCCAATTCTGCCAAAGACGGTTAGACAGTACAACCATACACATACTAATTAACTGCCTTACACATACTAGTATAATAAACTCTTTTTATTACTGAAAATTTATTCAAGAAAGTGTTTGTATCATTATTACTCAAACTATATAATCATTCATTTTTTTGCGGATAACTATTGTTTACTACGCCGGATAGTGTAGTCGCAGGATAATTATAAACAAAACAGACAATACTGTTAAACAAAACTCATTAAAGAGTAATATTATAATTGAAGGCTGGTGATGGGTTTCAGCTTTTGTTAAAAATCGTTATAGAAGAATTTTTTTTTGATGGTCGAGTTATAGTACTGAACGTAACTTACTAGTAACTTGTTAGTCCAGTTATTTACATATTATTTTTGTTCTATTTTAGTATTCTCTTATTTACTATGTATACATTATGGTAAATGTTTGATAGCCGGAAAACTTCAGGCATTGGCCAGCATGATAGGTTAAACGATAATTTATATAAATACATGTATGATCTAAGGAATGATTTTCAATATTTTAGTGCATCTTAATAAAGACATATATGTTAACTGACTTTTTTATGATAGACTCACTATTAAGAAATAACCATCTTTACCAAAGTATTTTCATCTGAAAGAAAATTCCAATGACGTAATGGTTACTGGCAATGAAATGCGAGACGTACTTAACGGATAGTAAATACTTAAATCCTCGTTTGCGGCTGACCCCCCCCCCCCACGACCCTTCTTTCCCCAAATAGCCAGAGGCAATAAAATGGTAATGACCACACGGGTAGGTTTGTACGTTCATGATTTCTTGCCCCCCCACGGCTACACTCACTCTTTTACCTTGACCATTGTGTTTAATTACACCCTACAACGAGCTGGCTTTCTGACGTATCGGTGCTGGCATTTCCTTTCTCCCTCCCCCCCTTCCCCACCCACTGAACTCTGCGCTAGCTTCTATTTTTGATCTGGCTCATTATCTATCTCCCACCCACCCCTACACTGGGTACCGTTTTTTAACATCAAATCAGTGACCAATGATTGGCTTTTCGTTAGATAAAAAAAAAGGATTATCTAAACAAAGATTTTTTAGTATCAACTCATAAATAATATAAAAAAGATCGAGTAATAATAGGGATTTAAAGAAAAATATTACAACTAATTAAATCCTTCTGACCAATAGTTTCACGAGAACTTTTACATTTCTGTTTGAAAAAGCGTCTAAACAACTGTTAATTTCTGTGTACTAAACTTTAGAGCTGTATGTCGGATTCGCATCCCTCCCACTACCAAAAAAAATCAACTTTTTATGTTTCAATAAAACAAACATTCTCTAATTGTACGTAAAAATCATCGGGTGCAGAGGTACTCACAGACACACAACTTAACTACTTAGTAGTATTAATATTGTGCAATATTTGCTTAGCAACAAACTGCTGTTTTTGTTGCCCCTTGAAAAAATAAATAAATCGTGTGGCCACGTGGTTGACCAGGTTATAGTATAGACGGGGGCAAACTGTACGACATTACTAGGCTTCACGAGCCAGTAGCGAGAAAGAATACAGTGACAGGGCCAAGTCAAAACTAAGTCTGTTTCCCTGCTCAGCTTGCTCTTCATCTAAAATCTTTTTAATTCCAACCTGCCCTGAGGACATTTTACGCTCGTATTTTTCTGGTCAGCAATATTTTTCTGGTCCTGACCAAATCATCAGTTCGCTTCAGTGTTAGTCTTCTCTTTGCACGAAAATCAGCCGATTCTGCTTGGGTGATTTATCTTGAATGCCTTTCTGGCAAGAAAGCTGGTAATGTTGAATTGAAGAAGCCCTTTTTTTACCTCCTGCTCTTTTTCACATCATACAGTGACACCCTGGGCTTGTGACCATTAAAAGAGTCAAAATCTTCAGTGTCCAAGATGCAATGGTCTGCTTCGTGGCACATCAGCAGGGGGAGGAAAAGTGTTCTGGATGAGTGGCCATTGTGGGCAAATGGCAGCTTAGCAAATAAGATTTCTTATTCCGGGTATCCGGTATACTTCCAGGCTCTGGCACTGGGTCAGAAGGGACTTAACTGGCTGGGCATGCTTACCAGATGTGAGGAATGTTTACTTGAGATATCCATGATATTCCTGACTGATTTCTCTTTCCTGGCCAGCCCAGTGTGACAGCAACATCAGCCAGGATACAGTTACATTGACTAGAAATATCACGAACAGCAATACAGCCTCTTAAAAAAAAAATAAATAAATAAAACAGGTAAAAAAAAACTTACTGTAAAGCAAGCTGAAATTATTTTAAGTTAACATCATAAGGTATTTTTCTCTATTGAAAAATTTCTTCGCTTAATAACACCAATACTCAAAACATAACAACTAATGCTAAAAGACTAATTGTTTTCTTAATAATATGGTAATAAAAAATTTACCCAAATCTAAATTTAAAAAGTTTAAAAGTGTGTACAGATTCTTACCTTTAAATACTGCAATTTTGTGTTGACAGAGTTGTCTTTTTTAGATACAGAGCTGACAATATTATCAATGTCTACTTTTGCTTTAATTGCTTCCTGATATAAAAAAAAAGAGAGTAAAAATTTGTTGTAAATAAGAAAAAACTAGGCTAAAAGTCTAATTGACATGATAAAACAAAACAAGTCAGAATGATAAAAATTTAAATCATACAAAGTGTAATCTGGAAATTGTTATCAATATATATTTTTAACTATTAAAATGTATATTACTTATAGAGAACATATAAAAAAATTAATTAATTTTGAGTTATTCAAACCGCCTAATATGTTTAATGCTTTGAAATGTTGGTCCATGGTATAGAGTTAGGGGCCGTCCATAAAGTACGCCACGCTATTTTTGACGATTTTTGACCCCTTTCCCTGTCACAAAGTGTCACAAATCTCGGGACCCCCCCCCCCCTCCTAAAGTACGTCACACTTTCGAAAAAAAAAAATTTAATTAACAACTGATTAAAATTTAATCGAAAACTTCAATTGTACTTCACTATTAAACTGCCTTAAAAATATAAGTATTAAAAGAACTATCAGATTATTAAATGACTTTAATAGTAGAATAATAATTGTCAACAGTTGTCTCAGTTATTCTTTGAAACATTAACTCAATCAATTTAATTTGAAAAAAAAAAATTGCAAAAATTAGACTTGACAAATAAATCATTTATCTGCTACCTATTCATTTACAATTAAATCGCTCATAAATTTTGGCCTCAAAACAAAATGTTGCTCGGAGACAAATTTTTGCTCACTTCATACCACACCTAAGAGGGAGCATTGGTTGCTAACAGATCAACTTCATCCTCATCTAGCTACTCAACATCCTCTGAAAGTGCATTTTCCATTCTGCCTATATTTGCCATGAGTTCTCTTTGCCTTCTAGCAGCGATTCTCAAAGAACGTATGCGTTTTATTTGAGTTGATTCGGGAAAATTTGGGTTGGTACATTCTAGGAGACGGGTGGTAGAGTGCTGACTGTCGGTAATCGGAGGGTGCCGGGTTCCGAATCTCAGTGAGAACCTTAGGACTTTTTTCAGGTCCTGTGAAAGTCCCCAAGTCCACCCAGCTTTAAATGGGTACCTGACTTTATGTTGGGGAGTAAGGCGGCTGGGCATTGTGCAAAATCTCACACAATCCCTTCATATGCCTAGGTTATAGAAACAGAGGATTGCTACACTTCATCTGCCCCGATACCCTTAGGGCTAAGGGAACTTTACTTTACATTCTCCTGCGCCCGAGTTCTGTGTTTATCTGTATGTTTCTTCAACATTGTTTTTGTGGAGGCAAAGTATAAGTGCAAATCTGATCATGTAAGCTGGTCTGCAAAGATGGACACAAAGAGAGCATATGGTTTCACTTTAAAACTCCCTTCTGATTTTGGCATAATAATGTCATCAAATTGAAAGTTTGTGCCACGAACACTGAAGGAAATTCTTATGACATCTGCATCTGCTCTTTCTGGATCTGAGTCCATCAGTTGTTTGGCTGATTGGGATTGGATTTGAGGAGGAAATAATCTCGAAGGTAAAACGTTGAAAAATGAGTTCTGTACTTTGTCGCAACATTTTATGTCCTGACATTTTAAAATTTGAGGAAGTATTGGCTGGTGCGAACATGATGGTCAAACCATTCCTTATCCTTTGACATCAGTCCAGCTGCATCCAATTCAGATTTACCAGGTTGATATATTTTGCAACAATTGGAAATTGGTCAACAATCACATGCGACCAATATTTCATTGACTGTTGCACCTGCAAACTTGAAGTTTGTTCTTTCCAAATCCTCATTTATTGTTCTGCCCTGCTATGACTGCCATGATGTTCATTTTACAATATGCAGGCCTGTAGCGTATGAAGGCAGCAGGAGGGCCGGGCCCCTGCGTTTTGTCTGGCACCCTCTCTGCTTATTTGTTCCACTTTGTAAAATGTATTACCTGCTCCCTTCACTATTGCCTGACCCCCCTGCTGTAGAATTTTCACGCTACGGGGCTGGCAATGTGACACCAGACAGTTCTCTGCTAAATGGAGCCATTCGAATGCCCACGCGATTATAAGCATTTCTTCCTGGTTGCACTGGTTGCAAGGAATAAGGCATCAAAATTATTTAACGAAGTTATGGATTGCACCTTCAATTACTTTTTGTATTATAATACAAATTTACAAATTTCTTTGATTAGTGATATAATTATGCAGCAGACAAAAAGAAATAATAACACCTCCGGTAAGGCTACACATAAAACAAGGCTTCAAAACAGTATATTAGCGCTCCTAACTAGCAAGTATGAGGAATTGTGAACAACACATTGAAAAGATATGCGTTTCATGCTATTTTGACATAAAACTAATTCAAGTGTTTTAAAACTGTTAAGTTTTACTAAAAATTTAAATTAGAAAGAAAATTAAAAATATATTTTTTAAAAAATGTGACGTCACACTTGGCCTGACCCCCCTCCCCCTGTCACAAACTGTCACACTTTCTTATACCCCTCCCCCCCCTTGGAGCGTGACGTATTTTATGGATGGCCCCTTATATGAATCCTCTGATAGTTTTGTGCTTTTTCAATGATTTAATTACCTTTGGTGCCATTCTTTGAAATATTTTTTACTTTATAATAAGCTAAAATCTGGATCTCTATCAACCACATGACTGGCATAGAAATTAAATTTTCAAAGAGACATTCCTTTGTGTTCTGGCTAATTGTTTGTTAAAGTAATCTATTTTAAAACAGTAATAAATTTTAAAAAAAAAAAAACTAGAAATGTAATAAAACACTAGGAGTAAACCTGCAGCTGTTTTTTTTTGGCCGATTGGAGATCCAATATCACATGACTACAGTGCTGGCCAATACCTGACACACACATAAATGGCAAGCAACAACTTTACATGTGCCACAAAATATACTGGCAGTCTCACTACTGTGGTCTGGACAGTAAAATAATTTTCAACACTTTCTTTCACCATGGGTTTCCTGAGCTTAATCAGATACATGAATAGGTGACAAAATAGTGTACAAGATGTGGTATATTATAAATATGAGATTCACAAAAACAATTTACTATGCATGGCAGCTAATGTTATACCATGAAAATGAACATTCAACGAAGAGAAAATCTACCTTGTAAGCCTAAGAAGAGGGACCACGCTTTGGGAGATAAATGACAAGACAGTGCTGGCAATATAAAACTGTGGACAAAACCAGTCGGCTGGGTTTTTATCTACTCCATCACACACATTCCTAGAATTCGATAAGATAATGATACCAGCATTTAATGACAATTTAAAGTCTGTAATTACTGCTAAACTTTTTTGTTTAAAAATGCTACAGTAAATATTAAACTGCATCAAATTCTACTTTATCACTGAGAATACTATTAATTTGATAAAAAAATTTATTGCAGGTTGTAAAGTGTACATGTACACATTAAAAAGATTACAGGAAAACTAAGTTACACTTGCCACATATATAATCTTCTGAGCTACTTTTAACGATGTGGTATTGAAATCTTCAGCAGTACAGGTGGCTTCAAGATCTTTGTCTAAAAGTTTTCCAGCCTTTGCTCATGTTGTAGCTTCGGATCTCCTGGTAACGGAAGACAATATTTTCTAGAGCAAGATTCTTGGGCAATTGTTGACCTGATCAGCTGTCAGCTTGTACTTCCTGCAGGCTGGACACTAAGATCTATCAGGTTTTATTTATAAAAAAAAAAGGGAGATGAGATAACTTCAATGAAATCCAAAGGGCAGAAATAGCTATAAATGGGTATAAATAGCTAAGTAAATTTCAAAGTCAGCTTTATAAGAAACTAAGTAAAGGTAGATTTTAATATTTAGTAAAGAAATTAAAGGGTAGATTTTAAAGAGCCACAACAATATATATGTGAAATCTAAAAAAAAAAAAAAAAAAAAAACAATATATGTGAAATCTAAGATTTATCTACTTTGTTTCAGCTCTCAAATATACCCATTTAAAGATTTCAAAATTTACATATATTATTTTTTATTTTTTTCAACATGAAGAGAATTTTTGTAACCCAATTTCCCTTATCTTTATTTCTGTGACAAATCAATGTTTTTAAGAGAAAAAATGTTAAAGATGGTACGTAACATTTTTCCTCTCTTTTTAAAACATTGATTTGTCACAGAAATAAAGATAAGGGAAATTGGTTATGTAGTAAAAATTTCTTCATGTTGAAAAATACTAAATGTTAAGTACCATCTTTTCCTTTGCTTTGTTCTACACTTCATGATATCAGGCCAAGTTTTGCAAACTGTGAGAACATGGCAGCATCAGAGGGTCAGCAAACAGCTCTAGACACACAGGACATGTTAATTCTTCTTCCATTTCTATGAAATTCACATCTAAAATTAGGAAATTAAGAAACACTAGTTTACAGGAAAATATAAAAATATACCATAGAAAATAATATGTCACTGACTGTGTGTATGTTATACAGGTTATTTTAATTTCAGTTTTAATACTATTTTTTTTACTGATTACAGAATAGGTAGAATAATTCTAAATAACCATAGAAAGTACTTTTTATCAGTGTTCTGTAATGGTAAGAAATAGTTTATCCACAACTTCTAAAATGATTTTTGGAAGTACCCTTCAAAAGTACAGTCGATTCCGCTAATTGCACACATCGGGACCGAGGCTTTTTGTCCCACTAAGCTGGCTGTCCCAATTAAACATACGAATTTACTATTGGCTTTGGTTTGGTTTCTTTGAGATTTTTGTCCCAAATAAGCGGCTGTCCCAACTAAGCGTGTCCCAATTGCTGAATCCACTGTATTTTTTTTATAATACAAATTATAATGAAAGAAAAAAACAAACATTAAAAACATTACCTTGTGACAATAGGTCATCAAGGAAATTTAACCATTAAACAGTTGCTATTATTGAACATGCTAGACTTTATACCAATACACCAATTATTTATCTGAAATCAATAACTAAATAAATGGTTTAGTGGCAAAGAGAGGGTGGGGGTTAAAAATAACGAATCACTTATATACATGTCATGTATCATTTTAGTCAACATATTACTCACAATACAGACATAGGAATATAAAAATGATAATGGTATAGAATTTAACTTTTTTTTAAATATATATATTACTGCCCACCAAAAAAATTGTTTAGCTACGGAAAACATGCATCTTTAATAGCCTCAATTTAGGTATTTGTTAAATGGGGATGTGACGGAGCTGAGGAAAATCCGCATCCGCCGGATTCGGAAAATATAAATCCGTCAGATTCGAATGCGGATTTGGCAAGAGGGATGTATCTAAAATACGTTCATGACCAAATACGACGCCTAATCTATGGACAGCCGAGTAAGGGTCCAGGAGTTTAGGTTTAACTGTTTTCTTATTTCTTATCAAAAGCGTCTCTAGGTTTTTTAATTATAGTTACGATTATCACGGCCGTGTTTGATCTGAAAACGGTTTTTCAAATTCAAATCCGATGGAAATTTTTAAAAATCTGTCGGATTTGAATTTGCTCAAAAAAACTTCGAAGTTCGAATGTCGTCGGATTCGAATTCGTCACATCCCTAGTTGAAAGTGTTCCAGGTTAGTCATTTTAATAATTACAAAACCATTGAATTGTCTATGTTTATCAAAAGTCCTTCTGTTAATTATTAAATGCAAAAAAGTTTTCAGAAATTGTTAGGCAGCGTCATTGTTGGGTAGCCTACCTTTTCCTTAATATGAGTAATTAACAATATAACTTTTTATGCTATTATATGAGTAAACTCTAACACATTTATTGTATAAATAAAGTTTAAAACTTTTTTCCTAAAAAAAAAAATTAACATATGTTAAGAGCAGAATTTTCTCTGTATGTGCCAAATATCTTTTTTATATGTACACAAAGCAATATGAAAATATGTCACAAAATAACACTTTTTAAAACTAAGACAAAGTAAGTCACAAAATAAACTTTAAAAAGTAAATTAACTGAAAATTGTTGTTCATTTGGTATACTATAGCACAATCAATACTATGATTTGGAATGTTTATAGCGGTAAAGTATCAATAATATTTATCAAAATAAAAAATCGCTATATTGTGATATTTAAATACCTTTGTGCACTTTTTCATTATGGGAAATGCAGTGCGCTTAATTAAACGTATCCTGTAAATTATTTTTGTTATATCTATTACTAACTATTAGCAATATGTTCTCTAGACTATAATTAAAACTTCCAGCAGATGTATATAAATCAATATCCCAGCTCTTGCTAGACTTTCAAGCCAGTTATAAAATTTTGTAAGATATTTAAATCTATTTTTTTTTCCTTTGCATCCATTTTGATTACACTGACAAAGTTATTTTTGTAGTTTATGTACATTCGTACATGAATAGGAAATATGATGATAATGAGTATTGAAATTATTGATTAGTTATTTTTTTGTTTGAAATAAAAGTTATCTCCAGTTGTAAAAAAACAAACTGATATTTTGCAGAATGTAAGAAGATTTTTGTAACTAGATAGATTGACTTCATTATCTGCTAGAGTAAGTAAATGTTTTTTTAATTTATAACTGTTCAGTTCTAATACCCATTTTCTTTTTTTTTTTTTATTATTATTACATTTTGTTTTGAGTTGTCATATTATTGATTTGAGTCATCAATTGTATATATTTTTCTCTCACTATTTAATGCTGAAAAATTGTAATTTATGTACATTTTTTGGAGAAGAATGGTTGAAAGCTTGTCTTTGAATAAATATTGATCCTGGATGTGGATCAAACTTGCACTTTTTTTTTCACTTTTTATTATTAAGAACTTTTATATTTATCTTATAATCTTAAATATTTATTTATTTTCATTATTATTAATATTTAATTTTCTTGTTTTAATATTTCTTATATAAAATAAGAGCTTTTAACATTATTATAAAAATGCTTAGGGAACATGGGGAGAAGTAAAATAATGTAATTGACTCCATTCATGAGATATATTAGCTAATTACTTAATTGAGGATGGAGTTTTTTTTAATGTGGAACTATATTTTTAAGTAAAATAAACAATTATAACAATTTTTTTTTTTTAATGAATTTCATTCAATCTAACCTGTAATCTTCCACTTTTAGGTGTTTACTTCAGGAATTTTATCAGGCTCAACAAGTCAGGGCCTGTGTGCCATCCCAGATATGGACCTGTCTTTTTTCCTGCTACTATAAGAGCTGATGTAAAGTTGACATTTTTTTCTTTAATTGTTTGGCCATAAATCTTGTGCAGCATTAGATTTAGCTTGTTTTAGTTTTTTGGACTTTATAAAAAAATCTTATCATTTAACAACTTAGCAAGTATTTTTTTAAATTACACTCATATTTAAATAGAGCTAAAAGCTTATTGATTAAATTTATGGTAGTGCATGATTTTTTAAAGTTTTTTAAAAGTAACTTTGAACCACATGACCATAATCTTCTATCAAATGTTGCGCTCTTGTTTTGACCCTGGAAAAATTAATTATATTAATCATTCTGAAATTGTTATTTTATATTTTTTGCTTCTTCATTTCAAACTACAAATATTTTTTTCCCTCTTTTAATTGTGGAGCAGAAAGAATGTTATTGCCTCATTGGATCTGACGAGGCGACTGTTTGAAACTGTGCACAAAATTTTTTTGAAGCTGCCACATCTGAAGTTTATAGGAGGGAAGCTTTTGTAATGTCTCAAAAGGAAAGAATGTAAAAGGTGAGCTTAATAAATATTATCATTAGTCATCTTTTATTTCAGATATAAATGCTTTGAGAAGCTTACTTATTTGTATCGTCTTCATTATAGTTTATACACAGCAAGAGTCATCTAAACGGTGAAATCAGAATTCATATTTAAAAAAAAAACATGAGATAAATAAAGGAGAGAAGATTTCTTTGAATATTTAAAAACAGTAAGTTTAGAATGTTGAATTAACTGGCTTACTTTTTTATTGAAAAATTTGAAAAGAAACAATTTGACAATACAGGCTAAATGTTTTTTTAAGCATTGATAAGACACTAGTCGCATTTGTCAAATTAATTTTTAATTAGGTTTAGTTTACTGCTATTTTTTAATGATGTTTCACTTAAAATAATTGAAATAAGAAAAAATTATTTTTTTTTTTAGTAAGAATATTCTGCACCATCTTGTTAACTAAAATGAAATTATTTTTTTTAACTAGGGTGAATAACTACAGAAGAGATGGAGCGAACCGAGAAATGAAACAACTTGAACTAAACTGCAAGAGCTATCATCATCATCTTTTCAGGTAAGATATATCCTATTTTCTGCATATTAATATTTTATCATTTAGTTTTTAGAACTCAAATAGACTAACCCATGAACTTCTGTTAATAGACTAACTTATTTTGTTTGATTAGGACACAGTGAACAAGTCCATAAGATGATGGCCTCACACATGGAGGGTAGCCTGAAGTTGATTCCTGTGTTTCCGACTTGACTTCAGTGAACATTAGAAAGCTTTTTTTGTATCATTCAGATACAATTTACACAAGTAGACAGCCCTACTGTTTCTGTTTACAAATAATGATTGTAAAAGTCTTCAAAAGTATTCTTATGTTTGTAAATTTACCTTTAAAACTAACATTCATAAAATCAACTTAAAAAAGATTTGTTATTGCAATGTTCTTTTTTTTATATACATTTTTTTATCCTAATATAGTATGCATTATTTTTGTGTCTTTTTTAAAACTCTATTAGTTGGATAAGTTTGTTTATTCTTATATAGTTTAACTTATAGGTAATATCTTAGGAACTGTCAATTGAACACTAAAATTCACTGAGGAAATAAAACAAATTTGTAATTAATCTTTGTTTGAGGTACCTAAACGATAAAGATAATTTTTTTTTTTTAATAATATTGGTAATGAATTTGTATGCACTAATGCATTGAATCACTGCTTAGGCTCTTTGTGCGTTTAATAATAATTTTAAAAGTAAATAATGGCATGACCTATATTATAATAGGACTAGATGAAATTTATTGAAGAATTTTTTTAGATGCTATAGCTTTAATAAAGGAGACAATTTTCATTATCCTAAAGTATGTCACTGTATTCTTCAGCTGTATTCTTGTAACAAAGTAATCAGGATCTTTTCTTATTACACAAAGTTTATGAGACCTAAAAATGTTTTTAAAAAAAATTTGCTCATATACCCCGAGTCTTATATCAAATTCTCTTTCCCTAATCTTTAACAAGTGGGCGCCACTGTCACTGAATGTTGAAGCACCCATGGAATTTCTGTGAGCTGCTCGAAACCATGGCTCAGAGATGTGTTAATACATAATGTGATTATTGTTAGACAGGATTAGAGTGATTAGTCAATAAGCGCATAAAGACTATATGCACAAATTGAATATAATATAGTTATTGCATTGAAGTTAAGTACCTATCGCAGTATTCGATATTATTGATTGTACAAAATCACCCAGCAGTTCCAAAACAATCTGTAATAGGCTAAAACTAAAATTGATTTCTGCCATTGTCCAGGTCAGTGAAATTTCTAGTCACTTCTACTGAGAAATGGTTAGAATATGGGATCTCTATCGTGATGATCGTATATTAGTTATGAACATTAATATCAATAAATTTAATTATAAATAATCCGTCATCATCAGGAGATTCTCAACCTTTTTCAATGAATAAAATTCCCGCCGGTATCCCTCACACGGTTCTTCAAATACTTGGTTTTTTTAAAAGAAAGTTAGATATCTCTGTCTGTGCATCCTACATAAGCTTTCGCGTATCAAGGCAATGGGGTACCCAGGTACCACAGGTAGTGGTGAAACATGGGTCTACACAAAAGTTTTTGTCAGTCTTACTTCCCATTTTAGTTATGTATTTTTATATAGACTAAATAATTATTATTTTTATGAGAGATTTATTATTGTACCTTGTTAAAAATGCTGTTTAGACAGCGAGTTGAGTCACTGACATATATATTGTATCTATGGACAAAAGCCATAAGTATAACATTTTGGGTCTCATAAACTATGTGTAATAAAAAAATTGTAAAGTTCTCTTAGCCCTTAAGGGATATGGGGGCTTGTTGAAGTGTAGATACAGATGTTTCAGTAACTATAGCATAAATAGAGATTGTGTGGCTAACACAACAAATAGCCACCTTACTAATTAACGTCAGGTACCCATTTAAAAATGGGTGGACTGAATTTTACCAGGACCTAAAAATATGTGCGTGGTTCTCACTGAGGATTAAACCAGGAACTCTCATTCACTCTGCCTCACCCATCCATTTGCCCCCATTTTGAAGAATACATTCATGCATATAAGGGAAATTATTATAAATAATAATAGAAAAATGTAACTCATGAAATTAACTTGTTCCAAAATGTTTTTATTCTTTCTTAATACAAAACAAAAGATAACAATAAAGTCTTAAATGGCCATTAATAAAGACTAAAAGTCTAAAACAATTCAATGATTCGTATTATTATTTACAATGATTTATGCTCATGAAAAGTTAAACATGTTAGTGGTAACCCAAATTACAATACATGTATGTTTTCAAATATTTTGTTGAAATGAAACAAAAAAAAAAAAAAAAAAAAAAAAAAAAAAGGAAAACATTTTTGGAACTAATATAATACTCACAAATGAATTTTTTTTGTGGGCTAAAAACAAGAAAACCATAAATTAGGACAGGGGGTTATGGGTCACTAAACTGAAATTTTTTTGTGCCAGGGAGTAATTAGCCAAATAATATACACATAAAAAAAGAGTCAATATTTTATAAAAAAAACTCTGAACATAAATACATTTTAAATTTAAAGCAAGGATTTACTTGCATGGCCTTGAATAATAAAAAGCTGTTAACTTAAGAATGATGAACAATTAACAGAATCACAGTGTAGAAATTAAACTTGAGCAAAATTAGTTTAACAGATTTTTTTTTTAACTGCTTTTTGAAAAACTATAGGTCTTGGAATAGACCTGCAGAAAATAAAAAAATCATAAAATGTATCTCTATATATAAGATAAATAGAACAGTGGATAACTAAATAAATAGGTCTAGATAAGACAGAAATAGAGAATGGCTTTATAGTTAAAATTAGTTCACATTAATTTGTGATGAGCTGCTACAAGATTTTAGGGGGCTAATTTTGTATATACATTAAAAATAACTTTTTTTTCTACATAGTGTTAAACCCAATATTTTTAGTCAAGTCACACACTTAAGTCTCATTTCAAGGTTAGTTTTAAAGAAACGCAAACAAATAATAAGACATACATGTAAAATATATTTAAAAAAAATAAGATGTTGAATGTAATTTCATATTCTATTTTCTAAGGAAGAATTCAGCAAACGTCCAGTTTTAATCAAAGTTGACATGAACTGACATTATTACAGGGACAAGGCGGAGTGTTGCCGGCCATAACTTCTTAGAGAAAAATTTATTGATGTCTTTATGCTATATAAAAAGCAAAAACGATCATAGATTTATTTATTTGTATAAATTATTAGACTAGCAACTTTATACGATTTCTATATAAATGAATGTTATATATATTCAATAAACACAGTACCATTAAATAGCAATTTCTATAAACATGATTACTATGACCGGCAATACTCACGCCTTCTTTGTCCCTGCATTACTAACCTCATCCAAATAAATTCCATTTCCTAAGTAAAATAAGCCATCGTGGTCATCAGATTTTTTCACATTTAAATACATACATAACAGATTTTTAAATTTCAATCAAAAGACATTTTAATGCTAACCAAAACCTACTTACAAAGGATATCCTCTGGGATCAAACTCTAGTGGAGTAACCAACACTCTGAGTCACTCCTATATAAAGACAAAACACAGAGATGGTTAGAGCAATATATTAAGTGTAAAGGCAATGAAAAAAACTCACAAATTTTTCTGAGACAATTTAAGACCTAATTGAAAGATAAATATAAATAAGGGCCTAATTTCAATACAAAACAGCTATTGTGAAATTATCCTAAATAATACCGGATAAAGAGACAGCAATTAAAATGATACAAAAGCGATGGGGTAATTATGCACATATTGATTTCAACATGAGAGCACATGTTAATTTAAGTTTTTGAAATTTGTTTAGAAAAACCTGTGTAAAATTTCTAAATTGAATCTTTTCTAAAGAATATGAAATTAAGACATTATTTAAGAGCATTCTCTAAAGCCATTTAAAGACATGATGTGAAAAATATTTTTCTGCTGCCTATTAAAAAAAAACTGAGCATAAACTTCAATAATTAGTAACATTGGGATATATTACATTGATGGACTATAGGGATTAAGTGTATTAGCAGATATATTATAAAGTCATTTTATATTTAATGCCCTCAACATGTGATCAGTAACAGTCAAACACTGACAATGAAAATTTAAAAAATAAGGTTGACTAGATAATTGACAAAAAAAGATTTTTTTATCTTGTTGCCATCTGAACTAACTTATTTTACACAAACCATTCCCTATTAAATGTAATAAATTATTCTCACCTTGAGAGGGAGTTCTCCACTTAAAATCCGAAGGTGGCACTCCAAGCTAAAGAAATAAAAAAGGTATTAAAAGAGACGCCCCTCTTGTCAAAGTCATGTAGAAAGTATTTTAACTTTTATTTCGCTTTTAATGTTTGGATTTCAGAGTGTAAGATAGTAATGAGTAGAAATAGTCTGCAATTCAGAAATAAATAAATGATGATATTGGGCTACTTTTAGAGTTTTAAAAACTACATCTTTTTTACAAAATTCTATTGAATCTATGAAAAAGGCATAAAAAAAAACAATATGGGTAATAAAAAAGCAAAAAAAAGAAGCATCAAAACTTACTTTTATGGTATATTATATCCACAATGCCTGAAATCATATTCAGAATAAAAAATGTTAAAGATATGGTAGACTTTAAAAGGATTAACAAGAGTTAACAAAACATTTCAAAGAACTATGTAGGGTATATAAAACATACTGAGCTCTCTCACAAACAGCTGCTCCTGGAGAGGCTGTAAAGTAAATAAAAGTCTATTTTTGTAGAAATATAAAACTTCAATTTAAAAAATTCAGCAACTTCCTAAAAATTAAGTCTTTTTAAAAAATACATATCAAATGAATACATACCTGAAAATGCACCTGGTGAAATTCCGTTCTTGCACCTAAAAATGACAAAGAAGGAATACTTTGATTTGTTATTTACAAAACAATGTAGTTGAAAAAAAAAGTGAAAAGTGCAATAATGGTAAAATGAATAAGTAATGTATACAAAGTCAATAGGTGGAAGTAAATTAGTAATGAGTTTATATAAATGAATTATTAAGAATTATTCATTCAATTTAAAAGGAAGCAAACAGGATAGTTGGGCTCAGGAACATTTTTTTCATAGGAAAATAAAAATAAGTTTAGAGAAAATATTTTTCTGAAGACTGAAAGCTTTCCTTTTACAAAGTTCAAACAAAATGATATACATTTATATGAATAAATATGTTGGTGACATAAAAATAATTTAATTTAAATTACATTTGCTTATCTTTAATCAGTATTGATCACAGTATTTAAGACAAGATGAGTTAGGGGCAAATTCACTGAAGAAAAAGAATTATGTGTAGATCTCTTGCTCAGAACCACTTAACTCATAGCAGAGAGATCTAGAAATGTACTAGGAGACAATAATGAGATTACCACAAGCCACATAAGGGAACGTCTGGTGGTGCGGTTGCTTAATTGTGGATAATCAGCCGAAAGAGCTTCAGAAGAAGTTGTTTTACATACAATCCTCATTTGTAATAACATTTGACAGGCATGAGAAAGGCCATTAACATCAAATCAAGGATTAATCACCAAAAGTCCACAGGAATATAAAAACTATTAACATAGTGAATGCAGTCATGCTTACATTAGAAAATAAGTTAACTGAGCAAAGAAATGTTCAATGATATCTTCTCTTCTGGTCTTTAACATATTCCTAGAACATGGATTTTTTTTTTAAACCCTTAACCAATGTGGCCTTTGGGGGAATGATAAGATAGAACATGCGTCCTTTCTTGGGCTTATAGTTAGTGGCGCACATCTCCTCTCCAAGTCAGTCGTGAATATTTGAACCTTGCACCTTTTGCATGTGAGCTACGTTCACTATTGACTTTACTATGCAGCCTTGGTAAGGATACTGCCCAGAATTTTGACAGAAGGGGAAAGAATTTAAGAAACGGAAAAAATTATTAAATTCCAATAAAATTTGTTATTAGTCATGAAAAGCACATTAAAATTTAATGACTAGTGTGCTAAGCAATATTTTATCATTGGAGAATACTGATTCATACTATTCAGGGATTTGATTATTACACAGTACCGTGTACCAGTAAGCATTATTTTTTATGTCATCTGCTACTAAAATGAGCAGCTCAAATATTAACATCTTTATTATCCTCCACTTAACCATGCAACAGATTATATTTATATTGTCAAAAAAGTGACTTTTTTTTTTAAACAATAAACAAATGTAATAAAAAAAAGGAAGTTCAATGCTTAAAAAACAATGACACTTTTTTGTCCCAAATAAAACAAAACTCAATAATAATCAATAAATTAAATAGATAATAATAGGCAATATGAAAGATTATATGGAGGAATGCAACGCTAAGAGTATATAGACTATTAAAATAATCATTTATCTTTAAATCATTCAAAAATAAATATTTTTAAAAAACACATTGATAGTTATTACTGTTAACTTTCTACACAACTTTAATAAAGTTTTAAATCATTTCTAATAAAATGCCAAAAATAAACAAAACAAGAATTACTACTACTCATTTCTATTTTTTTAATAATTTTAAATTAACAGATGAGAGAAAAAAAGCACCTGTTTTAACAACATAGCTTTGAAGAATTAGAAAATAATCATTTTTAGTATATAGCTTAATGACTGTAAATAAATGCTCAAACATGAGAATAGCAGTTCCATTAAATATATACATGTATTAACTATATGATTCATAACAACGTTCTTACCTGGGATGTGAGTCCTAAAAAATAATGCATGTTTTTTTTTTTAACAAACATGAACTAATTAATTAAAATATAACAAAATTTAAAGAAATATAGTGCCAATAATTGATAATACAGTTAAACATTTCATCAGACATTTTTTAATCAATATCAAAAACAAAAAATAGCTTGAATGTTAAAAAGGCTACACCATGAACTTTCAAAGAGATTCCAAAAATTTGATTACAAAGATAAAAGCTAACAAACTAATTAAATTCGATTAAATGGACACAGGAAAATGAAGATAATGATTACCTTTTTTCGACATAGAATCAATTTGAGATATTCATTCTCGGACTTGAGTCTAATTAGCTCCCTGAAAAAGATTTTTTTAAAATGCTGAAATATTACATCTTGCAGAGAATTTTTTTTACAAATAAACTAAAGGTCGAAAGGGCAGGTGAAGAGAAAAAAATGAATAACTGGTACAACTTGAAAGTGTCTCAGATAGCTTTACACAAATTTCCTTCTGAAAGTCATGGAGAATTCTTGTGGAACATCATTTGAGTAATTCTTTTGGTTTGGTCCCAAGCTCTAAGCAACATGAACAATTTATCAAACTGATTAAACATTGGAACACAACTACTATAAGGTTCTGTGTTTCATGAGGCAGTTGGCAGCCGAAGTTCAAGCCCTTTTACAGTGTTATTTAGATGTCAAGGGTGAAATAATGAATGAAATAATGTATGAATGGTGTCATTTTTCTCAAATAAATTGATGTTTGTCTACTAAACAAAAAAATAAAAAAGAAGAACTCATCAATAAATGTGTACATTTTTACCTCTCCATGGACTGGAGCTTGTTTGATGGCTTTTTGATAAGACATCAGTTGAGACTGCAGTCCTTTAATCTAAATTTTAAATTAAAAATATAATTGTTGTGTATTTACATACTCAAACAGACGAAAGAATATTAAGCCTAAAATACATATTTTAAACAAATATTTATCTTTTGATTTCCTCATCCTATGCTGCTTGACAAGTCTCTTCTGATGATTTTTTTGAAACTCTGCAGCCTAGAAGAAATGGAAAACATTGAATTAGACAAATTTACAAAAACAAATTATTATAAATTTGAGTGACATGCAAGAAAGAAATAAGTAGCAGGCATATTACCTGTTCAATTTTATTCAAACAACTTTTCAACTGTTCTGTAGGGGTAAGAAAGAGACTCTCAAATATCTTTACTAATCTGTAAAAAAATTTAATTAAGATTGTTTAAATAATTCTATAAAAGTAACAAACTATATTTAGAAGGGACAATAAAACAAAATTTTTTAATTAAGTTGTAAATACCTTGTTATTTAGCAACAGAGTCTTGCACAGGGATCCACAGATTTTACATTTTTCTTTAGTGCCTTAGTAACAACAACAAAAAAATCAAGCACAATCATTTTAGTAAAAAAAAATTTATCTTTCAAAAAACTAATCTGTTTTTTTTTTTTAAATAATAAAAGCTATGTTACTGACGGTCAATTAAAAAAAAAAATCTCTTAACCAAATTGTGAAACCAGAGTTTTACCTAAGTACTTCTAAGGGACCCCATTGCCAAATACCCTTCCCACAGTTAGAACAAATTAGTGTCTGCTCTGATTAAGTATAAAATCATCCAGGCTATACACTGCTAATTATCATGCATTTGCAGATAAATAATCTTAATTATATTATAGAAATATAGTAATGATCATGTGGTCAAACAGACATCAGCATTCCCTGTCACTTATTGGTGTTTTAACCTGATCTTCTTAAGGGCCTGATAAAAAACCTAAGTATGTGCAGTGAAACATATAAAACGTAGTTATCTTTTAAAACAAATGACATATCATAGGTCAGATATGCATTGATATTTGCTAATGCTATCTTTTACTCATCCCAAGTCAATTTGATTGATATGGCTGCTGGTGAAATTTGACTAACTGCTCCTTTCACTACTTAAAATTACCTCCAAGCTCAACAATTTTTAGTATGAAACAGTTTCTTTCTGCTATTTCATCTTTTCTTTATTTTTAAATCTTTGTTACTTCTCTATAGAGATGGCTTTAAAAAACAACCTTTCACTCTTTGTGAGGAAGTCATTAAAACAATTGACCTATATGTCAGTCTAGCATTTTTTCCTTTTTAGCTTTTTAGTAGTCCATTTTCTAATAAAGAAAACTATATTCTATGGGAATAACAGTTTTAATAACAACTAGGTCTTCAACAAGATAATGAAAAAAGGATACAAGTAATTCAGTGTCAGTGAAATTTTGTGATTTGTAACCTTAACAATTTACAAGGGTTGTACATTTTATTTTAGTTATTTACAAGATTGCACAATTTTGACAGAATATGACTGCAATTAGTCAGGTAGAATTTCAAATTGTGCTCTGGACTACAAAGGCACCCATTGCAATGCAACCAGCCAGACATGTTATTGTTACAGACTTGGTAATTCAGCTGCAGGTACTCTGGAGTTGGTAATACAACCTAGAAAAAAATAGTGCTAATATTTTTATCTAATTGAGGTAAAGTACTAGAAAAAGAAAATTTTGAATAAATACTAATAACTTTCGAATCCTTAATGATTCTAAACCTTCCTAGTACAACGACTGTCGCAACCAATGTGTGAATGTGATTACAGTAACTTTTTGTACATACATTAAAACAAATAAAAATATATTTAACACGTTGTAGTGAAACATTAATTACTTTTCAGATATTTGTGTATTTCTAATAGGTAATATCATATATTTTATTATAATAATTTAGAGGTTTATTTGTTTTTATTTATTTCGGAAAGAAAGAAACTGTTAGATAACGACGAGTACGTCTGCTGAAAACGATATTGATAATCTCTAACAAAATGATATTAATTTTACTTAGTATGTATAAAAACATAAATCGGTTTCAAATCGTGATCAAATAAAGTGATAGTTGATATTAGAAATGGCTATTAAAATTATTGTATTTTTTGATTTACCTTATACATTCCCAAATCATAGTATCAATAATATTATCAGAAAAATTTCTGCCGCTAAAATAAGAGATTACCTTTAAAACTTTCACTAGTTTACCAGCAGTTAATTAACATTAAAACATGCAAAAAATAAAAAAAAGGCTGATGTTACGTGCACCCCAAGTTTGTCCTATTTATTTATAAATAGACAAAGAGCTCTTCTTTGTAAAAGGGTATCTTTATTATTGCAGCTCTTTGCTCATTTATAAACTAAAACTACAGGAGCCGTAAAACTTGGGTGCATATAGACACTCCGTAAAAAAAAAACATGCGGTCACACTTTTTTTTAATTGAATGAGCTTACTTTTACTTTTAAAATAAAACTAATGAATATTTTTCGCTAGAGATATATCTATATGTTTGCAAAATATATCAAAACAGCATGCTAAAATAGTTTTTCTTGCATTTTAAATACCAATAGGCTGTTAAATTATTTCATAACTACGACATCAATCAGTTCATTTTTTTATTGTTGTGTTCCACACGTAAACTAATTATTCATCTTCAATTTGCCCCGTACATTTTGTCATTGACTCTGCAGTGAATCTGTCCTTCTCTCCATACCTCTCTCAACCCCTCTCAAGCCGTGTGATCGCTGGTTGGACCGCTATATTTTGGCATGTCCAGACTTTTATATTGGCTTTCCTTTTCATCTCTTCTGCATATTTCCGGAAGGACAGGAATGAAATTCTTTGTTTTCCGGCCTACTCGGCAACGTTTCTTTGAATTGTCTAAAATTGGTCTTTAAACCTTTTACATTCCACTTCTCCAGAGAAATTCTCACACCTCGTAATTTTTACCAAGGCCATTCAATGCTCCAGACAATGGCATCACTAGGGGAGGTGCGGGTATAAATGCAGGCCGATCAGGACACCATTTTAGGGTTGACACCAAATGAACAGTTCTAGTTTCATAGTCGGTTTTATAACCGACCATAGTTCAAAACATGTGCAATAGCACAGGGTGCCACCATGCAGAGCATTTTCTCAGGGTGCCACCATACATAGCAGTAGTACAGGGTACCACCATGCAGAGCAGCAAAGGGTACCACCATGCAAAACAGTATAGCATGGTGCCACTATGCTAAGGGTCTGGATGCTGGCCAGTAAATGAATACTGCTCGGATCATCTGGCGTTATTTGTAAACGCACAAAAAAAATGACGCATGTAGTCACGTGGTTTCATGAAATTGGTGACGTAGTTTACAAACACAGTTAAATGAAAGTAACATACATCTTTAAGAGATACAGTCAGTCATACTAAAGTATTTTTTAAAGTAAATTATATAGTAAAAAAATGAATAACTGGTACAACTTGAAAGTGTCTCAGATAGCTTTACACAAATTCCTTCTGAAAGTCATGGAGAATTCTGTGGAAACATCATTTGAGTAATTTCTTTTGGTTTGGTCCCAAGCTCTACAACATGAACAATTTATCAAACACCTGGATAAACATTGAAACACAACTACTATAAGGTTTTGTGTTTCATGAGGCAGTTGGCAGTCAAGTTCAAGCCTCTTTTACAGTGTTATTAGATGTCAAGGGTGAAATAATGAATGAAATAATGTATGAATGGTGTCATTTTTCTCAAATAAATTGATGTTTGTCTACTAAACAAAAAATAAAAGAAGAACTCATCAATAAATGTGTACATTTTTACTCCCTCTCCATGGACTGAGCTTGTTTGATGGCTTTTTGATAAGACATCAGTTGAGACTGCAGTCCTTTAATCTAAATTTTAAATTAAAAATATAATTGTTGTGTATTTACATAATTAAACAGACGAAAAGAATACTATTAAGCCTAAAAAATACATATTTTAAACAAATATTTATCTTACTCTCATCCTATGCTGCTTGACAAGTCTCTTCTGATGATTTTTTTGAAACTCTGCAGCCTAGAAGAAAATGGAAAATATACCTATAAGACGCATTCGTTGTCTGTCTGTCTGTCTGTCTGTTACCTTATAACTCAAGATCGAGACAAACAAATAACGTGAAATTTGTTACACATACACATAATTACATGGGGAAGGTTTCATATCGATGGGTAGTTTAATTGTAATTAATTTTTTTTTATTTTAGTATTTTACTATATTAAAGTAATCTCGACGGCGCCATAAATAAAATTCCTCTGTGACGTCATTTCCCTATGATCGAATAGAACTTGCGCGCTGGTGCTGTATTGTGCCTTTGTGATGCAAAGAATTGTTGATGTTTTTTCATGCTCTCTGATGTGTACAGTTTGAGGAAGGTAAAGGAATGAAGAAGGATTTTAGAAGAAGGGTGAAACCATAATAATAAGTATATATATATATATATATATATATATATATATAGAGAGAGAGAGAGAGAGAGAGAGAGGGGGGGGGGGAGGGAGAGAGAGATAAAGGGAGAGAGATAAAGAGAGAGTGAGGGGGCAGGGGGAGAGAGGAAAGGAGGGAGGGAGGGGGAGAGAGGAAGGAGTGGGATGGACAGGGGGGAGAAAAGGAGGGAGAGGGAGCAGGGAGGGAGATGGGAGAGGGAGCAGCGGGGATAGGGAGAGAGAAAGGAAGGGAGGGAGAGAGGGTGGGTGGGAGGGAGAGAGAGGGGGAGGGAGGGAGAGAGGGTGGGAGGGAGGAGAGATAAAGAGTGAGGGGGGCAGGGAGGGAGAGAGAAAGAGAGAGAGAGGGGGAGACAGGGGGAGAGAGGAAAGGAGGCTAGGAGGGGAGGGAGGGGGAGAGAGGGAGGGAGGTGGGTGGACAGGGGGAGAGAAGGAGGGGGAGAGGGAGCAGGGGGAGAGGGAGATGGGAGAGGGAGCATGGGGAGAGGGAGAGAGAAAAGAAGGGAGGGGGAGAGGGGGTAGGAAGGGAGATAGAGGGGAGGGAGGGAAAGCGAGGGTGGGAGAGAGGGAGAGAGAAAGAAAGAGTGAGGGGGCAGGGAGGGAGGGAGGGGGAATGAGGGAGGGATGAATGGGGAGAGAGATGGGAGAAAGGGTGGGAGAGGGAGGGAGAAAGGGGAGGGAGGGAAAGGGAGAGGGGGAGGAGGGAGAGAGAGGGGAGACGGGAGAGGAGGGAGGGAGGGAGAGAGGATGGGAGAAATGGGAGGGAGTGAGAGATAAAGAGAGAGGGGGCAGGGAGGGAGAGGGGGGAGGAGGAAGGGAGGAAGGTGGAGAGAGGGGGGACGGGGGTGAGAGAAGAAGGGAGGGAGATAGGGAGAGAGAGGGAGATGGGAGAGTTAGAGAGGGAAGGAGAGGGAGGGAGGGAGAAATGGGAGGGAGTGAGAGATAAAGAGAGAGAGGGGGCAGGGAGGGAGAGGGGGGAGGAGGAAGGGAGGAAGGTGGAGAGAGGGGGGACGGGGGTGAGAGAAGAAGGGAGGGAGATAGGGAGAGAGAGGGAGATGGGAGAGTTAGAGAGGGAAGGAGAGGGAGGGAGGGAGAAAGGGAGGGAGGGAAAGAGAAAGGGAGAGAGGGATAAGGAGGGAGGGGGAGGGAGGGAAAGAGGGGGAGGGAGAAAACAAAAGGTAAACAGAAAACCTTATTTTAAACCCGGGCAAAGCCGGGTACTTGCAACTAATATATATATATATTATATATATATATCTATACTTATAAGACGCATTAGTTGTCTGTCTGTCTGTCTGTCTGTTCCCTTATAACTCAAGATCCAGAAAACCAAAAAACGTGAAATTTGTTACACATACACATAATTACATGGGGAAGGTTATAGGACAGGTTTCGTTTCATCTCGATGGGTAGTTTAATTGTAATTAATTATTTTTATTTTAGTATTTTACTATATTAAAGTAATCTCGACGGCGCCATAGATAAAATTCCTCTGTGACGTCATTTCCATATGACACATTTTTAAAAGAGAGGTAACTCCCGGAAACTCCAATTGTAAACATGATGAAATCAATAGTCATATCTATTTACCTGTCGTTTTATGTTTTCGGAAGATTAAAATTAAAGGTGCACTTTAATAAACCGAAATACGTTAATTAAAATGTTTCTGTGACATTATTAACATTATTAATACAATCTCAATGCGTAGTTTAATTGTAATTAATTATTTTAGTATTTTACTATATTAAAGTATCCACGGTATGGGATCGCCTTCACTATAAATAAAAATCGCGCACCAAGTGAATGTGTAATTGAACGGACGGTGAAGAAAGGGCTAGGGACTGGAAAAAAAAATATTGTTGTTTTTTTTTCATGCTGGAAGTACCCGACTTTGCCCGGGATTAAAATAAGGTTTTCTGTTTATTTTAAAGAAGCGTAATTTGACGTTTAATTGTATAGAGAGAGGGAGAGGGGGAGAGAGATAAAGAGAGAGGGGGCAGGGAGGGAGAGGGAAGGAGGGGGCAGAGAGGGGAGAGAAGGAGGAGGGAGGGAGAGAGGTGGTAGGGAGGGAGATTAATGGGGGAGGGAGAGGGAGGGTTGGAGAGAGAAAGGGAGGGAGGGAAAGAGAAAGGAAGGGAGATAGAGGGGGAGGGAGTGAGAGAAAGGGGAGGGAAGGAGAAAGGGAGAGTGAGGATGGGAGGGAGTGAGAGATAAAGAGAGAGAGAGGGGGCAGGGAGGGAGAGGGGGGAGGAGGAAGGGAGGAAGGTGGAGAGAGGGGGACGGGGGGTGAGAGAAGGAGGGAGGGATATAGGGAGAGAGAAGAGAAGGAGGGAGGGATATAGGGAGAGAGAGAGAGAGAGAAAAAGAGAGAGGGGGCAGGGGGAGAGAGGAAAGGAGGGTAGGAGGGAGGGGGGAGAGAGGAGGGAGGGGGTGGACAGGGGGAGAGTGGGAGGAGGGAGCAGGGGGAGAGGGAGCAGGGGGAGGGAGGGAGAGAGAAAAGAAGGGAGGGAGTAGGGAGGGAGATAGAGGGGGAGGGAGGGAGAGAGAGGGTGGGGGAGAGGGAGAGAGAGAGAAAGAGAGAGGGCAGGGAGGGAAAGAAGAGGGGTGGGAGAGAGGGAGAGAGAGAAAGAGTGAGAGGGCAGGGAGGGAAAGAGAGAGAGAGAGAGAGAGAGCAGGGAGGGAGAGAGAGAGGGAATGAGGGAGGGATGAATGGGAGAGAGATGGGAGAGAGGGAGGGAGAGGGAGGGAGGGAGAAAGGGAGGGAAAGGGAGAGAGGGGGAGGGAGGGAGAGAGAGGAAGAGGGGGAGAGAGATGGGAGAGAGAGGGAGGGAGAAAGGAGGGAGGGAGAGAGGGGGTAGGGAGGGAGAGGATGGGAAAAATGGGAGGGAGTGAGAGATAAAGAGAGAGAGGGGGCAGGGAGGGAGAGAGGGGGGAGGAGGGAGAAAGGTGGGGAGACGGGGGACGGGAGTGAGAGAAGGAGGGAGGGAGATAGGGAGAGAGAGGGAGATGGGAGAGTTAGAGAGGGAGGGAGGGAGAAAGGAAGGGAGGGAAAGAGAAAGGGAGAGAGTGGTAAGGAGGCAGAGGGAGGGGGAAGGAGAGAGGGGGAGGGAGAAAACAAAACGTAAACAGAAAGCCTTATTTTAAACCCGGGCAAAGCCGGGTACTTGCAACTAGTAAGTAGATACATAGATGCACAATACAATACAGAAACAGTAGATACTTTAGAGCAAAGATACTATACAGCAACAGAAGAAACAATACAGAAAAAGTAGATACAATACAGCGAATGTAAATGCAATACAGCAGCGGTATCTCTATACTTATAAGACGCATTCGTTGTCTGTCTGTCTGTCTGTCTGTCTGTTCCCTTATAACTCAAGATCCAGACAAACAAATAACGTGAAATTTGTTACACATACACATAATTACATGGGGAAGGTTATAGGACAGGTTTCGTTTCATATCGATGGGTAGTTTAATTCTTATTAATTTTTTTTTATTTTAGTATTTTACTATATTAAAGTAATCTCGACTGCGCCATAAATAAAATTCCTCTGTGACGTCATTTCCCTATGATCGAATAGAACTTGCGCGCTGGTGCTGTATTGTGCCTTTGTGATGCAAAGAATTGTTGATGTTGTTTCATGCTCTCTGATGTGTACAGTTTGAGGAAGGTAAAGGAATGAAGAAGGATTTAAGAAGAAGTGTGAAACCATAATAATAAGTATATATATATATATATATATATATATATATATATATATAAATATATATATATATATAGAGAGAGAGGGGGGGGGAGAGAGATAAAGAGAGAGAGAGGGGAGGGGCAGGGGGAGAGAGAAGAAAGGAGGGGGAGGGAGGGAGGGAGGGTAGGAGGGAGGGGGAGGGAGGGGGAGAGAGGAGGGAGGGGGATGGACAGGGGGAGAAAAGGAGGGGAGAGATGGGAGAGGGAGCAGGGGGGAGAGGGAGCAGGGGGAGAGGGGGAGACAGGAAGGGAGAGAGGGGGAGGGAGGGAGAGAGAGGGGAGGGAGGGAGAGAGAGGGTGGGAGGGAGAGGGAGGGAGAGATAGAGTGAGGGGGCAGGGAGGGAGAGAGAGGGAATGAGGGAGGGAGGAAGGGGGAGGGAGAGAGAGGTGGAAAGGGGAGGGAAGGAGAAAGGAGGGAGGGTTAGGGAGGGAGAGAGAGGGAAGGGAAGGAGAGAGGGAGAGGATGGGAGAAATGGGAGGAAGAGATCAAGAGAAAGAGGGGGCAGGGAGGGAGAGAGAGGGAAGGAGGAGGGAGGAGGATGGACGGGGGAGACAAGGAGGGGGAGAGGGGAGAGAGGGAGATGGGAGAGGGACGGAGTGAGATGGGAGAGAGGGAGGGAGAGGGAGGGAGGGAGGGAGAGAGAGGAAGGGAGAGCGGGCGTAGGGAGAAAACAGAAGGTAAACAGAAAACCTTATTTTAAACCCGGGCAAAGCCGGGTACTTGCAACTAGTATACAATATAGCAAAAGTAGATTCAAAACAGCAACAATAGATACATATCGGAAACAGAATGTACAATATAGCAACAATACATACAATACAGCAAAAGTATGTACAAGATACAATACAGAAACTGAAGATACAAAAAAGCAACCGTAGATTTAAAATAGAAAAGTGGATACAAAAAGCCACAATAGATGAACATTAGGTATATGACTTGAAAAACAAATTTTGTAATTTTACAAGTGGCGTGCCAGATTCTGATGAGCTTTTATAAATACAACAAAAAATCATCAATTTTGTTGAAAAAGTTCACCCACCAAAACATTTTTTAGTTTAAAAATAATCCATTTGGCTCTTTTTACTGAAGTTCACTTTTACTCCTATTGTTTACCATTAAGATTCTATTTCCTGTTCTCCATGTTAGATTTTTCAATTATACTTGAGTTTGAATAATTATTTTAATTTTGCTTAATTTTATTCTTAAAAATGTCTTACAAAAAATCATCACTTTGCGTTGCTAAAAATAAGGACAAATGGGCGAGTAATTTGAAACAAGCAATTAAGCCTGTTCCATTCTGGACACAGGACGTGTTAGCGCATTTTCATGTTATGTATCAGTACGTATGCTATCTTTCAGTAAATATTTGTAAATTTTGGAAATGTTTATAAATTCAATTGTGTAATGCATAAGTCCTAGACCCATGATGTATATATCATTTTGTAGGTCTTGGCCTGCCAAGAAATGACTTTTTTTCCATTTCGCGATCTGACCTCTCAGGGCCGTAAAAGGGGCCTTAGTACCGTTTTTCACTATATAAGCTATATTAATAAAGGAGCTCTATATCTCAGCAACTATAAGTCTTAGACCCATGATGTATATATCATTTTGAAGGTCTTGGCCTGCCATGTGTACATCAAAAGTTCATTTCGCGATAGGACCTCTGAGGGCCTGGCTTCAGGGCTCCTAAGGGGCTTATATATTATACATACACCTTGTACGTTCAAAAGCCCGTTCATTTGGTGCGAAATACTGCAGCACGTAGTTTCACCAAGATTTACAAGCTTACTATTTCATTTGATGAGTTTCTTAATAAATCAGATACCGATATTTTTTTTAATCAACAACAATGCCAAACACGTGTCTTTCTCGTGCTACAGCTAATGACGTATGTCAACCCATGCTTACCCCTTCCCTGTCATATTTCGTGACACTTCGCCCACACGTAAGTCTTGTTTCCCCCCCCCCCCCAACTTCCCATTCCAACAAAAAATACACACAGATGTTCACTAATTGTATCATTCAAGGTCATACATTAGAATTAAGAAATGCCAATCCTATTGTTTCAAGGTCATATCTCTGATGTAGACGTGACAATTTCTGTGTACGGGTTTTTTTTTTCCTTTTTTTTAAAATCTTGTCTGATCTGGTTATAGAATTGGGTTATTTAATGATTTTTTTGTGCAACTCTGTTGTGAAAAAAAAAAACAATGTATCGGCAGCCAAAAAACGGCCGGTCCGACAGTTAACCCATAGTGCCAATATCGGTTCGACTATCGGTCGCTCCCTACAACAATCGGCCGATCCGATATTAACCGATAGTGCCAATATCGGTCCGATACCGATCCGATTATCGGTCGCTCCCTAATAAAATCTATGGATACATTTTTAACTGTTACTTTACTTTTATTATTTAAAGAGGTTTTGATAATCAGATTGCAGCTAAATTAGTTTGAAAAGTTTGTATCGTATTGAATAAATAAATCATTTTTATGTTACACTGTACTGATTATTACAGTGGTCCCCAACCTGGGCTGTGGTCCAGTAAAAATCTATAAAAAAAATTTACTGGACCGAACAAGAAACATTAAATTAATATCCATATGAATATTGTGGTGTATTTCCTTCGAAATTGTGCGTCTTTCTATGGAAGAGAGGCTAGCAATGATTTAATAAACACAAAATTCTAGTGAATACTATTGTTTATATTAATTGTCAATAATATTATTTAACTGAATATTGCATATATAAAATATGAAAAATAATATTTTAAATAGAATGCGCGAAGAAAGGAGGGGGGAAGCTTTGAAAAAAAATTAATGGTGCGATGGGGTGGGAAGAAAGAAATATACCATCGAATTGTCAAAGCCAAGTAGTTGTCAGGTTGGGGGGGGGGGGGGGGTCGATGAGCTAGGAAGACAGGAATGTAATATCGAAATGTCTGAAGCTCAGTAGTGGTCGGGATAACAACTTATTTAAGAGGTGGGGGAGGGCTTGGCGGACGTGGATGAACACTGAGCTAAACTTCAAAGAGCGTGCCGACCAATGGCGATACCCGACAGTACATCACTCACAATGCATTGCTACCGTCTTTCCTCTCTATTGGTAAGGTATACACAATAGGTTTATAAAAAAATAAACTTACTTTTGCAAATGCTGGATTGTTTTCATTAAGAAGAGTACTGTGATAAAGATTTCCTCAAACGATAATGCCAAATTGTCACAGCGAACAACATTTATAATTAGTAACCATTACACGATTAGGGAAATAAACAATACATATTCTTTAACACGTCGAAATTGTTTATAATTGCATCGGTGGAAATATATTTCTCTTTATATATAGAACAATATTAATACTAAAAAGTAAATGCAAATAA
Organism: Bulinus truncatus; assembly: GCA_021962125.1. Lineage (NCBI taxonomy): Eukaryota > Metazoa > Mollusca > Gastropoda > Planorbidae > Bulinus > Bulinus truncatus. Next base: position 694,934 of record JAGDYQ010000061.1, read on the forward strand.
ATATTTGTTTTCTCTTTTCATGAAGGCGATAGCAAAATATTGCACATGAGCAGCAAATAGCCTAGACACTGATCTGCTAATGACACATATTTATTCTATTACTATAATTGAGTGAGTTCTGTTTAATAGCTTATAGCAAATTCACTTCTTACACAATATGATTCGAGCGAGGTAAATTAAAAATCGAATATCATATTAACTTATAACACTTATTGATTCTGTCACTCGAATTGATCTACATATGAGATACAAATTTTAAGAAAAAAGTTAACCGATCATAAGAAAATATGATTACAATCCCCTCAAGTCACCTAAACTTCTTAAGCGACGTATGTTTAGGCTGTTCGCCGTGATCGTAAAATCACTTGAATAGGATGGGGAGATGATTCTGACAATTCTAAGATACAGTTAACCTAACGAGTGTAGGACAAAACCCCCAGCGGACAAAACCCCCAGCGGACAAAACTCCCAGCGGACAAAACCCCCAGCGGACAAAACCCCACAATATTGTTTTAAGCCATTTATTGCAGCTACAATTTATGTTTTATTATTATTAGCTTTTAATTAGTTTAACTTTCTGTGACCTGCTTAGCGGGTGGTTTGTAAATCACATAAATCATGTAAATGAATTTGAATTTAAAACCTGTTTTTGTTGATCATAAATGCTCAATATGAAACATAGCCATAGTTATTTTTTTTTATTTAGCACCTTTTTAAATTATTATTATGTCTTAATTAATTAATTTAAAAAATTCACAAAAAAGCTCGAGTTATTTGTAAAAATAATTGTTTTTTTTATTATAATTTATTTAATGCGTATGCATTTGCCAATTGCAGTCGAAAATTCACTTAGTGATATTTTCTTTTCCACATAGTTGGTACATAATCTGTTAAGTCTCTTTTGATGATCAAGAGTTGCCTTTTTGACTCTTTTTTTGGCGGCTCACCCCTGGCATCATTAAACATATCATCCTGAACCTTTTTTTGATCCTGTCTGATGGCACCTATGGCTCTCCATATATTTGGATGATTATAGCCAATAGTTTTGTGGATGGCCGAGTTCCAGCTTTCGCACATGTTGTTGGTGCGACAGACCCCTTCCATTGTGGCCTTATGTACACTCCACAAATTCGGTGGAAAGATTGCAGGTACTTTTCGGAATTTTAACGAACTTTCTTTTTCTGAATGAAAGCTCCTGTATGTGCCATGGACATAAGTTGATTTGAAATAGTCTATAAGTTCATCTGCATTTTAAATGCCAGGGACATTTTCTTCCAAGTATGACAGGCCCGCTGGTATGTCCTCAATCGGCAAAAATGCTAATCCATCAATCATGCAACAAAAATGTCGAAAACTCGTTGTTGTCTTTGTAGGTTGAACACAATCCCAAAGATTGGATTTTCCTCCACATGTTCTGGGTCAGATGGTAAAAGCAGCATCGAATGTTAATATGAAGGCCGAGAATATTTTGTATGGCATTGATCATCGCCTTCTCAAAATCGATCAATATGGACTCAGGATTAGGATTGTAGCCATATGAATAGCCCGTCTCGCACACTGCTTGAAGAAACTCTTCGTATGTTGTCTGTTTCTTAGACGACAAAAATGCATAGATGCATGTTACTGCAGATGTCCCTAATGGAGCTCTGACGACATACAGCTGTTCAAATAGTTTCGGTGCAACAGAGAATGTGCCGTCCATATACCATGTTTTAGAGCGGCATAAATGTTGCAGGGCCTGCTGTGTTGCAAACACTAGCATCCTGTTAGCAGCATCAACACCGTTATCGTAAACTAAAAATTTACTGTGATCAGGTGCCCCCATTGTTGCCCATTCTCCACAGACACGCAGTTCTTTCAAGGAAGACGGATCTTTCGGTAAACTTCCATTGTACAATCTGCGCAAATTTCTTTTCGTTGAGTCTACATTTCCGACTGCTGTCCTCACTTCCACTTGTTCATTATTGACAACTGACGCTAATATGTTGACTGGTCTTTCTGTGCTATTTAATGCCTTAGATTTTAATTCACATCTAAGTTTTGCAGCAGCAACCAAGACTGGATTAGAGTCATGGCTGTGTTCATTTATTGGAGAATAATGGGTCATCTCTTTGTCCGTGTATACACAACCTTTGCAGCTAAAAGCAGTTCTTCGAGAACACTCCCATCTAACTCTTGTACTATTCTCTGATTTTTTATTGTACATGTATCCTTGAACACACAACTTAACACCACCTTTGTTGTTTTTTATTATCTCCATATTCTATTCACGACCTTAAAAATATAATGAAATTTGTAAGCCTTGTTTCAAATTGTGTCTAAAAGCTAAATTTACGAAGAAAAAAGAACCCTTAATGAGATATGGAAATTAAACACTTCAAATCGAGTACGCTCAACAATTCCTCCCGAACTAAACTTACATTCGCTTATATAGGCTAGCTGGACAAAATATCCTATCATTCTCAAGTCTCCTGTTTGTTGGTTCCACCCCCATTCAATACATAATTAAGAGTTTGGTAAACTTAGCAGAATAAAGGTGACATTTGTCTCATTCTGTGATTTAATGAATGAAATCAAGTTCAAGCCCTACCCTGCTTTCATCACCCGAGGGTGAGATAAGATAATACATAGGATAGACAAAGGCTTTGTCTTCCCAGGATTTTCAAACTGTGATCAGTCTGTCTAGCACCCACTATCACTTTTTGTCACCTGGGGAGAGAATGTCTATAGGAGAGATCATAAATAGAATAGCCAAAGGCTTTTGTATTCCCAGGTGGTCAGTGCGTCTGGCACTAGATTAATGAACTACCCAAGTCTACGCATCTTCCGGAATTCTACTGTGACACTATTCTTTATTGTCTAAAATTCCCCTACCTGTTAAAGTTAATGGGTTCTGTCTCCCTCTCTTTCCACCCGTCTCATATCGAATTACGTTAAACTGTCCCAACGCTTGAACTATGCCCTGACCTACTTTCACTTTCTACATTTTATAATAAAGATTGGGGGGGGGGATATTACATTTAATAATAAAAGTAATGATAAATTAATAAATAGTAATTTTTTTAAGTGGGTGTTTTGGCCGCTGGGTGTTTTGTCCGCTGGTTGTTTTGTCCGTTGGGGGTTTTGTCCGTGGGGGTTTTGTCCGGATACCAAACCTAACATGTGGTCTAAGCCTTGCAGCCTCGTAGCGTGAACATTCTACATCAGGGGCCAGGCAATAGCAGGGGGGCCAGGTAATACATTTTACTAAGTATAACAAATAATCAGAGGGGGTCAGACAAAACGAAGAGGCCCCGGACCCCTGGCCCTCCGCACGCTATGGGCCTGAAGCCTAGTAATGTCGTACAGTTTGCCCCCGTCCATACTATAACCTGGTCAGCCACGTGGCAACACAATTTATTTATTTTTTCAAGGGCAACAAAAAAAACAACAGTTTATTGCTACAAACATTTCACAATAGTAATACTACTAAGTAATTTTAAAATGCATCTGAGTTGGTAGGGTGTAATTAAACACGATGGACAAGGTAGATTTGGGGTGGGCGGCGGAATGTGTAGCCGTGGGGGTGGGGGGAAGGGGTAGTAAATGGCGAAAGTACAAACCTAACCGTGTGGGTCATTAGCATTTTATTGCCTCTGGCTATTTGGTGAAAGAAGAGTGGGGGAGGGAGGGCTAGCCGCAAACAAGGGTTAAAGTCTTTACTATCTGTTATGTTAGGTAGTTTCAAAATGTTCGCTTTAAAATGTCTTTTATACTATTTTATAGTCAGCCGAATTTCCTCAACTGGCAACCGTTTTTTTTTATGTCGTATAAGATCAAAAAGTATAACGCAAGAACGTTTCTTTCGCACAGTAGTGAAACCGTGAAATTCTCACCATGTATCCAATTCTTTACCCGCTTTGTTGTTCGCAAAAAAGAAAAACGGCGGAATGCGGGGAGGGGGGGGGGAAGGAGGGGTTAGTGAAAAAAAAGGGGGAAGGGGTAACCGGAGGTTAGATTTGTTCTTCAGTATTAGATTGAACAAATTAATAGATTTACATTCATGCATAAAATCTATGGATACATTTTTAACTGTGTGTTTACTTATATTATTTAAAGAGGTTTTAATAATCAGATTGCATCTAAATTAGTTTGAAAAGTTTATAGCGTATTTAATAAATAGATCATTTTTATGTTACACTGTACTGATTTAATACAGTGGTCCCCAACCTGGGCTGTGGTCCGGTACAAATCTATAAAAAAAAAATTAATATTGTGGTGTATTTCCGTCGAAATCGTGCGTCTTTGTATGGAAGAGAGGCTAGCAATGATTTAATATACACAAAATTCTAGTAGATAATATTGGTTATATTAATTGTCAATAATATTATTTAACTGAATATATTGCATATATAAAATATGAGAAAGAACATTTTAAATAGAATGCGCGAAGAAAAAGGGGGGGGGGGGAAGCTTTGAAAAAAAATGTAATGGTCGGGTGGGGGTGCGATGGGGTGGGAAGAAAGAAATATACCATCGAATTGTCAAAGCTAAGTAGTTATCAGGAGTGTGTGGGGGGGGGGGGGGCGATGAGCTGGGAAGACAGGAATGTATTATCGAAATGTCGGAAGCTCAGTAGTGGTCGGGATAACCACTTTTTAAGAGGTCGGGGGAGGGGGGGGCTTGGCGGACGTGGATGAACACTGAGCTAAACTTCAAAGAGCGTGCCGACCAGTGGCGATACCCGACAGTACGTCACTCACAATGCATTGCTACCGTCTTTCCTCTCTACACGCTATGTAAGGTATACAAATAGGTTTATAAAAAAATAAACATACTTTTTTAAATGCTGGATTGTTTTCATTAAGAAGATTATTGTGGTAAAGATTTCCTCAAACGATAATGCCAAATTGTCACAGCAAACAACATTTATAATTAGTAACCATTACACAATTAGGGGAATAAACAATACATATTCTTTAACACGTCGAAATGATTTATAATTGCATCGGTGGAAATATATTTCTCTTTATATATAGAACAATATTAATACTAAAAAGTAAATGCAAATAAATATTTGGTTTCTCTTTTTATGAACGCTATAGCAAAATATTGCACCTGAGCAGCAAATAGCCTAGACACTGATCAGCTAATGACACATATTTATTCTATTACTATAATAGAGTGAGTTCTGTTTAATAGCTTATAGCAAATTCACTTCTTACACAACATGATTCGAGCGAGGTAAATTAAAAATCGAATATCATGATGATTATTTATACTTACTTTTTCAATTACTAAATTAAAGTACACCAAAAATATTAAAAAGCTTATATCAGATAACCAATAAAACATATCAACTCCGTCACTGTAATCAGTCGAATAATGTACTGTATGTTAAAAGCTAATACCAAGTTAAATTTTAAATTATAAAACTCATAGATTGTATCACTAGTTTGGAATATTCAAATGCTCATAGCATATTAACTTATAACACTTATTGATTCTGTCACTCAATTTGATCTACATATGAGATACAAATTTTAAGAAAAATGTTAACCGATCATAAGAAAATATGATTACAATCCCCTCAAGTCACCTAAACTTCCTAAGCAATTTATGTTTAGGCTGTTCGCCTTGATCGTAAAATCACTTGAATAGGATGGGGAGAGGATTCTGACAATTCTAAGGTGTGGTCTAAGCCTAGCAGCCTCGAAGCGTGAAAAATCTACAGCAGGGGCCAGGCATTCTACATCAGGGGCCAGGCAATAGCACGGGGGCCAGGTAATACATTTTACTAAGTATAACAAATAATCAGAGGGGGTCAGACAAAACGCAGGGGGCCCGGACCCCTGGCCTCCTCGGACGCTACGGGCCTGAAGCCTAGTAATGTCGTACAGTTTGCCCCCGTCTATACTATAACCTGGTCAGCCACGTGGCCACACGATTTATTTATTTTTTCAAGGGCAACAAAAAAAAAAACAACAACAGTTTATTGCTACAAACATTTCACAATATTAATACTGCTAAGTAGTTGTTGTGTGCCTGTGAGTACCCCGCACCCGATGATTTTTACGTACAATTAGAGAATGTCTGTTTTATTGAAACACATAAAAAGTTTTTTTTTTTTGGTAGTGGGAGGGATGCGAATCCTACATACAGCTCTAAAGTTTAGTACACAGAAATTAACAGTTGTTTAGACGCTTTTTGAAAACAAAAATGTAAAAGTTCTCGTGAAACTCTTGGTCAGAAAGATTTAAGTAGTTGTAATATTTTTCTTTTAATCCCTATTATAACTCGATCTTTTTTTTAGATCATTTGTGAGTTGATACTAAAAAATCTTTGTTTATATAATCCTTTTTTTTTATCTAACGAAAAGCCAATCATTGGTCACTGATTTGATGTTAAAAAACGGTGCCCAGTGTAGGGGTGGGTGGGAGATAGATAATGAGTCGTCTCAAAAATAGAAGCTAGCGCAGAGTTCAGTGGGTGGGGGGAGGAAAGGAATGTACACTGATGTGTCAAAAGCCAAGTCGTTGTAGGGTGTAATTAAACACGATGGTCAAGGTAGCAAGTGAGTGTGCGTAGCCGTGGGGGGGGGGGGGGGGAAGGGGTAGAAAATTGCGAACGCACAAACCTACCCGTGTTGGTCATTAGCATTTTATTGCCTCTGGCTATTTGGGGAAAGAACGAGGATTTCAGTCTTTGCTATCTGTTAAGTACGTCTCGCATTTCATTGCCACTAACCATTACGTAACTGGAATTTTCTTTCAGATGAAAATACTTTGGTAAAGATGGTTATTTCTTAATAGTGAGTCTATCACAAAAAAAGTCAGTTAACATATATGTCTTTATTAAGATGCACTAAAATGTTGAAAATCATTCCTTAGATCATACATGTATTTATATAAATTATCGTTTAACCTATCATGCTGGCCAATGCCTGAAGTTTTCCGGCTAACAAACATTTACCATAATATATACACAGTAAATAAGAGAATAATAAAATAGAACAAAAATAATATGTAAACTACTGGACTACGTTCAGTACTATAACTCGACCTTCAATAAAAAAATTCTTCTATAACGATTTTTAACAAAAGCTGAAACCCATCTCCAGCCTTCAATTATAATATTACCCTTTAATGAGTTTTGTTTTACAGTATTGACTGTTTGGTTTATAATTAATCTTTCAAGTGAAATAATATTTTATTAGATTTCAAAATCTGGTACAGCTAAACAGGCGTTAATAGTAATAATTAAATAAATGTAGCACCCAAAGTCATCAAAACAGATAGTTTTCACCAAAACACTATACCGGTACATTAGATTCCGAATATTCTTTACCAATACACATTACCGGTTCATTAGATCCCGAATGGTCTTCACCAATACACTAAACCGGTACATTAGATCCCGGATGGTCTTTACCAAATACAAAATACCGGTTCATTAGATCCCGGATAGTTTGTTCCATAACACAATACCGGTTCATTAGATCCCGGATATTTTTTACCATAACACAATACCGGTACATTAGATCCCGAATAGTCTTCACCAATACATAATACCGGTACATTAGATCCCGGATGGTCTTTACCAATACACTATACTATTATCATCTGTGGTAAGTCCACAATAAACGATTGTGACATTTCACATATTTAACATATACTATTTTTGAGTGTGGGACAAATACACCACGGACAAAACCCCCATTGAACATAACCCCCAGCTGATGAAAACCACAACGGACGAACCCTCAAAATATAAAAATCGATTTTGAGTCAATATTATTAATACTTCTATATATGCAAAGTTGACCATGGGCTAAGGGAAATGTTTATCGATATAAGAGATCATGTCTGTTAACACAGTCTATCAATAGGCATGTTTCTATGCTGTTTTACGTAAATAAAGGATTGGTTTTGGACCACTGTGGTTGTTAAGCTGTTGTTTTACCGTCTGTTATAAAATGTATGTTTGACATGAGGATTAAAATGTAGAATAAAGATACGGTCAGTCTTGACCTTGGGCTAAAACCTTTAATTTTGTTTGTTTTACCTGGTAAGATAAGCTGCCTGTTGATGTAAAACTAACAATGGATTATCTTTAGACTACTGCGGCTGGAAGGGCTAATGCAGCTTACTGAGATACTTTGAAAAAAAAATTCACTTCAAAATACGTAAGGTAAAAAAAACAGCAAACGAACCGCTGTGGTCGAAATCCAATCCTTTATTTTAGTAAAAAAAAACATAGGAACATGCCTATTGATGTACTGTGTTGACAGACACGATCTCTTATATCGACAAATATTGCCCGTAGCCCATGGTCAATATTATTTATATAGAAGTATCAATAATATCGAATTAAATCAGATCTTAATATTTTGGGGGTTTTGTCCGATGGTGTTTATGTCGCTGGGGCTTTAGCCCTACACTCGTTTTTTTTATGTTCGATTTTGTCCGGATACTGAATGAGTGCCATTTCGACGTAAAATTTCTGACAAAAATAGCAGACTAATACACCTGTTATGAAATTTCAAAATTATAATAGCTACCAGTAATCTAAATCATAGTTTTTTTTATCTACCAATCATTGATGTCATTTCCCGAAAAATGAAATTTATTGACGTCAAAAAATGTTATCCTTATCCCCCCCCCACTTCTCCATGTCAACAATTATCAAACTTTTTTTCAGAAATTAATGGACGAACCCTTATATCTTTTTTTTTTCTTTGATAAACACGTTGCGAATTAATGAAATGTATGCACTTGGTCAAAGTGAAGCTGGGACTATAATTGTTACTATTATAACTGTCAATCACATAGCTTATAAATAAAATATCGAGTCACGTCAGATAGAATACACTATGACTAATTATGTTACTATTAGAACTAGTCCACACAAACATTGTACAACTTTGGTCAATTAGCTTTCTATCCTTTCATTTGCATGTGTGTATATGTATATATTTTATGG